>CM072803.1:15405000-16012500 GCA_037013495.1 Hippophae tibetana
AATTTTGTTCTTTTTCTTAAATTTTACTAATTTAATTATTTTAACATATTCTTAAAAAATAATATATTTTATCTCAAATACAATTTAATCACTCCGTGTTACATCATATATAATTATATAGATATTTATTATTATTTATACCATATAATATTAATCTTATCTATTTTTTACATATTTTAATTTTTTTACGTGTTTATTATAATTTATTTTGTTTAATTTCTATCATTTTTTTCTATCTGTATATATATTAAACTATATATTTGTTATAATTTAATATATGTATTTTTAAATTTTTATTTTAATTAAATAAAATATATATTTAACATATAATATTTGTTGTTTAATATTTAAAAATATTAAAATATTAATCACAATCTAATTTTTATATTATTTTATAATAATTTGATTTAAAATTTTGAAATTTTTATTTTAAATGTTACCAAAATTATTTAATTTTGCCCATTAAACTTGTGTATCATTTCATTGAATAGTAAAAGATACATGTACTCAAGCATACATATCTCAATTGACTTGCTTTTACAGCTTATGCTTTGTGCTGGTGGGATCTGCCACAATAATTTCTTTTTCACTCAACATATATAAACTTTTCCAGACAGGACCACGAAGCAGAAAAAAGAAAGAAAGATGTTCGCATAACTAATAGCTAGATTCTGTATACATGTCTTTAAATTATTAAAATTTTGAGAAAATATTCTATTGTTGTGATCCATATAATTTTTTATAAATTTTACAAAAAATTCAATCTATATATATATATATATATAATGACAAATTAAAGTGTTAATATAGATACAACCCACAAGAATTATATAATAATACACTACAAAAAATAACTGATTAGATATTTTAATTGTTAAATAAACATAAAAATCAAATCTTTTTTTTCTTTTTATGTCTGCTAGTAGGGGTGTTCATGGTCCGGTTCGGTCCGGTTTTTCCTAAAAAAGAATTAACTGAACCAGACCGTTCATATTACTCGGACCGGACCGTTTGAAACGGTTTTAAGAAATAAAAACCGGACTGGACCGTTTGACTTATAAAACCATTCGGTCCGATTTTATTCCCGGTTTGGTTCGATTTTTTTATAATTTAATGAAGAATAATATAAAAATTTTAATATATTATTAAACCGGTACGATCCGGTTTGAACGGTTTAAAATTAATACAAACCGGACCAAACCGTTTAATTAATAAAACCGTTCAGTTTGGTCCGATCTGGTCCGGTTTTACGGTTTAGTCCGATCCGATTCGGTTTATGGATACCCCTATCTGCTAGTGGTATCAAATATATTTAAAAAGCATATTAATTTAAAAAGTTGTGGTAAAAATGGAGGGTTGTTTTGATCATTATCTCTAGTTCATTCTGAGAAGAAAAGAAACTAAAAGATAAGATGTATTATTTACATCCACAATTTCACATCAAAGCTAATTGTCAGACAAAACATACAACCTCTTGCCGCAAATTTTGACAGTTGGAAATCATCATAGTAACCCAAATGATTTTTAAAAGAAAAAATATTTAAAGTGTGTTAAAAAATAAAATTTTATTTATAAAATAATTATATTATATATTAAATTTAAATAAATAAATAAAAGAAAGCGGGTGTATTAATAATATGATATTATTTAGTAATTTAAATTTAAATTAATATTATTTAATTGTTTTGTTTTTAAAAAGAATAGAATATATTATTTTAAAAAATTTTCATTAAAATAATAATTATTTTTAAATTAAAAGATTAAATAAATGTTAAAACCTAAAAAATCAAATAAATATTTCAATTAGATGTTCATAAGATGGAGCGAATTGGATGATTAAAATGTTTAAAATTCTGAGTCGACTTGGCTGGCATGCAGGTCAAATTCCTAGTATTATATTCAAGCACATCATGATATCATATTTACTTTCTCTAATCCTAACGGTACTACTTTACTTGAGATACCTTTCTTTAAACGCAAACAAACTTTAATTTAATCAAATTTTAGAGTCAAAATAATTATAAAATTAAGTAAAAAAACAAATAACATGCATTAAAAAAATTATATTGATTTAATCAATTATCTAATCTACACATAAAATCATAATTATCACTAATATTAGTTAGTAATTATAATTTGTATCGTAACTCGATTAATTGAATCGAACTTGAATCATAAAATTCATATTAAATATGAATTAAATTAAATTTAAACCAATTCAAATAACTTGAAAAAAATCGAGCTGAGTTAAAAACAATCTATTAACCCAAGATAAAATAAAAAGTTATAATATATTACAACTTACACTCTAAGTTAAAAACTTAAAATATAAAAAAACACATTTATTCTCCTATCATATTATAGTTCTTACAAGAAACATATTTTCTTTTAAAAGAAAATAGAAAATCTTTATCTCAAAATTCATATGGGTTTTAATAAGTCATAACTTTGTTCAGTTTATCATATTCATATTAACAAATTCAAATATAAATAAAATTTCAAAAAAAATAATAATATAAAAACAACCTACATATTATAATTTGAAATGTGTATATTGATAATTATTATATTATATTCATAACTAGTAAGCAAATGTAGATAAATCTATATTTCATGAGAGAAAGCTAGTTGTTGTGCACCCAGTACTACTACAAAAAGAGGTATATAAGTCGATATGTAAAGTCGGTTTTTTCCAAAAACTGACTTATAATAAATTTAAAGTCAGTTCGGTGTAAAACCGACGCTATCCACGTAGGAGGTAGCGTCGGTTGACGTGTCGAATTGACGCTATGCGTGGACGTAGCGTCGGTTGACGTGGTGAACCAACGCTACACACGTGGATAAATTCTTTTCTTTTCTTTCTTCTCCAGACATAAATTATTCCAAGCGTTGCATAACTCTCAAAAACTCAAAACCTCCTCCACTTATCCTCCACTCTTTCTCATTTTCTGGCCACCTACGACCACCATTTTCAGCATCGGTTAGTGGGTTTTCTTCATCTCTAACTAATCTTTTAGATCCCCTATTTTTTAAAGCGAAATACTCAAATTTTTTACACTCATTTCTCACTTACAAAACACCATTTTTTCTTCATTTTCTTCATTTTGTCACTTCATTTTACTCTTCTAAGTATTTTTATTATTCATATTTTTTCTGTTATTATGTGTATAAATTTTTATATTATATAATGTAGGTTTGTATTATAAACATCAAGAGAAGAATACACCGTGATATTTTTTCTGCTATTAATTAATATTTGATTTTTTAATTATTTGTATTACTTAAACTATTTGCAAACTGATTTTGGTTTTTTTTTGCTCGAATACAAGTTTTTATTTGAGTATAATAGAAAACGAGTAAATTAAAAAAAAGATGATATTTTCTATCGCCGCTATGCAAAATCTTGAAATACATCAAATAGTTGTAAAATATCCTTTCTAAATGAAGTGCTAGATTAAAAAAATATACATGAACCAACCCAAAGGTTTTTCATGCTTAGGGTAAGAAGGAAATGTATGTAAATTGGTAAAGCCTTTATATGGCTTGAAACAAGCACTAAAATAGTGCATGAAAAGTTTGATAATGTCATGATGACAAATGGCTTTAAAATCAACGAATGTGAAAAATGTGTATACGTCAAGGACAAAGAATATGGTTATGTTATATTGTGTTTTTACGTTGATAACATACTAAATATGGGTAGTAATGATCAAATGATTAAATCTACTAAGACTATGTTGAATTCAAGGTTTGATATAAAATACATGAAGCCTCCTTATGTAATTATGGGAATTAAGATATCAAGAATATTAAGCGAACTCATTCTCAGTCAATGTCATTATGTTGAAAAATTCAATAATGGTGATTTTGGAATTGTGTGGACACCAATAGATGCAAATCTATACCTATCTAAGAATAAAAAATGAGAGTTTGTCCCAACTAGAATATTTTAGAGTGATAAGAAGTCTTATGTACTTAATGAGTTGTACAAGACCAAACATAGCTTACTCTGTAAGAAAAACTAAGTAGATATACTACTAATCCAAGATTTGGTCACTTGAATGGTATTATAAGATTACTTAGATACTTAAGATATATACGTAGTTATGAACTGTACTACATAAGATATCCAATTATATTAGAAGGATACAGTGATGCAAATTGGATATCTGATATGAAAGATTAAAAGTCTACCAGTGGATATGTATTCATATTGGGTGGTGTATTTTTTTCATGGAAGTCCTCTAAACATATGTGTATTGCTAGATTCATGATGGAATTTGAGTTCATCGCTTTGGATAAATGTGATAAAGAAGCCAAATGGTTATGCAATTTTTTTAAAGGATATCCCTAAGTGGGTGAAACCTTTATCTACAATATGCATCCATTGTGATAGCTAATTTGTTATTGGCAGGGCAAAAAGCAATATGTATAATGGTAAGTCTTGACGCATCCGTCGTAGACATAATACCATTAGACAACTACTCTCAAATGAGATTATCTCTATTGACTATGTAAGGTCAAAAAAATAACATAGAAGATCCCTTAACCAAAGTGTTAAATCAAGAGTTACTTGATAAGTCATCGAAAGGAATGAGATTGAAGCCCATGAATGACTAAGGATTAGCAAAGGAAACCTAACCTATTTGACTAGAGATCTTAAGATCTAGGTTCAAAGAGACAACCTAATTGTAAAGACTTAGTGAGATCAATGTGGAAGGTTTACCCTCAAGTTTATTTCTATGATAAAAATAGTGATACCCGTAAGATACAGGGTAAGTTAAGGTTTTTAATGATTTTTATAAAGATAATACCAAGTGAAGCATGCGAGTTACTCTTTGTTGATTAATTTTAAAGATAAGAGATCACCGATGTGAGGGAGAAGTGTGTCCACTTCAAAAGAGAATTGTATAGGGCTCAACTCTTTAGAGGCTTTCACATAACCGAGTGAATGTTCATGGCCAAAACGAATATAACAGTAAGAATTGAATTGTGTCAGAAAAGACTATTGTGTGAAGTATGCCATCATTTTCATAAACACTATAATATTTTAATGACATTGCATATACTGGTCAGTTACTAAGATAAATATATTTTCATAAGAGAAGATTCAAATGGTAATTTCTACCGATCCTATGCAAGTTTCAAATTGTTAAACTCTATTTTTGTGTCAAAATTAGATTTAAAATCTATGTTAATTTTTATTCATATGTGAGATTATTGGAAAATTTTAAATTAAAATTGTTGAAACGACTATTAAATGATAATTAATTTTTGAATTAAAATTATTGAAACGATTATTTAATGTTTGAATTGATTTTAGTTTTTTTCCCTTCGGTTTCATTTCCATTTTCCTTTCTCTTTCTTATAACTTTTTTGTTTCTCTTCTCTTATCATGATTCCTTTGTTTCTCTTCTTTTATTATATATATTAAAGAGAAAATAAAGAAAGAAAAAAATGGCTGAAAAAAAGAGAAAAGAGGGCTAACATAAAGAGAAGGAAAAAAAGGAACAAAAAGAGAAAAGAGAGAAAGAAATTTTTTTTTTGTATTTTTTATTTAGAGTTAGGTTTCTCCAATAGAGTTTAGACACTTGGAAGATTATGGAGTAATAAACTGTTGTGTAAGTTTATTATTATTTGATTGTT
The DNA here is from genome assembly GCA_037013495.1 of Hippophae tibetana. Taxonomy (NCBI): domain Eukaryota; kingdom Viridiplantae; phylum Streptophyta; class Magnoliopsida; order Rosales; family Elaeagnaceae; genus Hippophae; species Hippophae tibetana. The sequence continues at coordinate 15,410,647 of CM072803.1, forward strand.
ATATCTTGGAAGATAAGTTTCTGTAGTTATCTAACACCCACGGTGAGCAAAAACAATTATCTTAAGAAAACTGTGTGATACACAAGCCTCAATTCTTCAATATATATATATATATATATATATATATGTATATGTATTTGTGTAGTTCTAATTTTAATAAAATAATTTTATTCTTAACTTGTTTGTGCATGTATTATTTTTTACATAAGTATTGTGATATGAGGAATGCATACAATATGAGTCGAATGCATATTAATTAGTTATTGTAACTAACAGGTGTGAGTAGGGCGTTAAATTATCTCAATGAATCTTATTATGTATGTGTAATGTTTATTCAATATTAATGTATTATTTATTCAAAATATTTGTTGTTATGATATTATTTTCCTCATTTTTTGGGATTCATGTATGTTGTTTGAACTTATAAGCTTTAATCATTAAATATATTTTTTGATTTATTAAAAAAAGTTCAATTAACTAAAAAAAACATGAAATTAACAATTGTGGCTAGTTAGGTTAACTCGTTTGTATTTGGTTTGGGTTCTGACTCATCTTTATTGACTCGAATTAAATTTGAATTGAGTTAGAGTTACATCAATTTAAACTCGGTTAGTTTGAGCTAACTTGAACTAGCACAGTTCACACGAATTATGACCCCTAGCATTAATTCTTAAATACTTAGTATTTTTTAGTAATTCAATTACACCATATATCTCAAAGATAATATTATGATTCTAAAGCAACATAAAAACTCAAAGTACCAATGACAAGCATATTCTTAATGTCGATCTAAGGAAATAATATACGTGATTTTTAATTTATTATTCAAAAATTTATAAACGAAATTAAACCCTATACATATTTTCACGATATTTTGGTTTTTATTCATAATCTAATGACATAAAAAATAAACATAGATATGGATTCAATAAACAATAATGTAAATTTTTATCATTTATAACAGTTGAGTATTTATGGATATAATAATTAAGTTAATTATGTTTGCTCATATTATTTAGATTATTAAATATATAAATTAATATTTATTGATTTTCTCTTTTATGTATGAAAGTGTTCTTAGTCAAGCCTAAATTCTTTTTTTAAATATTAATTAACTAATATTCTTAGGTGCTGCCTATTAATTAATTAAATATTAAATATTAGTTTTATTTCTAAGAAAATATCAAATCATCTAATCCTAACTTTAAACGGAGTTAGTTAATTAGATTTTATTCAAGATGTCTAAATTAAACCTAAGAATTTAATTATCCAAGTACTAACTTTCAAGTTTTAAAACTATTACTGAAAATATGTCATCAATACATTTTCGAATAATAGTTCTTATAAAAAAACTTTTGAAATAGAGTTTCATTCTAACTACAGGACGATTGTATCAACAAATAAAATAACTCTGCTCTAAATCAGACCGGATAATTAAACCTTATAATATAATTTTCAAATTTAAGTTTGTAATGAAAAATGATATATTTCTTTCTAACATCCTTAATATAAAATCTTGAATAAAAACAAAATCAATTTATTTTATAGAAATGTTCTACCTATTTAATATTTCGCAAGCATAATAACCTTATTATTATATCATATTTACAAACAGCTAACCATGTTAAATTTAATCACAAACAAATTAAACATAACATATAAGAATAAAACATAAAAAACAACTGTAAAGAATTCATTTTAAAATTATACCTCAAAATAATTCTTATAAAACTTTGATACTAATTCTGTTGCTAGAAAACCACCAAATGGATTTGTATTTCCGTTTATTGAATCAAAAATTAGAAATCTATAAAAGTATAACTAGTTATTCTCAAAAAGAAAAGAACTTTAAAACTAAAAAAAACTCCCTAAGGAGAGAAAAAGCTAAGAAAATTGCATGTTTTTTTACAACGAGGGAGATGATCCTTTTATAGGTGAGAAAAAGGACAAACAAAGGTGGAAAAATATTCCAAAAAATGATTTTGGACGCGTTTGGATAGGCTAGCACACGTGTAGGGTATGAGATTTACGGCACACGAACATTTGGTGCACACCAGACATGCGCAGGCATGTGCTGGCACGCACGAAACATGACACAGGAATATACTGGTGTGTGTGAAAATTGATGTGGTGTGTGTTGGGCGTGCGAAGAGACTCAAAGCGGGTATGTACTGGTGAGTGTGGGACTTCAGCATGAATGGATGGCTATGCGTGTAATTTTGACTTTTTGGGATTTTTGACTATTTGGACTCATTTTGTCCAATTTTTCCATCTTTTTTACTTTTTCTCATTTTTTATCAACATATTAGTGATGTATTACCTATAATATTTTTCTTCATATCTTTAAGTTATTTTTGAACGAAAATACCTAAAAAATAATAAAATAACTATCATTTTGAAAAGGCATATTTATATAAAAATATGATAAAATAATACAAATATAAATCTATCTAATCAATTAAATTATATTAAATCACAATAATTTTAATGTTTTTTAAGTACTCATTAAAGACCCGATAACTAGACCTAAAAATTAATTAATGAAAATAATACCTAGTACACTATGCTAAAAAGATAGTAATCAACTATTGCTCTTTTGTTAGGCTAAATGTGTGATATTTAGATCTCTTTCAAAATGTATAAATGAAAAGATATATGATATGGTTTGAAAAAAAAACAAGAAATATAAGTCTTATTCATTACTTAATTAATTTTGTTTGGCAGACAGATTGGCCTGGTATTCAACTCATGCAAACCGCTTAAGCAAAGTCACTAACCCGATATGGAAGGCAAAACACCCCAGATGTCCTACATGTAGATCAACCTATGTTTAATTATCAGTCTGAGCTTAATGATCAGCCCAAGCTTAGTAATCGACCTAAGCTGAGGTTAAACCTCAACCCATGATATGTTATACTTTATACCAATTATACCCCTATGATATGTAAATATGTGTATACATTATGTAATTGACCCATATATCTATAATGTTCTATAAATAGATGGACCTCTTGTGAGATCTACACATTCAACCAATTATCTTAACTTATCTCTAAGTTCTCTCTCTGAAAATGGATTGAATCTTAACATTTTGATGCCCACCATGAGGCTCAGATTTTGAGATCGAGCATAAGTTTATAACCGTATATCCTTTGAGATTCACCTTGCTTCTTGAGAAAAACTTGGAAAATCAATTGTGTTCCACTCACGAGCTACAAATACCATGGTAGGAACTTGTACTGAAAAAAGGTCGAGGTTGGATGATCGTATAATAATGGAAACTCAAAGAAATACCTCACCAGCCCTCAATGAAACCAGGGCAGAAGATAACGCCCACTACCAAGAGTTGTATTTCCAACTCTTCGAGTTGAGAAAAGAGTGTGAGAAAACCAGGAGAGAAACAAATCATTACGCTCCCAGAAAAGGGGAAGAATCTCAGAAGACCAAGCAACTGAGCCGATCAATGGAAATGTAGTTGGGCATGGCCAGCCCGAGCCCCAATAATCTGAATATGAAGATGAAGGGAATCCACTATCTAGCTCGACGAGGCTTAGTGATGAACAATATATTCAAGAAAGAAAAGGCTAGGAAGTAATATTTTAGGCGCGAGAAGAGACCAATAAGAGGCAAGACCAGGTCTTCAATGTGGTGAATAAGAAACATGAGAAGGGAAAAACCCCTTATGATGTGGATAGAGATTGTGAGGAACTATACATCTCCCTTATTTTATGATATAATAGAAAATGATGAACCACTAGCTAAATTCAATGCCCCTAAGTTCCTTGATTATTTTGGGACAAAAGACCCGCTAACATATGTTTAACACTTTAAAATGGCTATGGGTCCTATAAATATCATCCAGGGAAATAGAGACGCCATAATGTGCAAGTTGTTCGCTTCCACACTATGTAAAGGTGCAAAAAAATGCTTCAACAACCTGGCTCCTAGATCCATAACCTCCTTCCCATAATTCATAAGGTTATTCATCACAAACTATACCTATAACAAACTTTTGAGGAAGGAGTCTCACCACATTTTCTCAATTATCTAGGGGAGAGGGAAATCCACTTAAAAATACATGAAACGGTTCAGAGAAGAGAAATTAGAGATCTCTGAATGTCTTAGTTCTATTGCTATAAAGGCCTACTAAAGAAATCTGACTAGTTCATGGATTTGACTAAGATAGTACCACGCATCTTAGAAGAAGCTTATGGGGATTTGAGAAAGTTTTGCAACCTCTAGAGGGATCTAGGTCTAGTCCAAGGCCATCAAATTGATGTATAAGTAATGCCAGATAAAGAAAAAAGGAGGATGATTCCAGACGGGGCACATCAAAATAACAAAAAAAAGTTTCATACCAACAGAGAGGTCAGACAATGACCGAGAAATAGAGGACCTTGGAGAAGGTCACTCCACCCTTTTAAGGGGTTTCCCTTGAGAATTGAGATAGCTCAAGCTATAAGGATAATGGATGATGAGCCCAATGTCAGATGGACACCAAAAATGAAATCCCCCCTTAGAGACACATCCAAATGGTGTGCCTTCTATAAGGATATGGGCCATGAAACAAAAGACTATAAACAATTAAAAAAGAAGATAAAAGAGTTGATGGCTAAGGGATATCTAAAGAACCTCGTTGTAAAAAATGGGGATAAAAGGAACGACCAAGGGAAATTAGGGGAGAAAAAATCAAAAAACCTATCAAGCGATAGTAGAGAGCCGCATGATGAGCCCAACGTTAGAACTATACATACCATAAAAGAAGGACCTGGGGTCAACGGTATCATAAATAATTTGCATAAAATATTCACAAGGGAACTACGCAATGTTCCCCATGTATACACCTTGGATAAGATGAGACCTCCAATAGAAATCATTTTCAGTGAGAGGGATGAGGCCCTATTCCATCACGAGGACCCTTCAGTAATAACTTTGAGAATATGATCTTGTGATGTTTTTCGGATAATGATTGACACTAGAAGTTCAGTAGATCTTCTTTTTCTAACCATTTCTAGGGTCCTAGGAGTAAAGAATTTTGACATCATTAATACAGAGCTCCCTCTAATGGGATTCATCAACAACACCACCTATATAAAAGGAATAATGGTCCCATTTGTCATGGAAAAAGGAGTAATAATAATGACCAATTTCATGATCATTGATGTCCCCGTACATTACAACACCATCCTAGGAAGGCCGTGGATACATAAAATTAGGGAAATCATGTCCATATTTCACCAAGTGATCAAATTCTCTATGGTCAAGGGTTCGGAAGAAGTAAGAGGAGATCAGGAGAAGGCCAAAAGTTGTTATAATGCCACTATGAAAGGGACCACCCCGAATAGTAATCAACAAGGGGTCTCCCTCAAAAGAGACCAAGGATTAAAGGCCTTGGGAAGTCAGTCTACCTAAATAAAGTGAAGGACCTCAAAATGGGTGTTGAGGGCAAGAACCACCCCTTGAAAATGGGTGAGGATTTGACGAAAAAGCTTAGGGAGCAATTCTCACAATTCCTCAGAGTTAAAGCATATGTCTTCGCATGGTCTCCAACAATTATGCCAAGAATTGATTCAAAAGTCATACAACACCATCTGAACTCAACCCATAAGTTAGACCCATCCAGCAATGGAAAATAAAATTCGCCAAAGAGAAGAACGAGGTGATCAAACACCATGTGGTTGTCTTTAAAGAGGCTAGGGTCATAAGGGAGGTCAATTAACCTTCATGGATTTCAAATGTGGTACTGGTAAAGAAAGTGTATGGGTCATCTCGTATGTATGTGGCCTTCATAGATCTAAACGAGGCATGTCACAAGGATTTCTTCCCCTTCTCAAGGATTGATTAGCTAGTAGACGCCTCTTTTGGGTTTGGATTGATAAGTTTCTTGGATACATACTCCAGATTCCACCAAATCAAAATGCACCTTGAGGATGAAGAGAAAACTTCTTTCATCATAGAGGAAGGAACATTTTGCTACACAAGGATTCTACATGGAATGAAAAAACGCAGGTGCTACATATCAACTCTTCGTTAACAAAATGTTCGAAAAACAACTAGGGAAAAATCTGGAATCATACATAGATAACATGGTTGTGAAATCAGTTGTTGCAGGAAAATTTCTAGGGTATCTCATGTCAACAAAAGGGATTGAGGCCAATCCAGACAAGATACAAGTACTGGTGAACATGAAACCATCCACTGGCCTTAAGAGAATACAACAACTGAATGGAAGAATAGTGGCATTGAACAGGTTCATCTCTAAATGCACTGATAAGTGTATGCCCTTCTTCAAAATGCTGAGAAAAAACACAACGGTCTTTTGGGATGAGGACTACAACGTAGCCTTTGAAGAAATCAAGAAGTACCTTAGCAACCCCCATGTATGGATAAGCCCCCTACCAGGAGATATTCTTTATATATATTTGGCTATGACACCCCAAACATGCAGCACCGTGCTCTTCGTTGAAAAGGAAAAAATTTAGCACCCCATCCAAATTCTAATAGAGGCCCAAAATAGATATTCTACCATTGATAAACTAGCCTTTACTTTCAAGATTATTGCGCGAAAGGTCAAGCGTTAATTTGGATCACACATAGTCACAGTATTCACCTCACACCCTTTTAAAAGTGTCATGATGACACCAGATATTGCAGGGAGACTGGCCCAGATAGCCATAGAACTAGGAGAGTATAATTTTAAATACATAGGTAGAACAACCGTTAAAGAGTAGGTTGTGGCCAATTTTGTGGCTGAATTCAGTGATAAGCCCAAGGTCATCACTAAGACAAAGTAAGAAGAGATGTGTGGGATATACCAAAGGGAATCCTCGACCTGGTAGGTATTTATGGATGGAGCGCACAACATCAATGGCGTAGGACTAAGGGTGGTTATAGTTGATCACTTCAATAACTTCTTTGAATATGCAATCAGACTTGATTTCCAAACAAAGTATAATGTCACCAAATATGAGGCTGCTATATTTGTGGCCATGACTACAAAAAAGATAGGGGCATATAGAATCACCTTACATAGTTATTCTAGGCTAGTGGTCAATCAGGTTTTAGGGACATTTGAAGCAAGAGATGGAAAATGAAGGGGTACTTAGAGAGATTAAAGTAAGAATGCTCAAAATTCTCTATGTTCGAGATCAAGAAAATAACTCAAAATGAGAATGGTCACACTGATGCCATGTAAACCATGGCATCAATAAGGGAGACCAAGCACAATAGAGTAGTGTCGGTAATGGTTCTAATAGAGACATCTTTGGAGTTGACCAAAAGAAAGGTCGGGTGTAAGGGTGCTTTCTCTATCACATGGTTTTCCCCAATCTATAATTTCCTGGAAAAAAAACATCTACTAGAATATCGCAAGGCCACAAAATAAATCAAGGCCAAGGAAGGTCGGTACATGATTGAAGCAAGGAAACTATACCAAAAAACCCAACTCGGTCCTAGCCTCTTATGTATAGCCAAGGAAGGATATGAAAGGTTGATGTCTAAAACACATAAATGAGACTGCAATTTTCATTCTAGAGGTAGGAGATTATCACAATGGATTATGAGATACAGTTATTAGTGTCCTACCATGCTAGCTGACTACACCAAATACACTCAAAAATGCGATAAAAATCAAAGGTTTTTCCTACTGTCACACACACCTTTGAATACCATGGTAGGGGTAGTGAGTCCTTAGCCCTTCTACAAATAGGGACTTGACATAGTAGAACCCTTATACTTAAGTACGGGTCAAAAGAAGTTTCTTCTTGTGGCCACTTATTATTTTTCAAAATGGATCGAAGCATAGCCCTTGGGCAGAATATGAGAGGAAGAAGTGATTCAATTCATATGGAATTCCATATTTTTTCGTTTCAGCCTTCCCAGAGAGCTTGTCACATACAATGGGAGACAACTCACTAGTCGTAACATCAAAGCATTCACCCTCAAATACAATACTGAGATGTTTCATTCAGCTTTACTATCCCCAAGCTAATGGTCAAGCAGAGTCTTCCAATAAGATAATCATCAACCTATTAAAGAAGATGTTAGAAAACACAAAAGGAAAATGTGTAGAGGATCTTCCAGATACATTATGGGTTGTCAAGATAAGCTCACAAAAGAACACTAATAAGACCCTATTTTCCCTAGTCTACGGAATCGAGGTCACAATTTTGACTTCCAAATCAATTCTAATAAAGGAACAAAATGAAGTGAGAAAAGCAACTGAATTGACCCTAGTAGAGGCAAAAATGTATGAAGCTTTAAGGAGGATGACCGAGCAAAAACGGAAAATATTAGATTACTACAACAAAATCGTGCACTTTAAAATATTTTCCAAAGGTGATTAGGTTCTTAGGAGGTTCTTCCCCAACAAAAAGGAATGTGTATTGATTGGGAGGGACCTTATAAATTAATTGAAATGACACCATGAGTGGCATACGTATTGAAAAAACATTGAAGGCATTAAGGAGGGCGTGAGTTGGAATGCCAAACACTTAAAGAGATTTCACTTTTAAATATACACTAATTTGCCACGTTTTTGTAACATCAGCATATATCTATCTATGAAACAAACCCCTTCAACAAATGGTCCCTCCCCAAATTTCTCCTAGAAATTTTAGTCACATGGTGATCAACTCAATTAGGAAACAGGTAAAAAGCCCTGACATTCACATAAGGTCACAAGTTGTCCACCTTGGTTAGGAACCAGGTCAATGCTCTAACATTGAGGAAAGATATACACCTTGGTCATGAACCAGGTAAGGCTCTCTCTCTCCCACCAATTTAAGTTACTAGTTGATCACCTCGGTTAGGAACCAGGTAGAGTGCCCTAGAACTTGCATAAGGTCACAAGTTATCTATCTCGATTAGGAACCAAGTTGACGCTCTAACATTGAGGATATATGTACAACTTGGTCAGGAACCAGGTAAGGCTCTATCTTCTTGATTAGGAACCAGGTAGAGCTGCCTGGCACTTTCATAAGGTCACGAGTTGTCTACATCGGTTAGGAACCAAGTTAGCATTCTAACATTGAGGGGAAATGTAAACTTTGGTCAGGAACCAAGTAAGGCTTTCTCTTCCACCAATTTAAGCCATGGGTTGATCACCACGGTTAGGAACCAAATAGAGCACCTTGGAAATTGTATAAGGCCATGAGTCGACCACTTTAGTCAGCAACCAGGTTATGCCGTATAATTAAAAAAAATCTTTGAATATTTATTAATACAAGTACACGCACAATGTTAGGGCATCATAAGTACATTCCATCTAAAATGTTTTCATTATTTAAAAATTACAAATTTTTCAATAGTTATTAATACAAAGCTCAACCTTCTCAAAAGATTAAAAACTCTTTAAATTCTTGGACGCGCGACTAGTTTCTGGATTATTAGTTTCTTGAACCAAGGGAAATAGCTTAGCTTGAATCTCAATAAATTGCTTCTGTGCGTAGGTCACGGGCTCAAGGTAAGCTATCATGTGCACAAGCAATCCTCGTTCCAATTCTTAAATAACCTACATCACCTTAGGGAAGACTTTTTCATATTGTTTCATATAAAAGCTCGCTTAATATGATTCCCTATTTATAAATGTGGTCATACTAGCAAAGGTTCTTCTTACTCGAGATTGGGTTTGGATTAACTGCTCCTTACAAGAAGTGAGCTCACACTTGGTCTCTTTTACATTACGCTCAAGTTTAACCACCTCATCTTTGAGTACCCTAATATTGTCCTCAAGCCTACAATTTTTAACACATAAAGCTTGAACTGAGTGTCTACTAGTTCGATCAGAATCCATAAAATACAACCAAAATAGTTGGAATAATTAACATAAATCCCTAAATGTATGGATTAAACAAGTGTTATCAACCCTCTTTTATAGGGGATGAAGGTTGATATAAAAACAAAAAAAGGAGAATGACCCAAGTTCCCAAAAAAAGTGGGTAGGTAAACATCATAAATACACAATAAAATAGGCAAACTAATTTTCCATTAATAAATAAAGTTGATTTTCTTTTTTCATTTCACATTCTTACAAGTTTGAGCTCATAACCACACCAATAGAAGTGGTGTCGAGCTCAGAAAAGAAAAATTGGATCAAGTCCTTAAAATTCAATGATCCCTTGCCCCTATGACCTCAAGACCATCCTCCTCATCAGAAGAGCCCGAACCTTCTCCTTCTTCCTCCTCCATTGAAGAAACCTACATATGTGGTGGAGTGATTGAGATGTCTAGAATGGGATAATAATACTCACTGAAATCCTTCTGATTGGCCTTTGTCTTCAAGGTTTCCATGGCTAGCTCATACGCCCTCGTTACGCTCCACTTGAAATTTTGGGCCATGGCATCCACATCAGCCTTCGCTTTACGATGAACCTCCTCGGTAGAAGCCTCAACTCTTCTCTAGGCTTCCCTAACCCCCTTCTCAACTCACCTTTGAGCCTCTTCGAGCTTAGTAATGCATTAGGAATACTCATTTAGCTTGGAGGTGGCCCTTTAACTTTACCGCCTTATCAATTATGTAGCCTTCCCACTTAGTTTCTCTCGCCAATAGTGCAGTGTATCTTGAACATGTAGACACATGGCTCTACTTCTCCTACACTAGCTTGGATTTCAAGCAACCTATGCTATGAGCCTTGTCAAAGTTATAGAGCAACATCATTGAAACAAACAAATAATTACGAGAATAAACAGATAATTCTCGAGCTCACACTTTATATATGCTAATTATCAATAAAAACAAAACACGAGATAGCCTACCTGACACATCTAGCAATAGATGACCTTGCCAAAATCCACACTCTCACAAATAGCCTCTAGTTGGTTCTTGTATAGGTCAGCAGAAATATGGATCATACAATGATCGAGGTGCTCTAGCACTAAGCCTCCATTTAAAACTATTCCATCTGCATCAGTGGTGAGTTTATTAAAGACGACATTCCCCTTCCTCGACTCCCTTAAAGGATCACCAGATTCTTTAGAACCTGAGCAAGGAGTTGGAGTTACACACTGCTCTCACAATGGTGATAAGGGCATGCAAACATTAAGGGACTCGGGGCTAAAGGCAGGCTCATCGACCACCACATTCTTCCTCTTCTTCTTTAGCAAAGAAGAGTGACCTTCTTGAGAGGATTTTCCCATTTGCTTACCTATAGAAGATCCCCAAAGGAGTAAGGGGTGTACCCGTTGGAGAGCTCGCACTTGCAGGTTCGACATTGCTCTTCATATGGGCAAAGAAATTGGTAGTAGTAAAATCCATGGGATCTGCAAAATAAGAGTGAAAGGATATCATGTCACGTTCAATAAAAAAGGGGGAAGGAAAGTCTTAGGACTAGTTCACCATCATCAACCATCACCTCAAATTGGCCCCCGAAGTCTATAGGAGGAGTTCTACATTTAAGAAAATCCCAGGTTTTAGGAGTAGCTTGGGGTTTACGATTGATCCTAAGGGGGGTTTCACAGTACCATGTCTTATTAACCCACATGCAACAAAGTATGAGGTGTTCAACAAGTTCCTCCAAATGGTCTTTTTAAAAAGATAGTTTTGGATATCAACTAAACTTTGCTTCGTGTCAAGACTCAAGGTTGTGATTAAGGAAGCCTTATTCCTTATCATGACCTTAGTGTCATTCTAGATGCTCCTTATCAATCTGGTGTCACTAGTAGGAGACTCTCATCGACCTGAAACATTGAAAGAGTACTCTTTCCATTTTTTCTCGTGCTTAGGAAGTGACACGTTCCCCCGATCATGCTTCCCCGACATATATACCCTTATTGAATCTGTAGGGTTTTACTTCAAGACATAAACCTTATTAAACTTAGCCATTTCTAAGTCCACCCCGAGTTCTTGATAGATTAGCGTCAAGTAGAGCAAATACCTCCACCCATTAGGCATCAACTGTCCTGGTGCAAGCTGCGTCCTAACTAAGAATCTCCTAATGAAAGGGTATAAGGGGAACCTTACCCCTAACCATAGAGCCTTCTCGTGAAAAACGGTCCAACCGAATGAAGGTTGATTGCTATCACAGGCTCCCTCTAGAGGAATCATTATCTGAACCGAGGAAGGGATGTTGTAGGTTTTTCTTAATCTTTCTTCATCTAGGGACACCAAACCACAAGTCTTAAACATAATTGACCCATCCCTGGTACAACCTGTTGGATCCCCAAATCCTATATCCCTCAATTTCTTCCTCTACATCCTAGCCACTAAAATTTGAGCCTGGGGTATGCTCATACTAATGGTGGGAGTAGTCTGAGGATTAGGGGTAGAAGTAGAGGGCTGAGGCGGAGATCGACTCACCTCACTAGAAAAACCTGAGCCAAAAGACCTTGAGTCCCCCCTAGCAATGGAATATTGAGGGCTCTCCCAGGAGCCCGAGCTAGAGGTCTAGACCTCTTCTCTGTGCATTCTATAAAAAAACTACAAAAATATAAAAATGAAAAAAAATGATGGGTAAGGTACAAGAAGAAGAGGTTATTTATGACCGAGTTTGAAAATAAAAGAAAATTATCCTTTAAAAACCAACTTGAAAAGAAAGTAGAAAATCGTTAGGTTCTCGACGCTTGAACTCTAAAAACTTGAACAGACAAAACTATAGTCCAAGCTAAATTCTTACCACCGAACTAAAAACCTTTTACAAACTCGAGGTGATGATACTGAGCGTATTTCTTCATTATTTCTCAATTGTGCAGATGACACACATTTATTAGGATAGCTAAACGGTTCATATTTTATACCCGATAATTACTCTTCCACCTCACACTGCTCAAGCAAAGTCACCAACCCGAGATGGAAGACAAAGCACACTAGATGTCTTACTTGTAGATCAGGTCGAGCTTCGTAATTAACCCTAGCTGAGATCGACATCATCACATGATATGTTGTACTTTATATCAATTATACCCCTATGTCATATAAATATGTGTACACGTTATGTAATTGACACCTATATTTGTAATGTTCTATAAATAGATAGATTTCTTATGATATCCATATATTCAACTAATTGTCTTAACTTCTCTATCTGAGAACGGATTGAATCTTAACATATTCTATAAAATGTTTAGGAAAAATTTAAGTTTAAAATATGTTTTAATAAAATTTCCTAACGGACTCTTTTTTTTTCATTTTTTGTCGGTCCTAACTTTTGAAAACTATATATATATATATATATATATATATATATATATTCTTTAAATAATACATGTTGTAGCCTCTACGAAACATATATGTCTTCAAATAAAGTTTTAAACAATGAATATTATTCTTAAATATATGCTAGCTTAAATCAGATTTATTCTACGCCAAACATGCATTAATTTAATTATAAATTAATTAAAGGACTACAAATTATAAAAAAGAAAAATTGCCAAAATGTTTAAGCAATGGATTTCCATAAATAAGAACAAAATTAGAAAAAAAAAAATCATACGTGAGAAACTCAATAAAGATTCTATATACATCAAGTCTTAATTGGTTTTTTTAAGGTTAAGTAGTTTGATTTAAATTAGTGATGATAATGATAAAGATTTGTTTTACACATTTTTGCATCTATATGAATTATTTGTTTTATTTGATAAAAATATCAATTTTTTTTTTCATATTATTGAAAATAAAGACATTTTTTATAAAATTAAATATCATAGTTATCATGGATATATTCGTAATATTATCGATAAAATATTTAAAAATATTTTTTTAAAAATTATTTATTTTATCAATTATCTTTTAGAGTAACCCATAAGTCAATGTATATGAAAGTGCGTATAAATTTTATTTAAAAAAATATTAATTTTATATCTTTTATTTTTTAAACAATATACCATTAAATTTATATATTTATAGTGTTTCTTTTTTCAATTAAAAGATAATTTTTTTTAAAATTTTGAGCAATATTTTTTATTTATTTTATTTCCACATCATTATTATATTTATGTTATTTATCATATCTATAGTTTTTATTTTATTTTTAATAAATATTTTTATATATTTAATTAATTAGTTAATTAATTTTTTATAAAATAAATGGTCAAAGATAGGAAGAAATATGAGTGATGAAAAAATAAAAAAAATATTGAATTAATTTTTTAAAATTATTTTTACTTAAATAAGTTTATATTTTTATTTAATGTAAATTTTTATTTCTAATCATTATAAATATAATAAATAAGTAAATATATTTTTAACTTCTTATTGTTTTTAAAAGATATTTTACTATTTTAGTAAAAAAATGAAAGAGAAAATATGTAAAATATAAAAGATAAAAAGTTAACCTTATTATTGATATAAATTATTTGTAATAATACGGTTAATTTTAGTGTTATTAGAAAATATTTTCAAATGTTAAAAATATTTCGAGGAAAAAAGTTCACTTCAGATATTTATAAAGAATTCAGCAAGAAAGAAAAATCTTATCCATTTATCCGGCACGTGGCGTGTATATCTTCGACGATCACGTTATTAATCAGGAATTTGATATTTTTAGATGTGAAAACATTAATGTTAAAATATTAAGTTTTAAAAATAAATTTTTATTCTAATAATATTAAAAATAATTTTCATAATAAGACAATTATTCTTTAAATAAAGAATATTTTTATATTATAATTATATTATAAATCGTAATTAATATATCAATTTTTTATTTAATTCAATTATATAATTTTAAATATATTTATCAATAATACAACACTTCACTAATTATAAAAAAAAAATATTTTTCCAAAAAAACTTTTTATTATTAAATAGATATATTATTATTATTATTTTCATAGTGTAATAACACATAATAAATATAATTTATAAATATATTTAGTTTATATTTTTTTACTTTATATATTAAATATTTAATAATAAAATTATTAATTATAAAACATATATTAAAAAAAAGACATTATGATTATTTTGTTAAGATTAAATGATAGTAATTAATGTAGTTTAAACTTCTGATCTAAAATAAGCAAGAATACTCTTGTTTTTTAAATCATTCAACGAATCAAATTAAAATTGAATTAAATTTAATGTTAGAAACTAATTTATCTTCAATTATGATTTATTTATATTAGGTATATTATTAATATTTTACATTTTTATTAAAAAATCAAATAACATCTTATTTTTTAAAATTAAATGAATCATATTTTTCTATATTTTTGAATTTTTACTGTATTTGTATTTTAAACTGAATTTTTAATATATTTTATATAAAAATAAATGTATTACATCTATAAGTAAATTTGTTCGATTAGTACTGTAAGTCATGTTATTCTCAATGTATGTATGTTAGCTTTTCGTGTACAAAACAAAATGTGTGTTTATTTTTACTCATTATTTTATCTTTTTTATTTTATAAAATTGGTTATTTTATATCAATAATGTACATATACAAAGTATAATTTATATATGAGCATGTTTACACCCACCATAGGATTGACTTTTATAATGTGCATGCTAAGTTATACTCATTTATCGATGTTGTCACGTGTGTTTTTGTTTTGTTTTAAGTGAAGCATTTATGAAAATAACTTGACAAATTTTGAAAACGAAAAGTGAGATTTTTTGGCATCTCACAGCACACTTCTCGCCACCACTCTTGATGAGGTAGTTGATGACATCCACGGAGAGGTGGTTGACGAAGTGGTCGGTAAAGTTTTATAAATATCTTATTTCTCTTATTTTGTTATCCAAAAAATATGTTGCATAGTTATGTTAATTTGACATATCAATTTTCTAATTATTTAAGTTAGATTTAAAAAAAAGTAAACTCGTGTGTCGAGCCAGTTGACACAGTCTAGTACATCACGTGACGAGGGCCACGATCCATGCAATGCTAATTTATTTACCCTATGTGTTATATCATATGTTAATATTATTTAAAAATTAATTATTTCTTAAATTTACAAAATAATTGGGATAAATAACTTGTGGGTGCCCAATTAAATTATATTAAATAATAATTAAAAATAATATTTCAATAATATTTTTTAAAATAACTATATTGTTCATATATATGTAACTAATGAAACTCAAATATTTTAAATGTAAAAATGAGTTTTATATCTCAATAATATTAAATAGGTTTAATTAATTAAAGTTCAATATTAAATGAGATTTAATTAGTTAAAATTTAACTTTACTAAAACCTAGACTAAAAGCTAGATGTTTAGTTTGAATTGTTTGGAGTATTAACTTTATTTTTATAGTAAAAGTATTGTGTATAAAAATAATATTTTATATTTAACTTTTTTAAAATAGAATTATATATGTTATTTTTTTGAAAATTATTTATTATTTTTAAAATAATATTAAATTTAATATTACAATATAATCTAAATGATAAAGTTTCTTAAATATTAATTATCAATTATATTATTAAAATAGCAATAACAAAGTTAATATGAAGTATCACCTCTCTAATAGTAATGTAATGTGCAATACATCTCAATAAAAAAATAAAAATAAAACATAAATTTAAAAGGAGTCATTTTAAATTACAAACTTTATAAAATATATTATTTTCCTCAAACTCAATCATTAAATTAAATTTAATATTTAAAATTTATTTTCCTCAAACTCAATCATTCCTCAAAATGAATGATGTAACTTATAAGTTTGGAATTTTTGTCCAGAAAATATCTTCTTGGTTAAAAAAGTTTAATACATGTTCATTTATTCATTCATTTTTAGGATATCTATACTTAAAAATTAATGAAATAATTTATTAATTATTATTAATTACATCTTATTTAACGGTAAAACTTATGCAGAAAACACTATTAAAAATAGGGTGGAGATACTAAAAATCTTATAATTTTTAATAAAAATGTATAAAAAAATTATTAAATGGTGTATAATTTTTTATATATTTAAAAAAAAAAATATATTTATATTAAATTAATAATTTACCATTTTTTCTGATAATAGTTACATGTTAATAGGTATTTTTCAAATTATAAATTAATAAAAAATAAGTTAATTTTTATTTTCAATAATATTTAAAAAATAATAATCAACTAAGATTAATGTATATTTTTAAAAAAAATTAAAAGATTTTTATACATTTTTTAATAATTATAAATTTTTTATAAACTTTTACTAAAAAGGTTATAGTATCATTATCACTCACCCTAAAAAATATTCGTATTTCAACTGATTAATTCTACAGAAATTTTCCTCTTTATTTCTCTCTCTCTCTCTGAACAGAGACCTGCAGTCAAAAACCCAAGCATTAAGTAAACAAATTTCCATAGACTGACCACTCTCCCTTTGTCCATTTTTTGAACTCCAGCCACTGGTGGACTCAGAAGGTTATTTTTGGTTAGATTAATATATTATTTTACAAAAATATTCGAGAAATTTTTTTAGTTAATAATAAAAATTTATAAAAATAATTCATAAATATTATAAACATGATGGAAATAAATAATATAAAATTTTGATTTAATTTTTTTAAATAACTACGTTATTAATAAACACATAATTGAAGCTTGAACCCTAAGGAATTTATATGCTTAAGTGGTTTATATGTTAACCAGCAACAAGTTTTTTGAATTTTAATTTCTTCTTTTGACACATGAATCATGAGCAGAGATCCTCAAAGAATAAATATTATCTTTTATGTATCATAATGTATTTAATTTTTCAAATATTACAATTTATGTGGTAACAAAATTTAATGAATTAAATCATATATTTATTCATGATTTTATACAAAATATATTTTCTCAAATAAATTAAGGTGCACATAAATATCAGAAAATATCATAATATATAAGAGTTTTAGTAATAAATTATATATATACGTTTACAAAATGTAACTAATTTTCATTTTTTCTACATGATCCTTAAATTTTAGTGATGACATGTTCTTAGTCAAAGGATCAACAATTAACTCAGTGTAACGTGTTCAATGACAATTTTCTTTTTCTTAACACATTCTCTTATTGCCAAGTATTTGATGTCGATGTGCTTATGATGACTACCACTCTTGTTGTTCTTAGCCATAAACATAGTAGTTGAGTTATCACAGTACAATCTCAATGTCCTAGAAATAGAGTCAACTATTCTAAGCTTGGAAATAAAACTCTTCAACCATACACCATGTGATGTGACCTCAAAACATAACACGAACTCGGCCTCCATAGTGGAAGTAGTAGTCAAGGACTTCTTCACACTCCTCCAAGACATGGCTCCACCGGCAAGCATGAAAGTGTAACCAAATGTTTATTTGTGTGAATCAAAACAACTAGCAAACTCCACACCAGAGTAGCCAATTAATTCTAGATTGTCGGTTTGTTTATATATTAGTATATAGTCCTTGGTTCCTTGAAGGTATCTCATCACTTTCTTAGCAACTCTCTAGTGGTTCAAACCTGGATTACTCTAATATCAACCCAATATTCCAACAACAAATACAATGTCAGGCCTTATGCAAACCTAAGCATATATGAGGCTTCCAATGGTAGAAACATAAGGAATGTTCATCATTTGTTCTCTTTCAAAATCATTCCTTGGGCATTTGTCCAAATTGAACTTATTATCCTTCACAATGGGAATAACACTTAGTGAAAAATCTTTCATTTGAAATCTCTCTAAAACTTTATTGATATAAGTTTCTTTATATAAACGCCTCGAAGTTTGCCTATATAGATCTTAATGCCAAAGACATAAGATTGTGCAACCATATCTTTCATATCGAAATTTTTAGAGAGGAATTAATTTACCTCGTATAACAAACCTTTATAATTGGTTGTAAGCAAAATATCATCCACGTATAAAATTAGAAAACATATCTTACTCCCACTAACCTTCTGGTATATACATTGATCCATGAGTTTTCAACAAATCTGAATGAAGAAATTACTCTATAGCTTGTGAAAAGGATTCGCGATCATTCTCGGCTCCAATGTTACAGTTAGATTCTTCTAGATATACAATATAATCACTAAAAATTATTGACCTTTTAGTTCTAGTACATCTTATTAATGTCACACCATCATCATATTGGGAAGTATGAGGTTCAACATGTTGTTCAGAATTTTTAGGAAAATCCTAAACAGTTTGATCTATTGGAATGTTGTCAATAAATTGTGGAATATCAATGATTAATTGTTCAACACCAGCTTGTACTTGAGGGGTGTTGTGAACAACAATCAATCTGTCTTCTGAAGTGGAAGGTTAAGTCTCTAAATGATCAGTATCAGAAACTATGTTCCTGATTTGATTGCTCCCATTAATTAGGTCATACTTAAGAAACTTTGCATTTCTTGATTCCTCAAACTTAGTGCTATGAAATGGATAATAAAATATATAGCTAGATCATTCGACATTTCCAATGAAATACCTACTAATGGTCCTTGGGTTTAGCTTATTATCTTATGGATTATAAATCCTCACTTCAAACGGGCATCCCCAAACATGCATATGTCGCAAACTCAGTTTAATATATACACATTTGTCTTTATTGCTTCAATCCACAAATATTTAGGAAGATTGGAGTAGCTAAGAATACTTCGTACCATGTCCAATAATATTTGGTTTCTCCTTTCTACTACATCATTCTGGTCTAGTGAACCAAACATAGTGTATTGGGAAACTATCCCATGCTCTTGAAAAAAAACTTAGTAAACAGACCTGGTGCTTGTCCATTCTCAGTATATCTACTATAATATTCATCCCATATATCTGATCTGACGAGCTTTATTTTCTTTCCGCATTGCTTTTCTACTTCAACCTTAAAGATCTTAAAGACATCTAATGTTTCGCTCTTATTATGAAGCATATAGAGATACATATATCGAGAAAAATCAACAATAAAAGTGATAAAATATTTTTGACCTTGTATGTCTATGTCTGGACAACATATATCAGTATGTATGATTTCTAATATGTTTGAACTTCTATTGGCACATTTCTTTGACTTGTTAGTCTGTTTTCCCTTAATGTAGTACACACATGTCCCAACACAATCAAATTTATTAAATAAACTAAAAGATGTTTATGAAAAATGAAAGGAATAACCAGAAGATACAAGTCTTGAAATCGAAATCAAGTTTCTAGAGAAACTTGGAACATAAAAGGTCTTTTCTAATTCTAAAACAAAACTACTACTTAAAATCAAACTACATGTTCCTACAACCTCCACATGTGAGCCTATATTGTTTCCTGATAAGATGTATTGCTTACTCCCCATTAGCTTTCTTAAGTTTTGCATACCCTATAAGGAGTTTGCAACATGGATTGTAGATCCATAATCAATTCACCAGGTGTTAATATTAACCATATTATATTCATAACAAACAAATGAGGTTAGATTACCTTTTCCCTCAAGCCATTTCTGGAATTTAATACATTCCTTTTTCATATGTCCCTTCTTTTTACAGAAGAAACACTTGGCTTCTTTCTTAATACCAACCTGAGGTGGAACTATCCATTTCCCTTTCTGTTTGTACTGAGATTTACCTTTTCCACGTGTTGTACCCAACATTGCACTTTCACCAAGCTCCATAACAAGCCTCCCTTCCTTTTGAACACAAATGGTCCTTAGTTCATTAATTGGCCATTTATCCTTATATGTGTTGTACGAGATTTTGAACGGCTCGTACTGTTGTGGGAGAGTGTTCAGAATATAGTGCACCAGAAAAGATTATGGCATCTCAACCTTGAGATTTTTAATTTGAGCTACAAAGTCTCTCATTTTCATAATGTGCTCACACACACTTTTCACACTGGTGAGTCTTAAAGAAGATAACTTCATAATAAGGGTGCATATCAAAGCCTTATTAAAAGTGACGAGTTGATCATCAATGGCTTTTAGTAGGTCCCGAGCATTGTTATGTTGATCAAGAGATCCATGAATACCATCAGAGGTCTTATTCTTAATGAACATCACGCTAAGGCAATTAGATCACTCTCATTATTCATAAAGTGTGATATTCACTAGAGTGATGGTTTTAGTAATTTTAGGTGATTTATTTTTCCTAATAACATAGTCAATATACATTCATCCTAAATGAAAGAGAATTCTTTACTTCCATGCTTTATAGTTATCCCCTTTCAATTCAAAAATGTCACGACGAACATTAGAAAAATTCATAGGTTGTGAAGTTACGATTAAAGATTATATACTTATTAAAATTTGAGATCTAAATTAAAATCATTATTTACCAATGTAAATCATGAAAAATATGAATCTAGTGACATAAAACTTGCATGTGGGCTAAAGTTCTAATTCAATTATATTCATCTTAACTTAATGATAAAACTATCAAATTATGTTGATTTTCCTAATCCTTGTAGGTAAATTAGAAAATATAATTTGATATTCTATCATAATTAATCTCACTAAATACAATAAAAATTCATGTGGTGTAAGATATATTATATCATATATGATTAATCACAATTAATATTTATTTTTCTAAATGTGGTCCTAAATAAAACTTATTATAGTTTTTATTAATTAAAGATATCGTGGTTACTCTCTAATTAATTATTCTATATGAATCACTTAAACATTAACTAAATCCTTAGACTTAATTACTGTATAAAACCATAAGCAATATTAATTTAATTTCAAATGTACAAATATTATCTATCTTAAGATTGTATGTATAAATAAATGATAACAAACTATACAAGCAAGATAAAAAAAATAAGCACAGATTCATAAAGAACCATTAACAATTAATTCTATTATGCATAAAATATTTAACCAAAGTTCATATGTATTGTTTATACATACAAATAACAAAACAAATAATTTAAGCATAATTTATTTAATCATAAATAAATTTTAATGTGTCAAAATTATTTAAATAAATGTCACATGTACAATAAATATTCTACACACGTAAAACCTAAGTTAAATAAATTAATCATATTAAAATTGTATTTTTTATTCAGTATTAATATTAGTTAAAATTAAAAATCAAATTCTGAATATAAATAACAAGAAGAAGCTCTGTATACAAAATAACATAGATTCGTTGTAGCCCAATGGTTTGGACGCTTAACTTTCACCTAGGAGACTCTGGTTCGATTCACGCGAATGTAATTGTTTTTTCCTCACTTCATCTTCAACCTTCAACCGGGTCAGAACAACTTGGTTTCAACCCAATCGGATACCCTACCGCATCTTACAATTTCAGAGATGAAAACAGGCATTCTTTTTAAATAAAAAGTTAATTAATACATTCCAATGAACGCAAATGGTGAATTGGAATGATGTTCTTTATGGTTTTTCATGTTTTAATTCACAGAATCATTAGAATATCAATAATGAATTCATTTATAATTTTTATATGCATCAAAACCGAACCTTTTAAAAAACCCAATTTTCAAGGTGCTCGGTGAAATAGAACAAAATAGAGATCATTTTAAATTGATCAAGACAGAGGTAATATGAGCTATATGATACCAAATGTAAGCATAAATTAATCAACCCAAATGCGGAATAAATAAACTAAATCACTACTACAAAATGGGGTATTTAAGTCGCTGTGTAAAGTCGGTTCATCCCGTGAACCGACTTTACATTTTAAGTTGCTAAATTTAAAGTTGGTTTTTAACCGATTTTAATGCCTATTTCTGTAGTAGTGAATGGATCGAAAATAAGTAAAGCAAGGATTTTATCTCCAATCATTGAATTGTTCTTCAAACTTTAAAAATGATCAAAACTGAAGTGCTTTATGTGTTTGAACTTCTAAGCTCTCAACAACACTTAAATTGGATGGTGTATTGCGCTAAAATTGTGTGTTTAGCTTAGGGACCATAATACTCATTTTATAGCTATACTTCCCATCAAAGTATTGACATCATTTCAATCATAACCGACAAACTTTTCAATGATAGAAAATTTTGGACCACTAAATGATATGTAAAAGAAAAACATAAATAAAAATTGAGAACAAATGAATCAGTTACAAAATCTAACTCAATTTTTTTGAAACTTCATAGGTATATTTTGTTTCCATTGATGAAGTACATATAAAATTTCATGTTAGATGTTCAGCTTATCAAATTAACTTGTTTATGTATTTATGTGAAAAGATGGGTGGCTTTCTTTCATTTAAATGTTTTTTAATATTTTTTTTTTAGATGATTAAAAATCGTCCTATAAAATTCTTTATCATATTTTTCATAATATGTGACATAAAATAACATTTTTTAATAATCTTATTTATTTTTTACTCTAACATAATAGGCATCGTATGTTTTATATTGTTGTACTGAATGTTTGATCTACAAAAATAATAAACTAACAAAACTATCGTCGAACTTTTAGGGTTTGTCAAAATATATCACTTAAGTTTTGAGTGTGATAAATATGCATAACATTTTATAAGTATTACAAATGTATCATACTCATCATTTAAGCAATGAAAATCAACTTTTTTTTTCATATAAACTCTATATGAGGAATAAAAGTATCATTGAACTTTTATCTATTTATCTAAATCTATTGGTGAAAAAATAGTTAATTTATGTTACTTAAATGAAAAAGATGGTACTATTATAACACTTATGATAAAATTGATAGCATATTTAATGCGTTTAGAACTTAAATTTAAGTAAATTATAAAATTTGTGATAATTATTTAGTTTTATTTTAAAAATACTGCTTACAGATTTATAATTAAAAATTACTTTTTAATTTGGCAAAAAAGAAAATATGCATGGGTGTTATCAAGTGGGTATAAATAGGTGCGGTTGTTTGATGATTGCATATGTATTTACTAAATTATTGGGCAGTTGCATATTTTAAAATATAAAATATTATATTATCATTTAAAAAATAATAATAATATATATCACATCAATAAATTAAAAAAATTCATTAAATTATTATAAATTAATATATACACCATCAAGTTATTACAAAAATTATAAATATAACATTTAATTATAATAAATTATACAAATATATTACCAAGTTATTTTTCGATAGTTACATTTTATTTTTGGTGACAAATTAGTAAAATTGATAAAATATTTGATAATAAATTTGTATTAATAATAAAAAAATTAATGTTAAATTTATATAAAAAAATTAATAACAAATTTATCACAATATTAATAAATTTATATCACTATAATACTTATATGTTACTTTTATAATTTGATAAAGTTAAATAATATATTTGTAATTTTCATAATAATTCGATAATATATTTATTAATTTAATTTATTATATAAATTTAATTATCTTAATCAATAACAAAATGCCATATTAATTATTGTTTTATAACAAACTTTTTTATCATGAAAATAATAATTTCAAGCATACATAACATATATAAGATGCTAATACATTACAAAATATTAATCTTTATTGATAAATTCCTCAGCAAACAGTGGATAATCTTCAGGCCATATCAGCTCCTCTTCATAGTTCAATGCATGCTTTGCCGAGGATTAAGCCTAACTTGATCAATAATTTTATACTTATACAGTTGAATTGCATTCTCATCTTTGTATTTATTTTTTATTATTAATTATCATAACTAAAATTAGTTATTAATTCATTTTAGTTATTAATTCAGATATAAAGTGTAATTAAGGAAAAAAATTGTTTATTTTCTATGTTACTTATTATACAGTTGCACAAAAAATCCGATTATCCGATCTGATTCGATCGAAATTAATTATATATATTTATTAAATTAAATATATATATATAATATTTATTTGATTTTTTAATATATTTTTTAAGTTAAATAATTTTATGTTATGATTTATGAAAATTTTTAAAAAAATTATTTAAAAATATAAAAAATAAAATTAATTAAGTTTATTAATGGAATTAATAGGATTTCATCCTAAACGTAGATGGTAATCGAATTGGTAATCGAATTATTGTATTAGTCCATTTGTAAACCAATGAAACGATTTTAATGTTATATTTATCTAACTGTTATTATAAATACCATCAAAAAAACAAAAAGATTCCGCCCAACTCTTCATCCCAAAATTCTCAATTTTAAAATTGTATTTCTTTAGCCAAAAAAACAGAAAGAGCTTCTATTTCTAGAAAAATGGAATCTTCCGAGTCATCTGAGTTGCTTCCTGATTTACCTGAAGAAATCGGACTCCAGTGTCTTACTCGGTTGCCGTTCACAACCTACTGTATAGCTTCTAGAGTTTGCCAACGATGGCGAGCTCTAATTGAAAGCCAGGAGTTTTATGATCACAGAAAACAAGGTGGGTTCACCCACAAAATGGCATGCTTGATTCAAGTGATTCCTCAGGCAACCAAAACGCCCAAACCCAGTCACTCTTTGAGTTATGGAATCACTGTGTTTGACTCTGTGTGTCGGACTTGGGAAAGACTCGACCCGATTCCATACCCAGACGGGTTGCCTTTATTCTGTCGAATGGCGAGCTGCGATGGCAAGCTCGTGGTGATGGGTGGATGGGACCCAGTTAGTTACGATCCGGTAACGAATGTTTTCATCTACGATTTCAAGATGGGTCAGTGGAGACAAGGTAAGTCTATGCCCACCAAGTGTTCGTTCTTTGGCATTAGTGCTTTTGAAGGTCGGATTTATATCGCTGGTGGGCACGATGAGAACAAGAACGCGTTGAGATCGGCGTGGGTCTACGATTTGAGGAGAAACGAGTGGAGTGAGTTGGATCGGATGAGTCAGGAGCGAGACGAATGCGAAGGTTTGGTAGTGGGGAACGAGTTTTGGGTGGTAAGTGGGTACGGGACGGAGAATCAAGGTGGGTTTGAGGGAAGCGCTGAGATTTATGAATTCAGATCGGGTCAGTGGAGACGGGTCGATGGGGTTTGGGAACCCGGGAAATGTCCGAGAGGGTGTGTCGGTGGGATTGGGAAAGATGGGAATTTGGTGAGTTGGGACGAGTCCGGATCGGCGAGTGGAGTCGAGTCGAGTGGGATTGTGTTGGGGAATAGGGCTTTGGTGACTCGTACAGCATACCAGGGTGCACCGCAGGGGTTCTACATGGTGGAGCTGGATTTGAAGGAAGGGCAACATGGTAAATCTGCAAGGATTTCTGTGCCAGAGGAGTTTTGTGGCTGTGTTCAGTCAGGTTGTTGCGTTGAAATATGAAGTTCCAGGCTTCTTACGGTTAAAAACTAAATATATCTACTAGTTGTGACTAGCATAAGAATATAGAGTTGAGGTTTATTCTTGTACGTTTTACATTACAAGTCTGAATCATATCAAAAAGATTGTACCTATATAAAATATATCTACTAGTTTAACATAAATATGTAAGACGTTTTGCTTTCAATTTTGTTGCGAAATATAATATGAATAATAAATCTGCAAATGTAGAGTGTGGATATGTAACTGTTTTTACTGCGTTTAATTAAGTGCAAAACACAAGATATCTCGAGACATCTATTACTAGTAGAACGTTCATATTTTGATGTGTTTCAGTAGAAAACACAAGATATCTCGAGATATCTATGACTAATAGGATGATCATACTTTGATGTGTTTAAGTGAAAAACACAAGATATCTTGACATATTTACAATATGTGTTTGTTTCGTTCTCTTCAACTATTTTAACTCATGACCTTTCGTAAGTAAATCTTGAAAAGTAGTAGTTCAAATGATACTAACTTACTTCGTAAGGTTTATTTAAGGGTTAGATTTTGGGATCGAGAATTAGTGATTGTTCTCTTCAACTCTTTAACCCATAACCTTCCGTAAGTAAATCTTGGAAAGTAGTAATTCAAATAATACTAACTTATTTCGTAAGTTTTATTTAAGGGTTAGGTTTTGGGATCGAGAGTTAGTGAGAACAAAATAAACATGTGTTAAGATATAGTCATCTTATTAATCATGAGTTAGTTTCAACATTAAAGTCGAAACTCTGTAGATCTCACGTAGATATCTCGAGATGTTTTATATTTTTCGTTAAATTATGTGCGGTGCAAACAATAATTTTATTTTGTTTTTATTATAAGAGTACAATGCAAGTTTATCAAGGTTTTGTGAAGTATATAACATCATGAGATGAAATAAGTGAGAATATTGGTATATTCAATTATTGTATGTCATCTCATGGATTAACAGATTTAATGAAATAACTGCTTCAAGTTAAGTGCGTGTGTTCTTTTGTTTTTTTTTTCATTCATGAGTCTTTATTGACTGACATCCTAAATAGAATATTAGGAGGTGAAGTTAATGAAAGATTGCTATGAAGTGTAATTGGGTTGATATTATCTTGTCCATGATTAATTTAATGGTGAAATTTATTTTATATATATTTATTTATACTCATGATTTCAATTTATATATTTTTTATGTTAAAGTAATTTATTTAAGATTGATTCGTGGGTTCATTTTTGCAAGTAGATAGATTAATCCCACATATGAAAGAGGCAAATCAAGATAGCATTTTTGAGTGGAAATCTATTTTTATATGTTAAAATAATATATTTAGGATTGATTCATGGGTCCATTTTTGCAAGTTGATAGATTAATCCCACATATGAAAGAGGCAAATCAAGATAGCATTTTTAAGTGGAAATCTATTTTTATATGTTAAAATAATATATTTAGGATTGATTCATGGGTCCATTTTTGCAAGTAGATAGATTAATCCCACATATGAAAGAGGCAAATCGAGATAGCATTTTTGAGTGGAAATATAGTAAAATCGAGTCATTTATATTCAGACGTATACTTCCTAAAATCATAATCCTAAGAAAGGGCAATTTACGGTGGGCTGAAATATCATTAGATATTAAGATGTATGATTGTATGGTTTAAAATTTAAAACCATATATTTTAATATTGAGTTCGATACTCTCTTTTTTAATTTAAAATGAATATATTTTTTATATTTGATAAATTAGTAAGGTGATCTGTCGTATCAATCTTGAGAGTTTTTCTTTTTTTTTTAAAAAGAAAGATAAAGACTTCATAAATTTAAAAGTCATTGTAATTTGTTGTTTTTATATTTTTAAATTCATATAGTAGAATTAAAAAAATATTTTTTATTTTAATATTTTGTTTTACATATATATTTTAAAAAAAGTAAAATAATATTTTTATTTCCATCCATCACAATTATTAATAAATATAAAAGAGAAAGAATAAATTTTAGGCTTTTTTTTATCTCCATTTTTATTTATATATTTATTTCAATCCATATTGATTTTCATTACGGATAAGTAAACATATTTTATAGAGTATGATTTTTTATTTGTTTTTATTTTTATTTATTAAATCTAAACCATATATTCTTAATTTAATGGTTAAAATATTATAATATAAAATGGATACTTATGATTTAAAAATAAAAAAAATAACAAAATATTATAAAATTAAGCGTTATTTAAATTAAATTAAAATTATTTAATATTTAATATTATTTAATTAAATTAAATTTATAATTATTAAAATATTATTTTCATATTTATAAATTTTAAGGAGATCTTTTTAATTTTTTGAATAATTATAAACAAGAAAAAAACAAACAGTGGATAAATTTTAATGGAGTGAGAAGGCACCTTCTTCAATTATTAATGTTGAAAACTTTGTGAAACAAATATTTTGTTTCTAGAAGTTTTAGTGTAATTCATACAGTGAACTACACAAATAGGTTTGTTTATTCCTTTATCTTTTAATGTTTAAAGAAAAGATCTTCTACAGTTTCTGGAAACGTGATTCTTGGTATCATTAGCTAGAGACTTTACAGCTGTTTTTTAAGAACAGAGCTGAAAAAAGGTGTTTCTTACTTTTCTAAATTTCTTTACAAACATAATATATATATTTACGAGAATTTAAAATTTTAAATCTTTTAAAAAAAAAATTTAATTTTTTTTAATATCAATACTTGTTAAAATACATTTTAAAAAAATAAAAAACATACAATTTACTATTTAAAAGTATGTTATTATTTTTTAAAAATTAATAGAATAAATTATTATTAAAAACTATTGAATTTAAGTAATCTATTATGAAAACTAATGGATCTGTACAACCTTCTTAAAATGAAAAATAATATTTTTGATATCTATTTTATATATTTTTATTATTAAAAAAATTATATTATTTTATTTTAAATATCGTTAAATTAAAAACGTTTAAAATAAATTATATTCATTTAAATTTATTCAATATTAAAAATGTTTAATTTAATCTCTTCAAAATTATTATTATTATTATTATAAGCTTTGGAGTTCTTATATTTTTTAATTTTTCAAAAAATTTCTATCCCGAAGGTTATTGTTTCTAGTGGGCTAATTTTATTGGTTATGTGTGTTATAGTTTAGTTTATTAGAAATGAACAAATATATGCGTGAGTAATTTGGGTTATAACTTAAAATATAAATTTAAAATTATACAAATTTTTTACTTAAAATTAAGTATTCTTTTTTTGTATTTGTAAAAATATTAGTTTTTATCATTATAAATAAATTAGTTAAAAAGAATTTAATTTTTTATAACATGAAAAATTATATAAATTTAAGAAGAAAAACATGAATACAAACTTAAAAATAATACACCCCTAATTACACGTGTAATCCAAACTAAATCGTCAATTTCGGTAAATTTCAAACCTAGACAAAAAGTTCTCTCTTTTTTCCCATCACACACTATTTGTAAGGATGAGAATTTAAACTAAGAATTTCTATTTAACCTATCAAAATTTAAGCAAAGATAATTCATCATATTATAAAGTAATTTCATTATATAATTTGTTTTCCTATGAATGTTATGAAATGAGATAGGTGTTTGCCACACGAATAATTTAAAGAAAGAAATTATAATGTTTGTGAGTCTTGATTATATTTGTGAACAAAATATTTGTATGTAATATTAGTTTTTAGGAATATCTTTCAAGAATAATATCAAGCCAAAAAAACTATCAAACCTCACTATCACACTTCAAATATATCACTGTTCATATACATATTAGATTTCATATTAAATGCATAAAAACATTGTTCAAATAGATCACTTGATCAATCGTGTGCTAATTGGATCGATTAAGATTATTTAAAACTAGTTGAATTAATTTTTAAAATGATTAGATCGATCAAGCACTCGATCGATTGTGATTAATGATTAGATCAATCCACTTATTTCTAAATTAATTAATTTTTCACTAGATCAATTGAGATTTAATTAGATCAATCAAACTATTCATAGTTGATCAATCGAGCTTGACTAAATAAATCGATCAAGTAGTTAAGTTTTCAAATTTAACCTAATTTTTACTCGAGTTAATTAGTATTTTTACTATATTATCTTTATGTTTTCAAGCTCTTCTAAATACTTTTAAGGATAGTTTTATAATGAACCTTTAACCTAAAGTTTCAATTCTTGCTATGTTAGCTCACAATTTTAGCAACCACATTCAAGCAATATTTTTTACATCTTAATATCTCTCTCATTGTTTTGCAAAATATTTTAAAGTAGGCTTCTTCTTTGAATTAATTTATCAAATATTTGTAGTTTTGTTTAATGACTTAATAAGTATACAATATTTGTGATATTGTGCTTTTAATTGATCGTTTTAGGGTTGTTAGTTGATTTGATTTGATTTACTATTCTATTAAATCATCTAGTTAGGATGATTCATTATTGAATCTACTCTAGGATACACACATGTACTTTTGTTATTTTGCTAATCTTTCAGGCATTGATTGAACGAGTTTGATTTCTTGTGTGACTTAAGTTACCAGAACGTTGGTTCAAATCTGAATGCTTTTCTTGTAGAAACTATGATGAAAGTAGTGGTTTGTAAGTAGATTAATTGGGAGCATTAATGATGAGTACTTTAAAAGCACTAAAATTAACAAGATTTAATGTACTTTAATTGATTAAATAGATTTATATTTGTATGATTTTATCATATTTTTATATAAATTTATATTTTTGAAATTACGAGTATTTCTATTATTTTTCAGGTATTTTCGTTTAAAAATAATTTAAAGACTCAAAGAAAAATATTGGAATCAATACATCACAATATTTAAAATATAGTATTAATTTATTATACAAATAAGTGAGAGAGAAAGAAAAAAAAATCAAAAAATGGACAAAATTGCCCAGCTTACCCGCACACACCACACGCTTGCGCTTGTCCTACACATGTCTTGTGTGCATGGCACATGTCATGTCGAGAGCCAGGGCCCATCTAACGAGTCATGCACGCATGTCATGTCGAGTCCCACGCACGCCCATTTGCCACAAATATCGCCTCACATGCATGCCAACCTATCCAAACGCGTTCAAAACTAATTTTGAGATATTTATCCACTTTTTTAACTTTTTCCTCACCTTAAAAGGTCATTTTCCCCCAATATCAAAACCAAAAATTTCTCAACTCTTCACTCTCCCTATCTAGCTTACTCTCTAGAAAGTTTTCTTAGTTTTTTTAGTTTTAAAGTTCTTCTCTTTTTAAGAAGAACTAGTCATGTTTTTATAAATTTATAGTTTTTGATTCAGTTAACAAAAATGTAAATCCGTTTGGAGATTTTCCTGAAACAGAATTAACATCAAAGTTCTGTAAGAATTCTTTTGAGATATAATTTTAAAATGAATTATTTACAGTTATTTTTATGTATTATTCTTATATGTTATATTTAATTTATTTTTGATTAAATTTAATGATATAACAATAACGTTGTTATGCTTACGAAATATTAAATAAGTAAAACATTTTCGTAAAATAAATTGATTGTGTTTTATTAAAGGTTTTTTATTAAGTATGTTAGAGAAAAATATATTATTTTCATTACAAACTTAAATCTAAAAATTAGACTTTAAGATTTAATTATCTCATCTCATTTAGAATAGTACAATTTTATTTGTTCCTACAATAGTCCGAAAGTTAGAGTAAAACTCTATTTCAAAAGTTTTTATAAGAACTAGTATTCCAAAATGTGGTGACAATATATTTTTAGTAATGGTTTTAAAACTTGAAAGTTAATACTCGAATAATTAAATTCTTAAGTTTAATTTAGACACCTTGAATAAGTTGAAAATGTTTAACCCTACCAAAGCTATCATTTAGATAGTTCATTCAATCTCTTTGAAAAATGAATTAATTTAATTAACTAAATTAATTATTGATCATACTCATAGGTATTAATTAATTTGTTTAATTAACAAATAATATATAACCTGATCAAATGTGATATTTATATATTAAAAAAGAATAAATAAATATCAATTTATATCTTTAATAACATAAATAATATGAGTAAACATAATCAACTTAATTATTTTATCCATAAATACTCTACTCTTATGAATGATAAAAATTTACATAATTGTTTATTGAATCTATATATATGCTTATTTTTTTTATGTTATTAGATTAAGAAACACAAAAAATCAAAATATTGTGACAAAATATTTAGGATTTAATTTCACTTTTAAAAGTTTGAATAATAAATTTAAAATCATATATATTATTTTCTTGGATCGACTTTGAGATTATACTTGTTAACTCGATACCGATTTTGTTTTATCAATTACCTTAGTGGGTAGTTTGAATAGTAACCTTATAATTAAATTTTATTTTTCATAATTGATAATTAGATGATCGCATATATCAATATTTTTCACGTTAGATAATTGGTGTGATTTAGTTTATTTTTACTTAAAAATTTAACGTATCAATCTTTATATTTTTATATTATTTTATTTGTACCTAATTTTATGTCCGATCCTTATATGATTTTTTAATTTATAATACTTACAATTTTATATTATTTTATTTGTACCTAATTTCATGTCTAATCGTTCTATGATTTTTTAATTTATAATACTTTCGATGATTATCTTTTATTCAACTCTTAGTTAATTAGGTAAACGATTAAAAAAGAAACATTTAAATAAGAATTTGCAGCCAATTAAGAGGCAGACAGCAGGAAAACATCAAAATTATTGAGACATGTAATAGTTTGCTAAGAACAAATAAAATATGTATTTTTCTGTGAACTAATTTCCTAGACATAGGTACGAAAACAAGCCCGAAGCATTTGTAACCATGCACTAATGTCAAGGTAAAAGAAATAGAGAGAAAAGTTTAATTAGATTATATAATTATCATTTATAAATAAAATTTTATTTTTAATCATCTATTTTTTTATATAAATTAAAATATAAAATTATATAAAAATTAATAGGTATGCATTATCTATTTATTATTATGAATTTTTATTTTATTATTGTATTATTTTATTTAAATATCATCTTATCTTATTTAGATTATAACACTTATTGGATTAATTTTAAATATATCTTAAATTATTTTTTAAAAACTTACATTATAAATTATCATTTTTTTTATCTTATTTATATCAATTAAAAATAATTGAGATATCTTAATTTATGTTATTACATTATTATTTATTTCATTTAAAATTAGATAAACTATGATAAGATAAATTTTAAAAAATAATAAATTATTTTATTAATTTTATTAATATTTTATCTTAAATATACATCTATATATATCATCACAAATTCACCATCCAACTAGTACTCACGTTATCAGGCAAATTAACATGTACTGCTATAAATAATAGAACAAGAGGCAATTATCTTTGTAATTTATATAATAAACATGCAAGAATAAACAAAATAATGTTAATTTTTTAATTTAAATATTTTTTTTTATCTTTTTGTAATCATGGTGCTTGAAATTGGTAGATAGCAGGATAGAAATACTTATTGATTGTATTTTATTCTGTTATTCAAATAAATATACATGATTCCTTTATATAAGAATTATAAGTAAATTAGATATGTTTAAAGTAACTAAATATAGATATCTCTAAAATAAATACATATGCATTAACATATATATATATATATATATATATATATATATATATACATTAATATGTTACTAGATATACATTAACAGTCCCTCTCAAACTCAAGGTGGATGTGAGACCAGCTTGAGGTTGCCAACCAAATTACGAGTGCGTCCTTTGGGAAGTACCTTAGTGAAAATATTTGCAAGTTGATCGTTAGAGGAAACAAAGAAAATCTTGAGAGCACCATGGACAAGATGAGAACGAATAAAGTGACAATCAATCTCGATGTGTTTAGTCCGTTCATGGAAGACATCGATGTGAGCAATATGAATGACACTCTGATTATAACAATAAAGGGGAGTAGCAGAGGATGTGGACACACCTAAATCCTCAAGAAGCTATCGTAGCCAAAGAAGCTCAGACATGGTATCAGTAAGAGCACGATATTCTACTTCAATACTGGAGTGGGCCATAAAGGTTTGTTTCTTACTTCGTCAAGAAATCAAAGAAGAACCAAGGGGAAAGCAATAACCTGTGGTGGACCTACGATCAGTGGGATCTCCTGTCCAATTAGCATCAGAGAATGCACAAATTACTAAAGGAGAATGAACTGAGTAGAAAAGGCCATTGAAGATAGTGCCTTTCAAGTATTGTAGAATACACAAAACAACAACATAGTGAGTTGATCGTGGAGTAGACAGATACTGGCTCACCTGATGAACAACATAAGAAATGTTTGGACGAGTAACTGTAAGATAAACTAGGCTGCCAACTAATCGTCTGTAAAGAGAGGGATTAGACAATGGTTGCCCCTCCGATGGTGTGAGATGCACATTAAGTTCAACTGGAGTGTCAACAGTCATGCTGTCAGTGAGTCCAGCTTGAGATAAAGGTCAGATGCATACTTAGCTTGAGTAATATAAAGACCATCTGTGGAACGAGTGATCTCAAGACCCAAGAAGTAGCTGAGGTGTCCAAGGTCTTTCATCTCAAACTACTAACTAAGAAAATCCTTGAGTTCTTGAATACCACTGAGGTCATCACCAGTTATGATCATATCATCGACATATAGGAGAAGAAAAATGGTGTCTTTATCATTGCGATGAAGAAATAAGGCAGAATCATAAGGACTGGCAGTGTAACCCAAGCGAAAGATGGTGGAGCTGAACTTGGCAAACCATGCTCGTGGAGCTTGTTTAAGGCCATAAAGTGCTCGTCGAAGGCGACAAACCTTATTTGTTTCAACAGAAATACCATAAGGAGGTTGCATATAGACCTTTTCATGCAAATCCCTATTAAGGAATGCATTTTTGACATTCATCTAAAAAAGGTCTCATTTACTAGCAGTGGCAACAACTAAGAGGGTATGAATAGAGAAAATACGGGCAATTGGAGCAAAAGTCTCTTCATAATCAATCTCATACTCTTGTGTAAAACCTTTTGCTACAAGACGAGCCTTGTAACGATCGATGGACCCATCAGAGCGAGTCTTGATCTTATAGATCCACTTACTACCAACCACAGACTGACTAGGAGGGAGAGTAACCAAATCCCAAGTATGGTTTTTGGTTAATGCATCAATCTCTTCTTTCATTGCAATCTGCCAAAAAGGGTTAGTAGATGCCTCATGATAGGTGTGAGGCTCATGGAGTGTAGCAAGGGTAGTGTAACAATGATAGTCAAGTAAATGTGTAGGAATGGATCTTACTCGGGTTGAGTGGCGAGATGGAATGTCATGTGGAGGATCTTCAAGCGGAGCAAGAGCAGGGGACCTATGTTCAAGGTGGGGTAGCTCGTTATCAACCTGTTCTTTTACAACCTATCTAAGAGAATCATCAAAAATATCTGAAGATTGAATAGTGAAGTCCATAGGTGGATTAGGAGTATCTTTAGAAGGAATAAGAGACTCATTTGGAAAGATTTCTAAAACATTTGAATTAGTTAGGGAAGAACGAAAGTGAGAAAGTTCAACAAATAAGCGGTGTTCCCAAAAGACAACATTTCGGGAAACACGAAGACGATGTGAGATAGGATCATAACATCGATACCCTTTTTGAGTTTCACCATAACCAAGAAAATAACAAAGTCTAGATCGAGGCTCAAGTTTGTTGTGTTTATGAGGTTGAAGAAGAACGAAACAGGCAGATCCGAATGAACGAAGGTAATGATAGTCAGGAGATGACCCAAAAAGGGGTTCATACGGAGTCTGATTATGAATGACAACGCTTGGAATGCAATTAATGGTATAAACAGCATGAAGAGCAGCTTTACCCCAAAATGGGGCAGGAACTTTGGCAGAAAGAAGAAAAGCACGAATAATGTCAAGAATATGACGAAGTTTTCTTTCGGCTCGACCATTTTTTTGAGAGGTTCCTAGACAGGTTAGATGATGTACAGTGTCATAGAAGTGTACCCGAGCTTGAAAAACATTTTGAGTATATTCAAGAGCATTACCAGATCGAAAAGTTTTGATATGTTTGGAGAATTGTGTTTCAACCATTTTTGCAAAGTTACTGTATATTGGTAACATTTCAGAACGAGATTTCATTGGAAAGATCCAACTATAACGAGAATAATCATTAATAAAAACAACAAAATATCGAGATCCACCAATACTAGTAACAGGAGAAGGTCCCCAAACATTAGAATGAATTAACTCAAAAATACTATTAGAGATAGATTTACTATTATTGAACGGTAAAGCTAGCTGTTTTCCTAACTGACATGAAGTACAATCAAAGTTGTCTTTGGACATAGAACCCAATAGACCTTTAGAAGCTAACTATTGTACCCGAGTGGATGAGGCATGACAAAGACGAGAATACCAAAGTGCGAGAGAAGGTAAGGAAGAAACTGTAGCAGAGGTAGAAGCAACAGGTGGAAGATGAAGATTGTTTACGTGAAACATACGCCCGACCCTAGGACTGGTCCCAAGCTTTTTCCCCGTCCTTGGATCCTGTACAATACACCCAGAATAGTCAAAAATAAGGCAATATCCTAGTTCAGCTAATTGTCCCACCGAGCATAAATTATAGGATAGGTTAGGTATATGGAAAACCCCAGGAACAGAGAGGGTAGAGGTCGAAACAAAACCTAGACTATTCCCATGAATGGTGGAACCATCAGCTATATGAATATTAAGAGGATATGGTGAAGGGGCAAGTTTGGATTTTCAAATGAATATCAAAACAAAGCTTTGATACCATGGTGAAAGGTCAAGTTTGGAGAATAAAGATGAGCGAGGTGTCATGTGATTACAACATGCAGAGTCAAAAAGTCAAGTTTGAGACTTATCGGGTAAAACTGAGAGAGTAGTGGAAAGAGATGCATTACCCACTACTACAAAAAAAGGTATTTAAGTCACTGTGTAAAGTCGGTTTTTGGAAAAAAACCGACTTATAATGAATTTAAAGTCGGTTCGGTGTAGAACCGATGCTATCTATGTTAGACGTAGCGTCGGTTGACGTGTAGAACTGACTCTATCCACGTAGATAGCGTCGGTTTACCACGTCAACCGACACTATGTCACATTGATAGCGTCGGTTCTCCATGTCAGCCGACGTTATCCACGTAGATAGCATCGGTTCGCCATGTCAACTGACTCTACGTCACGTGGATAGCGTCGGTTCCCCCCGTCAACTGACGCTATCCACCTAATATATCCAAATTCAGGTCATTTTTTACGCAGAACCCAATTTTCTTTCTCTCTCTCGTCCATTTTCTTCCTCACTCTTCTCCATTTTCTCCTAAAATCTACACCGTGCACCACCTTCTTTAAAATTTCCGGCCACCTCCGACCACCATTTGTAATTTTGTTTTGTAAGTTATATTTCTCTTCTCATTATCTTTCAGATCTACTATTTTTTTAGAGAAATATTAAAAAAAATTATACCCATTTTCTGTATAAATTCTTGATTTAGGTATGTTTTTATTTTGTTTGTTATTATGTTTGAATTATTTTACGTGGAAATAATATATGAAATGTTGTGCGTTTGATGAATTATATATATTTACTGTGCGTGGATAAATTTATTTATATATTATAAATAATTATATTTTATTAAGTAAAATTGTGTACCTTATTATTCAGTTTGTTTTATATTTTATATAAATTTTTGATTTAGGTATGTTTTTTATTTTGTTTGTTATTATGTTTGACTTATTTTATATGAAAATAATATTTGAAATGTTATGGGTTTGATGGATTATATATATTTATATGCGTGGATAAATTTATTTATATTTTATAATTATATTTTATTAAGTAGAGATTCCATATAACTTCATATATATAGACAAATGATTAATAAAGTGCTAATATGAGTTCGTCGAATGTCGTTGTACGTGGTAATCTCTTTTTGATGGTAATATTTATAATGATTTAATTTCTTGATTTGTATGTCTGAAGTTTAGACTACTTTTTTTATGGATGTTTTATGTACTCATGTATGTAGGGGAATATGAATTGTTATATGGATGAGCTGTTTTTTTGTCATAATGTTTGTGAAGGCCAATCAAGATTCTAAGCCAACTAAGCTTACTCGATCGCATAATTACACTTTAATGACATTATTTTATTTGTAATTTAAGTTAACTATATATATTATATATACATTATTTGTTTTTGTAATAAATTTAATTATCAAGTAATTAAATATATTTAAATATTTAATTATTTGTATTATTATTTATATCTTAGTTTTTTTATGCTATATATATATTGAATAATACGAAAAATGAAAATAAAAATAAAAACAAATCATAAAATGTATGGGTAAAGTCGGTTCACACGATGAACCGGCTTTACATTTTAAGTCGCTAAATTTAAAGTCAGTTTTTAACCGATTTTAATGCCTATTTCTGTAGTAGTGACCAGCCATTTGAACAGCCTGAGTTATGATCTTTTGTAGTTCAGTGGAAGAGAGGTTGATAGTGGATCCAGAAGACTGAGACTCTACTGAACTAGAAGGCATCAGCGAAGTAGGCTCAGTATTAGCAACAACAACAATAAATTTGTTGCGACAGTAACAAGTCTCAATGGTGTGGCTATGACACTTGTAATAATTGCAGAAACTTTTATTGCTCTGCTTGTGACGATTGTAAAGGCCAAAGGAATCAGCTGATTGCTAAGGTTGCTCAATGGTAGGAGCAGAAGGAGTAATAGCCAAAACATTGAACTTATTTTGGGCTTAAAGGTTGCAAGTCGAGCTTCTTCTCTAACCAACTCATTTACAGTAGTATCAAGAGAGGGAGGAGGACTACGATTAAGAATATGACCTCAGATGGGCTCAAAGTCCTTGTGGAGTGACATCAAGAACTCATAGATATGAATTCATCCCTAACTGTAGCATATTGCTGAGCATATGTTGAGCATGCTCAAACTGGATCACAAAGGTCAATTTGGTCCCAAAAGAAGCGAAGCTGATTAAAGTAGTCATTGATATATTGCCCTGGTTCTTGTTAAAGTCGATGCAATTCAACTATTAGCTGATATTTCATGGATCCGTGAGTAGTGGAGTACCTTTTGGCCAACATATCTCATGTTTATTTGACATCATCAAAGCTGCCCAACAGATTGGAGGGAATGGAAGTATTCTGAATCCATGTGAGGATCATGTGATTGTGACTATCCCATTCAGTCATACAACGAAGGAAAGTAGCATCTTATTCACTTGCTTCTTTAACAGGAATGATAATTGCACCAGTACAATAATGCCAGAGCATACGACCCTTAAGAAAACTACGCATAGCTTGAGACCATGACAAGTAATTCTTAGTCCCCTCCAATATAGTATTGATAGGACAAGAAACAAAAACATCATTTTTATCCATTTGGAAACACAATATGCAAAAATAGACTGCAAAAATGAGATCTACGCAAAAAACTGGGTAGGGGGGCTGTATTGTGAAATCATCGGTCGGCAGTCAACGGTCAGGTCGATCTCTATGACGTCAGTTGAAAGCGATGATGACGTCAACCCTAGGCAAGTTACTGATGACGTCACGAGCCGAGCGCAACGTGCTTAGCGTGTCAGATTCACGCATGGTTTCTGTTGTCAGCATGTATGGAGGCTTATGACTGTGATACGCCCATGGTTATGTAGATCGGGTCACGACGATCACAGTGGTATCTACATATAGATTGTCGGGTTAAGATTCACGGCAACGGTTAGTTTCAGCGGTGGCACGTGAAAGGATGTGCAGATTTTTTGAGCGGCACGTGAGGGAGCGTGCAGTGTCCGATGGTTGTGATACTTCCATGGTTGTGTAGATTCGGTCGAGCCGATCACAGTGGTATATGCAGAAAAATTATCAGAACAAGATGCACGGCAGTGGCGGTGATTGTAATGGTTTGTGTGGTGCGGAACTCCTTAACAACGGCGACTGTAGTCCCGGAACCTAAGGACAACGGCTGAAAGACGTCGTAGGTTCAACGGTGAATGATTGCAGCGACTATTGTGACAGTGGAAACTATAAGGGTTAAATAACACCAGAAAAGACAAGACTGCTAGAAAGACTAGAATAATGGCTCTAATAACATGTTAAAAATAATTAATGATTGTATTTTATTCTGTGATTCAAATGAATATACATGGTTATTTTATATAGGAATTACAAGTAAACTAGATATGTCTAAAATAACTAAATATAGATATACTTAAAGTAAATAGATATACATTAATATGTTACTAGATATATATTAACAAGTACAACAAAGATAAACACAAACATGCAAAAAGTATATTATTGAAAAATATATAATTATATTTAATAAAAATTTAATATTTAATTATAATTAAGACGTATATTTATATTAATGAAATATCAATCATTTCAATATAGCGTTCCCATATATGTTCTCAGGGTGATGGGTCACACGATAACCATTTAATAGAATTTGGTTTAATTTTATTAAAATAAATTTTTTGTATTAATTTTATAAAAATAATAAAATCTATATAATTTATTAAAAAAACTATGGCACTTATATACTCTATTTGCATAAAACGTAGGACTATTCACGTCCTTTACCCAAATTCCTATTTATAATCTTATTCATCCACATATCAAAGAAATCAAGTTGAAAAAAAAAAACCTACAAATAATTACAAAGCTACCGAGAAATGGACAAAAAAAATCATCAAAGTTCATATAACTGTTGTATTTTGGTCTGTTATACAGAAATTTTGATAAAATTAAATGAACCTACAAATACATATATACTACAAGTTATGAAAAGATCATTCATAGGGTAACATTTAAGATTGGGTAGTACGAGACTTGAGTAACATTATAATCCTCTTGAGATTTGATATAAATATGATGGACACTCTAAAGCCAATTGCATGACATTCACTACTCAATTGATGAACACAAGAAATTAAAGAGACAGAGAAGGCTTCAGAAATTTTCTGTTCATCAAAACATACCATTTTTTTGTTTAGTGGCATTGATCTATTGAATTAGACTTGTTCTTGATTAGCACATGAGATGAAGAGGCATTACTTTAAAATACCTTCGCATATGCCATTTCTACTTTGATGTATCCAGTTATCTACTACTACTAGTACCTATCTTCAATTCCTTTGCTTGAATAAGATAGAAAATTAAGCTAGAAAATTTGGTCAAAAATAAGCTATATAATGTGTTTACATAGGAATTCTCTGTACATATTCAATGAATGTCAGATTATACAAGTTAGTGAGTTTTCTGACTTGGGTTTAAATTGCTGAATAACGAAATTACTTATTGACTTAAAAGAACTAACTTTACATTTTATTATTACCAGCTAAACAAGTCCTAAACATTTTTCCTTTTATAAATTAGT
The DNA here is from genome assembly GCA_037013495.1 of Hippophae tibetana. Lineage (NCBI taxonomy): Eukaryota > Viridiplantae > Streptophyta > Magnoliopsida > Rosales > Elaeagnaceae > Hippophae > Hippophae tibetana. The sequence continues at coordinate 15,452,231 of CM072803.1, forward strand.
TGGTGAATCTCATATGAGTGTACTTACTGATTTATATTAGCACTTACCGTGCCATTAACTGACGCCAAAACTTCTTGGGTCTGACCATATGGCTCAAAAAGGCAATGTTTAACACTCATTGATATAACCAATTCCTTTACTCCCACGTCGTTTATGAAGTTAATTATACCCAAAATCATTTATCTCTCTTTTCCTTCTGGATCTATATCTTGGTTACACATATGGTAGGCTAGTTAATTAGGTGAAAAATATGACTGGTAGAGACACGTGAAATTAAAGTTGAAGCCGTTGAGAGAGTAGCTTGTATGGAAAAGCCAGCAATCGTGAGTTAATAGTGGATTTCTTTACCATAACTTTTAACTTTTATACCTTTTAGAAACCTAACACTAATTCAACTCAATAATATCTTATTAAATTAAGGGTTATTTAAGCGTATAAGTAACATTGTTATCAAACTCCGAACCGATGTGAAACTGAAAGAAACTTAACAGTCCCCCTTACACGGACAAAGGTGGTCTCACAAAGCCGCGGTGAGACTGTTAAGGATAAAACATAAGTTATCGATCAAGTCAGAGCTAACTCTGATACCATATTAGAAACTTAGTCCTAATTTAATCAAATAAGATCTCATTGAGTTAATAATTGCTCAAACTTATAAGCAGCTTTGATGTCTTACTCCTAACCGATGTGGGATAAGAATACTTAACAATCATCTTCTACACGGTGGACAAAAATAGACATAAACACCACGGTGAGACTGTGGTAGAGCCCGTGGTCCAAACACATAGAGACTAAGAACAAAGCTCTGATATCATGTTAGAAACTCAAACTTAACTTAATCGAATAAGATCTTATTTAGTTAAGGATTACTAACCTAAATTTAACACAAATCGTAGTTACTATAAACCTAAATTTATCAAAGGTAACTATGCTTTTATGACGTCTGATATACCGAGTTTCTTGGCTTAATATCAAGATTTTCTCATTTTTATACGGAGGTACATGATTCTACGATAACGATTTAGTCAAGTTCCTATTAAAATCTGAATTTTTTAGTTTATTTTAGGAACTAATTATCATCCTGGTTCAAGGCTATTGCCTTTTGATTCTCATCACCTTCTGAATCAACTTGATAAAGGTAATGAACCAATTCTACACTGGACCCATATGTTTTATATAATCTCTTGTTGAAAAAAATTATTTTTAATATAAGAGAAACATTTGTTTTTTTTTTTCTTTTTATCAAATCCTCTCACGGTTGTTTACTTTTAATGTGTATTCAATTTTAAAAAAAATCTAATATAAGTATGATATTTAATTTTTTTTAATAATCCAATTACATTCATTGTTTCCTCATTTCATAATTTAATAATTATTCAAAAAATAAAAAACAAATTACTAAAAACGAGCAAATGAATATCAATCGGACGGAGAAGGGGTACGAATTTTCAGTTTTTATACAAATTATATATTTATATTTTACTAACCACCGTGTAGCAGCTATTAATTTTTTAAAAACTATATTTTATGGATAAAAATTACTTAAAAAACTATAATAGCTATTAATTATAATATGTAACTTTCCGTAAATTAGAACTCTACTTAATTTTTTTGCTCTTATAATTAAAGTATTAAGTTATCAATATAAATATTACTTTTAATAAAAACTCATTACATTTAAGGGTGAGTTTTCAGGTAAATCTACTAATACTTTAAGTTTTTAGAATATTTAATTTCCCAAAAACTTTTAATATTATATCAGAACTGAAAATCTTATATCAATTACCAAATTGTAAATGTTCCATGTACATATTGCATTGAGCCGATATTTGTAATAAATGATAAATATATAAAATATATTTGATCCTTCTCTCATAACTTAAGATTTTAAAAGAATTAATTTTCTAACAATTTTTAACAATATATATTCTAACATTTTTTATTTAGCTTTCAAATTTTTAAAAAGCTTCACACATAATCTCCAATTTCAAACGGAGTAAATGATATTTAATTTGAAAGTTTATTTTTTAAAAATTTGAGCAATAAATCATATAATTTTAAATTTTAAATTGTTATGTTATAATGTTTTAAATATTATTTTATAATAAAAACTCAATGAATTTAATTATAAACTCACTCAAATATATATAAAAAATGAAACTAAATTATTTTATTGAGCTAATTAACTTTGTTACTATCAGAGGTAATGTTCTAAGTTGATTAAAGACGTTATAGTAAATTTTATAAAGATTGTCTGTGTTTTCGTCCATTAAATTAATTTTTTAGGATTAGAAGATCCATAATTTTTATAGATTTTCACATTGTATAAGAATTTCAATTGATTGTGCACAAAAAAAGAAGGTTGGCCTCCCTTAGAAATAATGAAATGGATATTTCAAAAAAAGAAAAAAGACAAGTAACTCAAATTGAATAGAATATAATAAAATATGTCATAAATATAAAGTCATGTGATTTACAAGAGAGAAATACCCACATTTTGAAAGAGAATATTAGAGATGATATCATATATTAATTAAAGATAACGTTATGGAAAGAACCATAATTCTTATAAAAATTGACAATTTAGTTTAATTTTTTATCAAAAATATATTTTATTTATTAACTTATTGATCCTAAATATTTAAAACATTATACATATATATATAATAAATGTATAAAAATATATTTGATCATTCTACTAATATTTTAAGCTTTTAGAAGAATTTGTTTTGTAAAAACTTTTAATATTATATTAGAAGTGAAGGTTAACATGTTAAAAACACGATAAACTCAATTATTAAATTGTAAATGTTTGACATACATATTGTATTGAGCCAATATTTATAATAAGTGATAAATATATAAAATATATTTGATCATTTTCACATAACTTTAAATTTTAAAAGAATTAATTTCCTAATAATTTTTAACAATATATATCCCAACATTTTTTATTTAGCTTTCAAATTTTTAAAAAGCTTCACACATAAGCTGCAAGAGTAAATGATATTTGATTTGAAAGTTTATTTTTAAAAAATTTGAGAAATAAATCATATAATTTTAAATTTTAAATTATTATGTTATAATGTTTTAAAAAAATTAGTACCAAATAATAATATCTTTAAATACAAAAACTAAAAGTGTATTTTGAGTAAGAAGTCAGTAATCAACATACTTATAAAGTTATTTCATACTTGGACATAGGCGTATCGTAATATTTATCTTGGACATGTTATAACAGATCAAACGCAGAGTAGCAAAATCAAGTACCTAAAAAATGGCGAGAAAGCAACTCTTTTCTATCAGAGCCAGGTTTCGATCCTGGGACCTGTGGGTTATGGGCCCACCACGCTTCCGCTGCGCCACTCTGATGTTGTCTAAAGTACTGAAGGTTTTAATATTTGACTATGTATGTATTGCAATATAGACATCATCAAACATTAAAGTAACCACTCCTACAGTCCATAATAGATATCATAATTCAGTAATTGAATCAATACTTGTAGCTCATTCCAAATGACTCCTACACTTGCTGTCTGAATTGCTTTGTCAATTATAAGGTACAACATTGTTTAAACAAAAACAAAACAATGATAATCAAGGTCTAGCAGGTACTTCCTAAATAACTATACTAAGCTTCACAAAATATCCAATAACTTACAAAAGAAAATGAATGGAGATTCAGCATCAAAACCAGAGATTACAAAAACTAAGCAATGTCGTAGTTTTCATTATTCTTTCATCAATCTCAGCTTAATCAGCTACATAAATAGTATATAGGCCACAGAAACTGGATTCTCTCACAGAGTCAAAGCAAATAATGTCGCCGGTATTACAAACTGAAGTTTCGAAATTTCCAGGTTCGAACTCCACCCTCCTAAAGGACTTACAGGCCCCAATGCAGTAGGCGGGAAAAGTCCACCGCGGGTACTTGAATTAGAACTGTTTCATGACATTGCACATTCAGTGTCAGGAACCTTATTGATGTACTTTAATTTCTAGCTCTACATAAAAAAAAAATAAGATAATTTGTTTTGAACTATCACCTTCCAGCAAATATACAAGATCCATAACCTGCAAAGAGTTGCCAACAGTTTATTAATAAAAGATTAGTAAAGAAACAAGCATGGTTGATTTTAGGACGGCAAATTCTTGACCAAAATGATTCGGACCAATACACGGACTACAGATTGTCAAAAGTTATAACTCAAAGCAAATTACTAAGCAACATCATTTACTTCCTTTGAAAATAACCTTATAACTAGGGATGGCAATTTGACCCAACAGGTCAGTGCCCCGCCCCACCCTGTTTGGGTCGGTTCGAGCAGACTAGTTCAAATCCCAAACAGTTTAGTGCATGACCCGTTATTTGTAACACCAACTCGGATCGAGCCACGGATTGATCCGGATTATAACCACTTTATCCTTTTTCTTTTTCTTTTTTACATTTTTTTAAGAACTCAAATAGTGCCCATAATGAGTAAACGGTTTGGATCACTGACCTACTGGTAATACCCCAACAAACCTGAAACCATTTAAAACGGCTCGGCTCACTTCCCCCCTACAGGTCGGTTCGGTTCAAATCTGACCCGAACCAACCCATTACCATCCTTACTTATAACATGACTCACTCATTTTCTGGGTTTAGTACAAAGATTCTGAATAACAACAAATATGACATATCTACATTCATTAAGCTACTCTAAGATAGTACATAAAACCCAGCTTCTTGAAGCATAGCACCATTTTCAGTTGAACCATTTTTCTTGCCTGAATTATATTGCAAACCTATCAAAAAAAGGTTGCCAACTAACTTTTTATGATTGGTTTTGAAAAAAAAATGAATTATGCTCAACCTGCCTTGGCAAAGGCTTGAAGATAACTAAATACAAGTTATATTGAGAAGAAAAGGATAAAAAGTTTTGATCATGACTCACTGGGATCAACTGCGGTTGTCATAGCAGTCCCATCAAAGTCACAAGTACCTCCCACACTATGCATCCTCTGATAATAATCATTATATGCATAGGAAGCATGATTTGGAATAGTATTAGGACTATAACACGGCTCCCCTGCTTGAATGGCAGTACAGTTAGCCCGACCCTGACCACAAGCCCAATTTAAACCATCCTGCAACTTATCAGGATCTGCATCAGCTTTGGCCACACAGAAAGCACCTGAAGAGTTTCCAGTAATTTGGTTGGAAGCAGTCAAACTCAAAGGGTACACAGCAGACCCATTTGCAAAAAGCACACCCCAATTTTTCTCTGACACAGGTCCAGGCCTCTTGTCTTCATTAAACAACTCATATATGTATGTATTGATGGGAAAATTAGGCTGGCTAGGTGGACCTGAACCATTTAGAACTCGCCGAATCAAGTTATTATTGAAAGTCTCAGCATTTTGCAAATTGGCATCAGGTTCATTGGATCCACCAAGCCACGGCCAACCAGTCTCTGTAACAACAATGGGGATCCCAGAAAAGTTAAGAGCCTCAATAGAGTAATAGGTAGCATCCACCATAGCATCAAACATGCTATTGTAATGGAAAAGAGTATTTGGGTCAACAATCTGCTTGACAGAGGGAAGTGGCTTGAAAAGAGCATAATCAACTGGGAAAATGCCATTCCCTTTGGTGTATCCATAATATGGATATGCATTCAACATGTAATAAGATTTTGTGTTTTTCAAAAACTGAAGGATTTTGTAAATTGTAGAATTCCCGGAATCATCAAAAGTGGCAGCAGAAGGAGGGAAAGGCCTAGGGATTATATCCACTGATTGCGGAGTTGACACTTTGACTTGAAAGTTTAAATTTGCAGCAACTAGAGCTTTATGAATGTTATTCATTGCGGAAACCAAAACTGGGGCAAGATGAGGAGTTGTGGTAAGAACCTCACTGCCAACGCCAATGGCAGTAATATTAGTTGAAGGCAAGTATGCTGCAACATTTTTATTTACCCACGCTGCAGCTATCGATGCAGTCTCTCCAATGCCTAGGAGTTCTTCATTAGTCACACCAACCGTTACTTCTATTCCACTGTTTGAAAGGGCTTCCAGCAAGCGAGCATCAGCGTTGTAAAGGCGTAAATGTGTAATTTGATGGGCTTTGAGAATTGCAGTAATCTGCGTTTCAGATGGAAGATCCGTCACATCTGTGCCAATGTTAATGCCCACAAATGCACCTAGGAGTTCAAGAACATGATATAATACATTATTACATTTTAAAAATTACAACTTTGTGCAAGACTGTATTCCTATTTTCTCAATCCACCCGAAATGGAACTAAACAAAATGAGAAGAAGAATGGGAAGTTGGATTATTACCTGATGCACGGGAAAACAAGCCAAGTAGCAACAAAAGAGCAAATTGATGCCACTTTTCAAGCATCATCAATCCTGCAGAACTTCTTCAACAACCTTCACGCCGTTTGGTTAAGTCCTAGAATACATAAACATGCATAATAAGATCATACGATGTAAAACATAAAGTTCAACAGCTTTTTCTGTTATTCAAAATCAAGGACAAAATGACAAAGAAAATAGCTAAAAGATTCAAACATATAAAAAGAAGGAAGTATTTGAACTTCCCAAAAAAGCTGTAAAAGACTAATTTCCAGATAGATTATAGTCAAAGGAAACTCAATACAGAATAACCCAAACCTCAATTTTGAAGGGGCAGAGAACATAAAAAATTGTTCCATAAAATTTTAAGAGAATAACCATTTGACTTGATAAACACATGAAGATGACAAAAATTACTGTAAGATCAAGTAACTCGGGATATATAAATATTTTCTATTAATTGAAAATTTTGTGCCCAGCAATGTAAAAAATGCATGCTACTGAAGATAAATATCACCTTTTATTGGAAAAAACCACTATGGTTGCCAGATCAAAGAAACTAGGCATAGATCAAATGAAGTACCAGCAGCAACAATTTAATTGATGACACATTAACCATACAACTTCTGTCAAGACCTTAAATACATTTCCCCTTAAAAATAGAAAAAAATGAAGATTACATTTCCTCCAAGTTAATCTTGTGGCAAAGAAATAAACAATATTTCATAGAAAATGAATCACACTGTTTGATTTCATACAAAGTGCTTTGTCTTTATTGTTTATCCTTTTCTGTTGCTTAGGATGCTTAACTTCTTCTTCTTTTTTAAAAAAAATTCTTTATGATCCAAGTTACTATTTAATACTTATTTAGTAAGCAATATTCCAAAACAAACTATGCAACCTTGATTTAGAAAAACGGTGTGAGCTCATGAAACTAATCAAAGAAACAAATAATACCACAAAGGAAGCTGCAAGACACAAAATGAAGAAACCATATACGAAAAATAAAAAATTTCGGTTAGTAATTCCTGAAAAACAACCAAAGTCCTCTTAGAATGTAAAAACCTTCTTAGATCAATAAACATACTTTGCAGCCAGTATGGAAATACCGAATATATCCTTATAAATTCAATCAATTCAAGAATATTAAGCAAAGAAAAAGCTAACAAACAACATGAGAAAAAATAAATAAATAAAAAGTACACATTGTCAATAATTTGTAACCAGATTCAAATAAGGTATCCCATTTAGCATATTGAGAACAAAGCATGGATGTTGATGACTATCACAAGCTCAATTTCAACTATTTACAGTAGCAGTCAAAAATAAACGCCTTGGTTACTTTGAGACTACCGTTTGCAAAACTTAACCCAGCCCTCAAGTCGACTACCAAAATAGAAGCACCCAAATGCCAAGAACACAGAAAATAAATGAAACACAGAACCCAGATGCAGATATCATATGGGAAAAGAATACAGCACTTTAATTTCTAATCCAACTTATAAACCACAAAATGGCAACAAACCCATAAACAGAAATTTAAAGAAGAAATGGTGAGAATTGAAAAGGTACCTGATCCAAATTTTCCCAGCTAAGCACTTCCGAAAACTAACTTCTGCAGCATCAGAAAAACATCCTACCAAAGAAAGCAAAGAAATGAAAGAAAAAGGGAAACCCACAGTTGCACACATTTAAGGACTCATAATAGAACTGAAGCCTGAAGTACCAAAACAATGAAGAAATGAATAATACCTAAAAGTTTAACAACACCCACAAAGTTAAAGCAGTACTTGTCTAAATGTGGAAGCCAGAACAGCTCCTGAGCATACTTCCAAAAACCCACAAAAGCCCTTCATTAAAAAAGACACAAAGAGGACCCAAAAAATAATGCTAATTAATCCAGTTAAGCTATCCTACCTACCTATATTACTTATTCACTATGTTGGTAAAGACTGAGGGTTGAACCACGCAAAAGCGAGAGAGGATTAGAGAAAAACTCAGAAGTACAAGCTTCACTCTATATGACTGAATGAACAGCTGAATAGTGAATTGTGTGTGAACCAACTCAAACAGTCTATGAAAATTAAACAACTTTTTTTTTTCAAATATTTGTCTTTTTCTCATTCATCTTTTCGAGAAAAAAAAATAGCAGAGATGAATAGAATGGTACAGTGAGAAAACATCGATATTACCGCCATGTGTCTGAAACTCTTATTTATTTAAATAATATTTTGTATAATTATTTTGTTATTTTAGTTAATCATTTCTTTATGCTTAAAGGAAAAGAAAAAGGGCAAGAAAGGTGCTGAAAAGTCATTGAATCAACCGCGTAGGAAAAAGAAAGGAATGGACCGTTCAAATTCTGTATACTCTGCAAAATAAATGTACATATAATTGATCAAAAACTTAAACCCCTAAAAGGTTTATTAAAAAAGTTTAATAATTTAATGTACCACACAAAGTTAATAAAAAGATATTATTCTTAGGAATATATGCAATTTTACATTAGTGCCATAAGCTTGGAAGTACCAGCCGTTGTTTGATTTTAAGCCAAAGCACATTTACATTATTATATATCCTGAATTTATAATAGATTTATAATTGGGTATATTTCTGTAGATTGGTTTCTTTTTTTATAAAAAAAACACTGATAAATCATTAATATGATTATAGATATACTTTTTGCAACAAAATGCAGTGGAACAACCCTTTTTATTCTCTCAATGTGAGAAACGAAAAAGCTTTTAAGAAAATTGAGTTTTTTTTTTTTAAGAAACCTTCCATCTCAATTAGGAACAATAGCTATAAAGACTTTTTTTCTCATTTGCATTGTAATTCACTAATTCTAATCCTCATTGCAGTGGCAAGTGACATTTAATTTTCGAAACACAAGAATAAAAGAATATCAGTTGTAATTAAATTGGCACTTATACAAGTTCCCTATTGAGCTTACAACTCAAGTTTTAGTTTTAAAATATGTGTGACATGCCATGTTACCCTTGGTAGTAGTGCATGTATCATTCCAAGTATACATATTGAATTAATATTTTGAGGGAAGAAAGCCAAAAAAAGAAAAAAAAAAGATGTCACGTGTATGCAACTTCTTATGAATAGATTCTCAAAAACCAATGTTTCAAAGAGTCATAACCATATATCAACAGAAACACAAAGGTGAGAAAGCAGTGTTCGGCAGTAAAGCGACCATACAAATCGTCTCGTCAAAAAGTTGTCACCTTTTATTTGTCATTTCAGTTGCTTTGTCGGATACTACCCTATTCGACCTTCTCTGACTTGCAACTTTAATTAATAATGAAATCACCACGTTACGTACCCATATTCATTACAAAATCGACAAATTTAAATTAAATTGTAAATTTTTTCAAAACTTAATAATATATTAGACTAGAATTTCATTTTTAGCTCTTCAAATTTTTTTCATAAAACATAATTTTCACGTATCCAAAATACGATACAAATATATATTTTTTTAATATAACAAAAAAACATTTTTTAACTATTAAAAGTAAATAATGTCAAAAAAAAATCTCATTTTACCTGTTGGCAAGAAAAAATCTCTAAAACTAACCCTAGCCTTTCTCAAAAGATTCCTACTTTAAAAAAGCTTCCCAATTAGGTTCAGGCCCACAAACAATTATAATTACATTGAATGAGACCAATTCCCTTCAATTTATTTTAGTAGCGTATAGATAATAAAAAATTAAAAAAAACAAACAAACCACAGAGATTTAATCATTAAGATTAGTTTAAAACAAATAATTTATCCTTAAGTTCGTTCTTATCACCAACTTCACAAAGCAAACACATCCATAATTCATTCCAAGGCCAATCGGAATGCAACCAAAAACTTCAACTACATAATAAGAGAAGTTGAGGAATATCTGACGAGGATAGCATGAAAATGAAACTATGATCTAGCTAAAAGACTAGCTTCTTTCCATTTCCTCATGGAGTTGGAGACCTATCTCCATTTGATTCCCTGGGATAGTGGTTTGGACTTCGGCTTGCCCTTAGGTTGGGACTCTGGCTTCTGCTCCGGCTACGACTTGGACCCCTTACTGGGCTCTGACTGCGGCTCCTGGGTCCTGCATTTTGGAGTGGAGATCTTGAAAATGACCTCTCCTGACTGTGCCGAGAATATGACCTCTCTCGGCTATGTCTTCTGTCCTGAGGTGAAACAGATCTGCCAAAGGCAGAAAAACTAGTAAGAAAAAGGAAAAATACAAGGCATTCAATACATAAAATTAGTTAGAATGAAAACGAATCCCACCATGCCCCCAGAAATAAAGGAAAAGCTGAGACAGACATAATCACCATCTTGATAAACTGTACAAAACTCCAGCACAAAAGACAGACAAGTATTTGCAATGATAGAAAACAGCAGAGACAATGGATCAACAAAAGCATTTCCAAGACAGCCCTTCAAAAGAGAGTTTCCTTGGTCCTTGATTTTAAGCCACAAAGAAATCTTTCCACATTCACAAATTAATTTGATGACAATAGCCAAGAAAGCAAGTACAATCATTAGGAGATTCTTACAGTTAAAAGCTTGGGGAATCATATTTAGTATGAAACAGATTTTCATCAACAAGATCACAAATGACTTGATTCAACTAAGGATACCAAAACTGACCCATGATTACCTACTTCCCTAACGGTGGGCTACTCTAATGATAGCAAAAGGAAGTAACTGAATTTTGACAGTTTCCACTATATAATAGGGAACTTAAAATCTACACCACTTAAAGGAATGATCATTTTAGTTGCAAGTACAAAAGGAAAATCAATTACCTGGAGTAAGTCCTTCGTTTGGGAGGTGGGGAGTAATACTCCCTTTCATGGGACCGAGCATTTGCATGACGTGGAGGTGGTGATCTGGAATATTGAGAACGAGAATAACGAGGAGGAGATCTTCTTCGATCATTATATCTGCGACTACTGTACGAAGCATAACGGAAAATCAATTACAATAAACCCAGGCAACAGCTTATACATGTTAGAGCCCAACTTCTATGTGAATATTCAATATCCAGACATGTTAGAGCCCAGCTTATACATGTCTGTTCATTACACAAACATATTTTCTAAACTTGAGTGGGAAAGAGAAAAATCTTCAAAGAATAGCTTTCTACAAGTATGGCATTATCAAACATACCACCCAAATCAAATTCTGTTTAAGAGCTAGGATAAAATATTGGAGCTTGAGATTCTTCAGTGAATAATTTTAAAGAATTTATCATGATGGATTGGAAAGATATTTTTATAAAATTGTTGAAAATTCTTTTAATAATTGGTCATTCGGCATGAATTCTAGCACGCACGCACACACCCCAAAACAAACACTCAAAGAGAAGAAACAGAACAATAAATAGATGAGAGCACTCAATCAAACCATGTGTGCGGACCAAGAAATAAGGTAAAAGAATTACCTCCCTCGATCCCTTGACCTCATCTCAGTTGGCTTCTTCCTATTTTCCTCTGCAAACACAACAGTTATCTGCCGACCATGAAGAATTTGACCATCCATATGATACTTAGCTTCCGTGGCATCAGCAGGATCTACATATTGGATAAAACCAAAACCACGGGGATCCCTGAAACAAAAAGGTAAGAAAAGAAGGGAAACATAACATGTAAAGTAAAACCAGATCAGAAAAATTACATTTACAATATATCATATTCAGAAGCCAATAACACCACCATCAAGTTTGAACAGTAAATTCGCCAAATTACTCCCCAGTGAAAAGGATGGTCGAGAGTAAAAAAGCAAGCACTTGCCTGCTGACCTTGAAAGTGTCAGTTTTAAGATGACTTGAAATTCTTCAAGACTTGGAACATCTTCACATTGAATTCAAACCAACTTCCTTCAAATCTTCATTATTGTTAACATCACCCAAGAAAATACTTCTAACTACTTGATTGGTGTCTTCAAAACTTTAAATTCACAGTCGAACCTCAACAACTTCAATAAACGCACCCAGCTAAGCCTCTAAGGATACAAGATTAAATCATAAAGGTAAAAACCCATTATAGTAACAGAATTCTAGCATAAAAAAATAAAAAAAGATCAACTTGGTCAAAGACCAAGAAGCATTTTCTTTTTTCCAAAATTGTCTTGGAAGTTTAGGAAGAGAAGTTAATACCACTGACATAAACTGAATTTAAAAGCTACTAAGTTAGCCTAAGCATTTTTTTCACAAGGAATAACACCCCATAATGATGCCATGAACAAAATAACCTCAAAACACAAATAACAATACTGAGTGGGACACTAATTAAAGGTTATTCTAGAAAATAAGTATCAACTATGAACTTAGATGTCAAATATTCAGGGAGGGGGAAACTTCAAAAAACAGCCTCAGTATTACAAGGATTCGCATGACACGGAATAAAACTGCAACAAACATATGTCAATTTCATTTTTAATACGACAGGTCATCCAAGCAAATTATTCCAAAATCCAAAATCTTTAAGTCCTCAAGCTATACATAAGCTCACCCAGTATAATAATCCTTGGGCAAGTAAATATCCTTAAGAGCACCAAACTGTCCAAAGGGTCTGCGGAGATCATCTGGCCTGCATTATTTAAAGGTAAGTAAGAATATGACAATAAAAACTCTGTTATTAATACGAAAGTTGTTCCTTTCAAGAACCTTTCAAACTACAGAAATTCAAAGGTAGAAAAGTGGATAAAAGATAGTAGAAAACTTTGGGAATACAAATGTCACAGCACAACAAGAAGAGCTGTGAAAAGATAACAGAGTCACACTGTCAAATCATTAAATTCAATATTGTAAAAAAGTATGATGAAAAATAATCGAACGTTGAACATTCACATCTCAGACCAATAGTACATTTAGGCTACCCACAAAAGAGTAAGAAATACAGTGGCTAAAATGGTGTAAACAGTAAACCTAACTGGGACTGATTTACTACTAAGATCCAATTTACATCCTGATTTTAATAAAAGAATAACATGCACAAAAGTCTTGATTCTGGGAACATGGCTTTTATGTCCATCTGACAACAGTAAAAAAATCGTCAACAAACTTACTATACACATAAAGGAATAGTCAATGGGGACATACCTACAATCATGACGAAGATTACGAACTAAAAGGCTAGTAGGAAGATCTCTACTGTGACCACCACCACCACCATATCTGCCCCTGGGACTTGGACTTCTTCCTCGTCTACCGTAACCTCTTGGAGGTGATGGAGTGTAACTCCTTCCCCTCATTTAGAGAGAGTGGCAACCTTCTGATCACTTAAAAAACATTCATCAGAAAATTTAAGAAATAAAGATAAGATATTGCAGATGTATACTTACCACAAAATATGGCAACTAAACCATAAGTAAAATAGTAACTGAGACGATTCAAACCATGAAAATCTTAAATCTCTACTTTGAAGGAAATGACAATTAACTTGAAGATAAATCCAAGCCTTTTAGGCTGTATCAGTGAGATAAGCAGTCCATTTTTATAATTTGGAACATGACTAGAAAGTTCAGAAAAGGAATTTGTTATTTGTCACATATAAGTAAGGGGAGAGTAGCCAGAGGATATATCATATCCCATGTTCCACCATAAACTAAAAGTGTATTGTGAGAATGCAAAGTTATTAAACTCATACAAAAAGGGGGTGAAGGGTAATCTTATTGATTTCAACATTCCTAAAGGCAGCAAAACTTGTCGACTTATTGTGTTATTTGTCTTACAACCAATTTGGTTATACCGTCATCCACCAATGAATATAATGGATGAAAATTATGCTTAATGGATCATGCAAATAGAAAACATCTTTTTAACCAAATCTTTCTCTTTCTCTTTTCTTTGTGATTCCAATAAAATAAGCACAAAACTAATATCTCTACATAACCAAGCTTGTTCATCCATGAAATACTTGGCATATAGGACAGCACTTACACTAAGTACAATTCCACCCTTTACCAATACAAGAAAAATAACTCAAAATCTCAAATAAGATCCAAGACAACAACACTCATTAAAACAACCATATAGAGCCGATGACAATGGACAAAAGTAATTACATGTTTTATACTACAAAAATATGTAAGCAAAACGTAGTTCAATAGGAATAATATATTATACAAAGTGACTTCCACCTCTTCGTTTAAATGAAACGTATATAACACAAAAAGAAATTCTTCCCTACTTATATAAATTCCTTATTTTCCCCCAAAAAAAACAAGAAGAAGAAATTATGCCTTCGTTTACCACGAAGAAAAGAAAGCTATAACTTTGTTTTTTTAAACTTTATAAAACAAACCGAACTTTCAAGAAGAAACCAAGTCTCACAGACAACAGAAGTATAAAATTACGAGCATTCAGTACAAGAATCACGGCCTTATCGAGTACTGAACGAATATAATTAAAGCTATACATGGAAACATCATAAAGAAAGATCTAACCCCTTACAGTTACTGAATAGCGTGACTCATTGGGAGATAAAATACTGCAGAGATCTATAAACCCTAACAGATTAATTCATATATGTAAGAAAATAGCGACACCAAGAGACAAAGATACCTTCGTGAGAGAATCGGCGAAGTTTGAAGGAGCTAGAGAGAAGCTAGGTTTTGAACGCTTGGAGTCTTGGACGATAGTTTTAGGTTTTAGAGCTCCTGCGTACGGTTCGTTCCTTTGTGACTTTGGGTATTTACTTTAAAGGGCCCAAAGGAGGTAGAAAAAAACATCACGAGGCTCCTTTTTTTTAAGTGGGCTTTGAGCTTAATATAACCAGCTATACAAAAGTTTAACGGTCCAAACAAAATATGGAAATTATTTGAAATATCACCTCGAAAATTCGTTTATATTGAATCGAAAGGTATATAATATCAAAAAATATAAATTATTTTTTAGGAGCATTTTTCATAAATTTAAACTTTTGAAAGAATTTTTATTTGACTATTCTAAATAATATCAAAAGAGTAAGGGATTGGGACCTAATCTATTTGGTAACCTGTAATGTCAATTTTTTTATAAAACAATAAAGAAACTCACTTTCAAAGAAAGTTCAAATAATGGATTTTTATAAATGCAAAATAGCATACATTTAAAGAATATAAAATAAATTTTTAGATATACCTCCCACAAACATGACCTTTTGGGATAATGTGTCTTTATGGACCCAATGGTATCAATCCTCTATACTCTTGGATGACGCTTTTACATATAAATTATTGTTAATAGGTACTATTTTTATTATTATAGATTTTAATTATGTTAATTTTATGATTTTTTTTTAAATCATAAAATTTAATATGATAAAAAATATAAAAAACAAATGGGTGAAAATAATGGTTAATAATTTGGTGACTAGTTATTACAAATAGTCTCATATAAAAATTCACTCCTTTACGTTTTAATTAGAGATTGAAAATTTAGAAAAGATGTGCATTGTTGCTTTTTTATATATATAATATACATAGTCAATAGTTTTCCTTTATTTTTGTTTTCAACGGAGCACACTTAAATGTAGTAAAAATTGAATATTGTTTGGACATGAAGATCAACCTTAAGCTTGATCCATTTTTCTATGCATGGTCTTTATCTACAAAATATCACGAAACATGAAAAAGATAAGGTATGAGAAGTAGAAATTAACTAGAGTCGAGTTTGAAATAAAAAGGTAATAATTTTTTAAACTGACCTAAAAATAAAGTATAAAATTGTTAAACACGAGAAGCTTTTTTCTAAAACCTATGCAAGTAAGCTAGGTGTCGAGCTGATTTCTTACCACCGAGCAAACAATTTCTATAGCTCAAACTAAAATGACAGAGCTTCTTCTCTTCTGAATTTTTGTCTAATATGTAGGAAATGATGAAATGAGGAGAAGCCTCAACTCCTCCTTATATTAAGGTGGATGTTTTTTCTCTCTAATCAACTGACAAGATTTATTAGGGCGAGTCGAACATTCCAAATCCCTAAGCACGATCAAACTAAAAACCTGAGCCATCAAAAAGGACCTATTTGTACCCATGCCCATAACCAATCATAGAAGAGACCCACCTACGTATGTGAGCTTTGGTGTTGTAAAGTCGACCTTCAGTCCGAGTTATGGGGTGGTTGACCTCAAGCCGTAAACACATTTTATTTTACTTTAATACCACTTTGACATACTATGATGTGTATACCCTTATTTTACTTAAAGTTAATAAATTGTATAGAAAGACCGCACTCGAACCCGAGCTCTCTTATGCATAGTCAAAGAAGGATTTGATAGAATAATGTTTCAAGCCCATGAAGGATAGTGCAGTGCTCATTCAGATGACGGATGTTATCCCAACGAATTATGAGGTAGGGGTACTATTGGCTCACTATGCTAACAGATTGCACAAGGTACACCTAAGAGTGTGATAAGTGTCAAAGATTTGTCCCATTGTCACATACACCTCCTACCACCATGACAAGGGTAGTTAGCCCCTGCTCCTTCTACAAGTGAGGACTTGATCTAGTAGGACCTTTACCAAGTAAGGGGCCAAAATAAGTTTTTATTAATACCACTGATTATTTTTCCAAGTGGATTGAGATGGAACCTCTAGGAAGAATACAAGAGGATGAAGTGAATCAATTTATTTGGAATTCTATAATTTGTCACTTCAGCTTACCCAAGGAACTCGTTACCAATAATGGAAGACAGTTTATGGGTCATAACATTAAGGAGTTTGTTGTCAAATACAACATCAAGATGTGCCATTGAACGTCATATTATCTCCAAGCCAATGGTTAGGCAAAGTCTTCTAACAAGTTAATAATCAACCTACTAAAGAAAGGTTGTAAGGTGCAAAAGAAAGAT
The DNA here is from genome assembly GCA_037013495.1 of Hippophae tibetana. Lineage (NCBI taxonomy): Eukaryota > Viridiplantae > Streptophyta > Magnoliopsida > Rosales > Elaeagnaceae > Hippophae > Hippophae tibetana. The sequence continues at coordinate 15,469,414 of CM072803.1, forward strand.
GGGTTGAGGAGTTGCCTGTGGCATTATGGGTTGTTAGGACTAGTCCCTAATGAAGTACTAACGAGACACCTTTCTCACTAGTATATGGGACTAAGGCTATGATAACAACTGAGATTGCAGTGCCCACTGTAAGATCAAACCTAACAGAGGAGCATAATGTAGCAAGTAGAGCGATCAAATTGACCTTTATAGAGGAAAAAAAGGATGAGGCCTTAAAAAGGATAATTGAGCAAAAAATGAAAGTATCATATTATTACAACAAGGTCGTGCGTTTCAAAGCTTTCACTATGGACGATTGAGTTCTTAGAAGGGTTTTCCCTAGCAAGAAGGAATGGATGATCGAAAAGTTGAGTGCAAATTGGGAAGGCCCGTATCAAATAGTCTAGATGGCGCTAATGAGGGCTTACTTGTTGAGAAGCATTGAATGAGCTACAGATCACACAAGTTGGAATTCCCAACACTTCAAAAATATCACTACTAATGTATCTTAATTTACTATTTTCATGTACCATCCTTGTATATATATGAAGTGATTTCTTTCAAGAAGTGGCTTTTTCCTCAAAACTGCATGTCACGAGTTGATCGCCTTGGTCAAAAACTAGGTAGAATGCTCTGAAATTGAAATGAAAGTTGGCTACCTCGTTAATAGACCAAGTAGAACACTCTCCCCCAAAACTACATGTCACGAGTTGATCACCTTGGTCAGGAACTAGGAGCACTTGGACACCAAAGTGAGAGTTAATCACTTCGGTTATAGACCAAGTATAATGCTCTCATCCAAAACTACATGTCACGAGTTGATCACCTCGATTAGGAACCAAGTAGAGTGCTCTAACATGGAAGTGAGAATTGATCACCTCAGTTATAGACCAGGTAGAATGTTCTCCCTCAAAACTAGAGGTGTCCAACGGTCCAGTCCGGTCCAGTTTTGGGAAAAAATATCAAACCAGACCAAACCTTTTATATTACTCGGACCAAACCAGACCAGACCGAACCGGACCATTTGAAACGGTTTTAATTATTATAAATTAGACCGGACCGTTTGATTTATAAAATTGTTCGATCCAATCTGGTCTGATTCGGTTTCCGGCTTGGTTCGTTTTTTTTTTTACATTTTTAATGAAAAATAATGTGAAAATTCTAATATATTTATTAAACCGGACCAAACCATTTGAAAAACGGTTTTAATAAATACAAATCGGATCGGACCGTTTGATTTGTAAAACCATTCGGTTCGGTTCAGTCTGGTTTTACGGTTTGGTCTGGTTCGGGCCGATTTTTGGACACCCCTACTCAAAACTGCATGTCACTATTTGATTACCTCGATCATGAACCAGGCAGAATGCTTTGATGCTTAAGTGAGTTGATCACCTAGTCATAAACCAAGTAGAACACTCTCCTTCAAAACTGCATGTCACAAGTTGATTAACTAAGTCAAAAACTAACTAAAGTGCTTTGATGCTAAAGTGAGAGTTGATCATCTTGATCATAGACCAAGAAGAATGCTCTCCCTTAAAACTACATGTCACAAGTTGATCACCTCAGTTGGAAACTAGGTAGAATGCTTTGACACTGAAGTGAGAATTGGTCACCTCAATCATAGACCAGGTAGAACGTTCTTCCCCAAAACTGCATATCACAAGTTGACCACCTTAGTCACAAACCAAGTAGAGCACTCTGAAAGTGAAGTAAGAGTCAATCAAAACCAATGGTTTATTGCATTAAGCGAACCATACAAGTTTTTCCTTTTAAAGAAAATACATTTGAATATATATATATATATATTAGTCTGGCACCACAAGTGTATTCTAATAAAAATATTTTTATTGATCGAGCTTACAATGATTTAAAGTTTATTAATACATAGCCCTGCAAAATGCTCTCAGTTCAATTCAATTATCCTTGTCTGATGAGGTATTACGCGAGGTTGGTGATGAGAAATCTCCTGCTGGGTTATGGCTTAAATTGGAGAATTTGTATAAGACCAAGTCTTTGACCAATCGGTTATATTTGAAGCAGTGTTTGTATACATTCAGAATGTCAAAAGGTACACCTTTGCACAATCATCTTGATGAATTTACTAAAATTATTCGTGATCTGAAAAATGGTGGTGTTAAGATTGATGACGAGGATCAAGCCTTAGTTCTATTATGTTATTTACCTCATTCATTTGAACATTTTGTTGATACCATGCTATATGAGGGAGACCCTATTTCTTTGGAAGATGTCAAAGTAGCTTTGAATTCCAGAGAGTTGAAGAAAAAGGTGTCTAGAAGCAGTAATGATAAATAGCAGTGGTTTATTTGTTAGAGGTAGAAATCGAGAAAAAGACACAAGTAATAATATAGGCAAGTCTAGATCCAAATCTAGAAAAAGAAAAGATAAATGCAACTATTGCCGTCAGGAAGGGCACTGGAAAGTAAATTGTCCGAAACTCAAAGGTAAAGGAAACTTTCCCACAATATCTTCTGGTATTAATGATGTTGTTGGTGTTGCAGATAGTTCTGGTTCCAATGGTGAAAATGTTCTATCAATATCTATTGGTTCTCCTGGAGATGTTTGGATTCTTGATTCGGGTTGCACTTACCATATGTGCCCCAGTAGAGATTGGTTTGCTACTTATCAGTCTATTGATGAGGGTGTTGTCTTAATGGGAAACAATATGTCCTGCAAGGTTGTTGGTATTGGTACTGTCCGAATTAAGATGCATGATGGTATTGTTAGGACTTTGAAAGATGTTCGCCATGTTCCAGATTTGAAAAAGAATTTGATATCTTTGGGTACTCTTGATTCACAAGGCTACAAGTATGTAGCTGAAGGTAGTGTTTTAAAAGTTAGTAAGGATGCTCTCGTTGTTATTAAAGGGCAATTGTCGCGTGGTCTCTATATGCTTTAGGGTAGCACTGTTATTGGTAGTGTATCAGTTTCATCCTCGTCAGATCAAGATTCAGACACTACTCTATTATGGCATATGCGGCTTGGACATATGAGTGAAATAGGGATGTCTATTTTGAGCAAACATGATTTGCTTTGTGGTCAGAAAACTGGGAAGCTTGATTTCTGTGAGCATTGTGTTTATGGAAAGAATCGTAGGGTCAAGTTCAGTACAACCATTCATAAAACGAAAGGTACTATTGATTATATCCATTCAGATCTTTGGGGTCATTCTCGTGTTATGTCTAAGGGTGGTGCCCGGTATATGTTAACTTTTATTGATGACTTCTCTCGTCATGTTTGGTTGTATTTTCTGAAGAACAAGAATGACACATTCTCAAAATTTGTGAAATTCAAGGCTTGTATAGAAAATCAAGCATTTGAGAACTGATAATGGTTTGGAATTTTGTGATAGTCAGTTTAATGAGTTCTGTGAAAGAAATGGCATAGTGAGACACCGCACTGTGCGTCATACACCACAACAAAATGGAATAGCAGAACATATGAATATGACTCTCTTAGAAAGAGCTCGTTGTATGCTCTTTCAAGCTAACTTGGATAAATCTTTTTGGGTTGAAGCTTGTAACCATGCCTACTATTTGGTGAATCGGTCTCCATCAACTGCAATTAAGTTGAAGACTCCGTTTGATGTATTCTTTGGTACTCTTGCTAATTATTATGATTTAAAAGTTTTTGGTTGTCCTGCTTATGCTTATGTTAATGATGGTAAACTTGAGTCCAGGGCATTGAAATGCATTTTTTTGGGGTATCCTTCTGGGGTGAAGGGTTATAGATTATGGTGTGTTGAACCCAAGTCACCTAAATTTGTGATTAGTAGAGATGTTAAGTTTGATGATTTTTCCATGTTAGAAAAGAAAAAAGAGTATATTATTGCAGATAAGGACCACGGTGTTAGTGAGCAAGTGGAGCTTAAGAGTAGAGATCCTAGTCAAGTGCAAGAGGGCACTTCAGATCATCCATCTATGGATGAGATAGATGATTCTACTCATGATGTAACAGAAGAACAACATAAGCAACCATATAGTATTGCTAAGGGTAAAGGAATAAGAGAGATTCGATGCCCTCATAGGTATGCAAATGTAGACTTAGATTCTTTTGCATTGTCTGTGGCAGAGTCTACTGAGGTGTATGAACCTTCTAGTTATCATGAAGTTATCACTTGTGATGAGTCTATTCAGTGGTTGGTTGCTATGAATGAAGAGATTGAATCACTTCATAAGAATCATACTTGGGAATTGGTGAAACCACCTAAAGGCTAGGAGATTGTTGGAAACAAATGGGTCTTCAAGAAAAAGGAAGGTATACCTGAGGTTGAAGCAGCTAGGTTCAAGGCACGTGTTGTTGCAAAGGGCTATTGTCAGAAGAAAGGTATTGACTTTAATGAAGTATTTTCACCTGTTATGAAACATAGCTCTATTCGTGTATTGCTTGCTATGGTTGCATTGTTTGACATGGAATTAGAACAACTTGATGTCAAGACAACTTTCTTACATAGTGAGCTTGAAGAACAAATATATATGCATCAACCAGAGGGGTTTTTTGTTCCAGGTAAGGAAGATCATGTTTGTTTATTGAAAAAGTCTTTATATGGGTTGAAGCAATCTCCTAGGCAGTGGTATAAGCGGTTTGATTCTTTTATGATTGATCATGGTTACTCTAGGAGTGATTATGATAGTTGTTTTTATCATAAAAGATTTCATGATGGTTCATCCATTTATTTGTTGCTTTATGTTGATGACATGCTTATTGCTTCTAAGAATAAGTCTGAGATTCAGAAATTAAAGTCTTAACTTAATGGTGAGTTTGAGATGAAAAATTTGGGTGCATCAAAGGAAATTTTGGGCATGGAAATTTACAAGGATAGACAAGCGAGCAAGCTTTATTTGACTCAGAAAAGTTATATTGAAAAAGTTCTTGAACGCTTTGGCATGAAAGATTCTAAACCTATGAGTACGCTGTTAGCTGTGCATTTCAAACTTTCTTTGGATTTGTCACCACAGTCAGAAGAAAAAAAGCAGTATATGTCTCAAGTTCCATATGCTAGTGTCATTGGCAGTTTGATGTATGCTATGGTTTGTACTCGTTCAGACATTTCACATGCAGTTAGTGTTATCAGCAAATATATGGGTAATTCTGGTAAGAGTCATTGGCAAGCAGTGAAATGGATACTTCGGTATTTGAGAGGTACATCTAATTTTGGTTTTGTATATGATGGGAGTTCTAATACTGGTTGTAGTGTTATTGGTTATGTGGACTTCGATTATGCTGGTGATCTGGATAGAAGAAGATCTCTGATAGGTTATGTCTTTACTCTTTCTCATTGTGCCATTAGTTGGAAGGCTACTTTATAGTCTACATTTGTTTTGTCTACGACAGAGGCAAATTCATATGGCAGCATCAGAAGCAGTGAAAGAAGTTATTTGGCTTAGAGGTTTGGTTTGTCATTTGGGTTTACACCATGATACTTCTGTTGTATTTTGTGATAGTCAGAGTGCTATATACTTGACCAAGAATAATACGTATCATGGAAGAACCAAACACATTGATGTCAGATATCATTTCGTTCGTGACATTGTCTCTCAAGATGCTATTGTTGTCAATAAGATAGTCACTACAGAGAATGCAGCTGATATGTTAACCAAATCAGTTCCTTTTAACAAGTTCAAGCATTGTTTGAACTTGATTGGTGTTTGTAGAAGATAATCACTCTTCGGGACTTTGGACGACAGTTATTTGATAATCCGAGGAATTTCATATTTTGAAGAACTTGTTTTCTGTTTTGAGTCAAGGTGAAAATTTGTTATATTTGGCCCAAAACAAATTGAGCCCAAAGCCCATATAACAAATCCTTACCATTTTAACTAATATATATTAGTTTCCCTTGCTGCGTGAGGTTTGTAGCCGCCGAAAAAAAAACAGAGAGCAGTGCGTAGCAGAGGGAATATATGTGCAGAGTAGAGGGAATATATACATATTTTGTTTCTTCACCAGCTCTTCTTCTTGACCGGCCATATCTTTTTCTTCAACCCCTGAAAGACAAGTTGTCTATTATTGTTTCCTTTGGTGGATTTTTCTCTCATTTGTACGATAATATTTGATTTAATAGCAAGTTTGTTAATTTATCTTATTATATATATTACCAGTAAATTAGAGGGTATATTTTGTGGGTTGATTTTGGATTATATTATAATTTGTGAAACTCTCTGAAATTGGTGTTTGTATCTTCATTTGATTATTAATGGATTTCCTCGGTGTGCCTTCGTCATTGTATTACATTTTTCACATTGAAAAATTAAACCACTTAAATAATTGTGTGACATTTATTTTCTTACTGCTTATTATTTTACTGTTATATATTATTATTAATTTATGCAATTAAAATTGAACCAATTTTTTGTTTCTAGGTGCTAATTTATAACAATAATTAATATAAAATATTTATAAATGTAATCTATTATCGTTATAAATAAATAAATGCCAACAAAGGTCAAAGAAATCTGGGCGGTGAAGACAGAATTTAAAGTAACAAGTAGACTTGACTTTAAATATGTCCCCTTAAATGTTTAAAAGATAATATTATCAGTACTTACTACTACAATCGAAAGTTTGGTAGGTCGTCGGTACCGACAAAATCTTTGAGCTGCCAAAGCGCGTTGCCTTATTTTGTTGGGAATTTAGAGAGGATGCGATCTTTTTTCTGATCAACTGCTCTCTGCACAAAGCTACTACCATAACTAAAAGAAAGTACTTACATGATACACACTCAGTTCATAGTGTAATTTAAAAATATTTATAAATTATTAATATATATATATATATAATATATATATATACTATTCACGATATTTAAATTTTAAAATGATAAATTTCTAATAAAATTTATTATTTATAATTACAACTTAAAAAAAAACTTAAAAATACATTTATATAATTATTAAATTATTAATCTTAAGTTATAATTAATTTTGTTTTTATGATGTGTGGTTATACAATGTTATTTAAAAAATTAGATTTTGAATTTTGTCAAAATAAAATTGAATAGCTTGTGATAATTGTCAAAAATTCAAGGAGTTTTTATGGCGTGCAATCCAGCCACCTACTGCCTTCTTTAAAACAAAGTGCAAACTTTTTAACATTACAGAATTCAAAAACTTGAGTATTATTATATTAGGACCAATGAACTCATTGGTTTAACACACGCCACACGGTAATTTGTTGAAGATATTATTATTTTTTTGTTGGCTTCATTAGTTTAAAAAGAACACTAGCATTATAAAAATTATAACCTACTAAAACTTCCAACATCCCAAAATCATTAGCCCATTAACCACACAAAGAATCACAAACTAAAACTTCCTAGCGCAAAATTAGCAGCATAACAAAGACTATATAATCTTACATACAATAAAAATAAGTAAAATAATGTATTAAATTGTAATTGCATCGATCCTTGGCTGCTTAATTAAGGTTACTACTCATAATTTCTACACTCATATATTTTTTTAAATAAAGATAATACAAAGATACCATGAATCTAAAATCATAATACTATTAAGATATCAATATCTAAAATCATTGCATAATTATATAATCATAATTTCTACACTCATGAGTCTCACTTTAAGCTATTAATTATGTAAGAGTTATGTTCCCTTGTGCCTCACATTTTTCTACGTCTAGGGTATATACATAATTTGAACTCAGGAGTTACACCATATTAGTAGTAAAAAAAGTAGCATTATTTGCTTCTTTGTTAAAAATACTATGTATTGAAATTCAAATATTTTTTAAATATTAAAAATTTAAAATATAAAATATAAAAAGAAATAATTATGTTTTATACATGTAAATTTTTTACATAAATATAAATATTACAACAAAAATTTATAATTTACGAGTGAGTTCGGTACCTATGTAATTTCATTATAAAAAAAAACATAAACTTATATGATACAAATAAATATACAATTTTTTTCTTATTTTAATGGCTAAATAGTTCTTAAAGGGTCAAACTTTGAATTACTTCCCTTAAAGTCCCAAATTTTGAACTACTTTACATAAATATTACTAAATTAAAAAACTTAGGTCTAGTCACCCAATTTTTAATTCAAAGATTTTTTTTATTATAATATAATAGTTTTGAAATAAAAATATATTTTTTAATTTAATAACTTTTGGAGAAAACACTTCAAAATTTGATCCTATTCAATATTACATCTCAATTCACCATACACCTATAAAGTTAAATTAAAGTTAATGTGATATATCATAATTATAATTTTTATAATAATTTTTTATTTAAATACAAATATAATTATGAAATGTAAATATAAATTTTATTTAAAATTAGTAAAAAATTAAATTAAATTATTTTAAAATAATAATTAATATGATAATTTATAATAAATTAAATAAAAATCGATTTAAATAAGATATCAGCTGTTTGTTTCAAAATAATTTGATACATCTAATATGTGTCGGTCTTACTATATAGCATTTCGTGTCACAATTTAAACTGGACACGTGATCTTTTAGATCCCAAAATTAGTCTAATATTTTTTCCTCATTTTATCTTTTATTAAATACTACTTTTTAAAAAAGAAATCATTTATTTTAAATTATATTAATATAAAATATTACATTATCAATCATTTCTCCTCTAACTAGCTGTACGGTGCAAAGTACTATCTCTAATGAATACCATCTATCCATATAAATAATTGCAAGGATATGTGAGATGACAGTTGTTGGTGACGATGTTTTGTCTCTCTTATATTCAAAAATATTAATACAGGTATGCAATTTAAAAAATATATATATTTAAGTTTTTTTAATAAATAAAAAAAATAATATATGAATAAGATTTAAATTTAAATTTATAATGATGAAATTAAAGAGTTAAATCAATCTCAAATATACATATTTAGTTTTAAAAGAGTAAAAAAAAAAAAGGTTTAATACAAGTATCAGTGACATCAAAATATATTTAAGAAATATGTGAATATAAATTTATGAATGGGAAAAAATAAATGTTTGGTCTCCTAAAAATACATAGCAACTGTACTTAGAACGAGATTTGTGGGGAAATACGATGTGTTAATATTATGTTTGTATTTTCAAATTAAACCAATAGGCAATTAAAGAGTTAATGTTAATGAATTGATGATTTTTTTAAAAATAATAATAACATATCTTATATTAAATTATTTAATAAATAAATTAAAATATTTTTATTTTCTTTAATAAAATAAGATTCTTATAAAAATATTAACACATTTTCAATAACTTAAATAAATTCTAATAGTCCAACTAAGGAGGATTTCGCTTGAACTCAAATGATTTTATCAAACATAAATGTAATATGTTTCATTTTTATTGAAATTTTAATTAACTTATTAAATATAGATATAATATATTATATTTAAAATTAAAAATAAATATAATATATACATATAAATATAGAGTTGAATTTATAAATTGTAAATTAAAATTGAATTGATGAACTTGTAAATATTATTATAATATATTATATATAAATATATATATGTATATAGATATAATAAATTAAAAAGAAAATTTACTATTTTAACATATTATTATCTATCTTATCATTATACCAAAATTATCGCATAAATTTTTTGAAAGAATAATGTCTAGAAGTGTTATGCTCTTGTACCAACTCACCACTAACCATATGTAATGAAAAGGAAGAGACTTTAATAATTGGAACAAATCGAGAAATCTGATATAGATGATACTTATAATATCTATTTATAAGAAGAAATTGAGGAAGAAATAACTAACTTAAAATATAAACACTCAAATTGTGGATGTTTTTCATTAGAATATGAATAATTTGTATAATATTATAAATCCAAATAATACTTACATTAAAATAGGACTAAAATTTAAAGTCTATAACACTTATCATTTACATGCATATATAGATGCAAGACCTAATATATGTGTAGCCAGTAAATATGTATTTTCAGAAGATAACTGGAAACAAGTGCCTAAAAATTTAATTGTAAGAATTGCTAATAATACTACAATAAATCTTAATAAGATATTAAAAAATTGGAGGATAAAATTTTAACATTCCTACCATATATCAACATGAAACATGAGTTTATTTGTTAATAGAAAATATTTTCTTAAACTTATATCAAACTTTTACCTAATATTTCGACAAAATCAGGCTCACAATCTTAGAAGGAGATACCATTTATGTCTCAAAAATAAGAAAAGTTGTAACTGTCTCAAACCTCAACTTTTATGCAACAACATAAAAAGTGAAAATGTGGTGAGATAGAAGACCAACAAAAACCTTATTTAGAAAATATTTCATTAGATATAGAAGAGAAACAAAACTCAATAAAATACAAGAAGACAAAGCCCTGACAAGCATCAGAAAACTATTAAAAACAATAAGTTTAGAAAATCCTTTAGATCTAAAAATTAATAAATCTAAAAATAGTCAACATAAAATTAAGAGATCCTAACAAAATCATTAGAGTAAAACCAATGATGTATAATCCAAAAGACATGATTGAATTTGGAAAACAAATTCAAGAAATTTTGAAATTAAAAGTCATAATACCAAGTAATTCACCCCACTCTAGTCCAACATTCTTAGTTGAAAAAAATGTGAGAAAAAAAAGGAAAAAAGAGAATGGTAATAAACTTTAAAATATTAAATAAAGAAATCATTGATGATGGATACTTTATTCCAAAAAAATAAGAACTACTATCATTAATAAAAGGAAAGAAATACTTCTTGAGTTTTAATTGTAAAATCAGATTTTGGCAAATAAGATTGGATGAAAAATCCCAAAAACTAATGGAATTTAGTTTCCCTCAAGGACAATTCCAATGGACAGTTATACAATTTGGATTAAAACAAGCTCTAGATATTTTTCAAAAATATATGGATAACATTTTCAAGATTTTTGTTGTATTTACATAGATGATATTTTGGTTTTTTAGTAATGAATTAAATAAACATTATTTGGATATTTTCAATATTTTACAAAAATGTAGAAAATAAGGTATTGTACTCTCTGAAAAAGAAGGTAGTACTTGCACAGTAAAAAAATAAATATTTAGGGTTGGAAATTAAAGATGAAAAACATAATTTATAACCTCATATACTAAATAATATTCAAGGTTTCCTTAGTGAATTAAAAGATAAAAACTAATTACAAAGATTTTTAGCATGTTTAACATATGCAGAAATATACATCAAGAAACTTGCATAAATGAGAAAACCATTACAAGAAAAATTAAAATAAAATCATATCTAGAAATGGAACGAAGAAGATACTTTATACCATCTAGGGCGAGATGATAAGATGATAATTGAAAAATATGTTTCACAAGAATATTGAGGAGTAATTTTTAAAGCAATAGTAGATGACAAAGATAAATATCTTTGTAGATATACATTAGGATCTTTCCAAGGTTCATAATTAAATTACCATAGTAATAAAAAAGAATATTTAGCTATCAAAAACATTAAGAAATTTGCAATATATGTTATAAGCTCTAGATTCATTGTTAGAATAGATAACAAGAATTTTGGTTATTTTTTAAGAACTAATATTGTAGGTGATTAAAAACAAAAAATATTAATTAGATGGAAACAATGGTTCGATCATTACAATTTTGATGTTGAACATCTTCCAAACCATAAAAATAGCTTAACTGATGCTCTTACTATAAAATTAACACCTCTAACTATTTTTATGCTTTCAGGAATGGAACATCTTGACATCAAAATCAAGATAAAGGAAAAGGAGATAAAAATCCTATAGGAACAACTCAAGCTGCTATATCTAGAAAAATCTTTTATGGAGATAGGAAAAAAATAGGAAGAATTTAATTATTTAAAACAACCTTTAGAGATAAGAAGCTCAAAATAGGAATCTTTATTAAAAAATTAAGATGAAACTTTTAAAGATAAAAAGGAAGAACCTAACATTTCACAAAAAACTTCTGAAACCAAAAATCTCAATTAGGAAAAAGATGCATAAAAAGAAGAACGTAAAAAGTTTATATGGGCTATGATGGCCAAAAACCATAAATTTATAACAACTAAGCAGAAGCGAGTAAATATATTCTAGGAATTAGTGGAGTAACTCATAGAGCCTTCACCAATAGAATAGAAGCTGAAGGTAGTTATGCCAACTACAAAACACCAAAACTAATAACTCCATAGGAGATAGTAATATTCTACAATATTACAACAACAACCAATAGCTTTAAGTAGATTGAAATTTTTTGGAAAAATAGTAAGACCTCCAGTGCTATTTAGAAAAGCATCTCCTCTAGAGACATCAAAAAATAGTAAAGCATTTAGTGCTATTCAGGGAGACATCCCCTAGAAATACTTCAATTATTGAAGATGAGAAGGATCAATATAAAAACCTTAGCAAACCGCAATGGTTGAGTCTCTATAACTTGACCATAAAGTCTACCCAAGAATATATTGAAGATATGAAGTTCTATGCTACAACCAAGAAATTTCCTACATGATATAAATTCAATATCTTGGAATAATTTGATCCAATATTTGTGTATAAAGCCTTTCATGCAGGACTAAAAGAAAATATATATTCATGAATTAATTTAAGTGTGTTAAAATATTTCCTAGAGATTTTTAAAAAAGCAATCAAGAACTTCAAAAGAAAGATTAAAGTAGGTGATACACATGTTTATCTTATATTTTTCAGTTTATTAATGGACTGGAATGAGGAATGTTGTACTAGTCCCTACCACTTCATCAAGATAGGGATTTCCAGCACAAACAGAGAAGTTCCTAAACCAAGGGCACTTCCAAAAAAATAATTCAACACAGAAGAACTCAATGTACTAAGAGGTCAAATGTTAAGCCAAATCTACTATAAATTTAGAAAGATTGACAATTCTACTGAGATCAAAGTAAATTATTTAATTAGTAAGGTCATAATCATTTCTCACATTAGCATGGCTCTATCATAAGAAGATGATGAAAAAATTACCAAACACAAAACCAATTTTAATTACAATAACCTGAAAATTGGTCGAGAAACAATGAAGGTATTATGCTTCTATGACAGAAAAGCCACAAAGATCAAAGATTCATTCTCTACATCAAAGATAGAGAATATGAAGATGTGTCATCATCAACGTCATCAAAAGAACTGTTGGTATAAAATGACAAAGAAAAATAAAGAAAGAAATTGTTGGCAAAAGATGACAAATGAAATAAAGATATAAATCACATAGCTCAATCGGCAACATGTGCCAAGGAAAAAAGAAGTAGTTATCCTTTAAAGTAAAAAAAATAGAAGAATTATTAAAGCAAGAGTAAAATAATAATTTTAGTCTTGTAAACAGGGATTCATTATGCTATAAAATGAACCCTTATTCTCATTTCAAAGAACACACGAATACATAGAAATCTGGAGCTCTCTACTCTAAAATACACAAAAAAAACTCTAGCATAAACAACCCCTCTATCTAGAAATCAATGTTATACCTAGAAATTATAAATAGCTAAGCACCTCTTCAAGGTTCTTAGTTGGCCTTAAGTTGTAATAATTATTATCCTATGAATAAAATGGACTTCAGTTACTCTTCTCTAGTAAGTCAATCATTGGAAACTATTTATGTACCGATGTAGAAGGCTCTCCATTTCCATAAGGGTGTTGAGGTTTAAGCAAAGTTGAAGCATAACAGGTGTAACAATAGAAGACGAACAGAAGGGAAGATCATGGTGAATCCATCAAATTTGGGTATAATAATTATAAATTTAAGCTAGTTAAGAATCTTGAATGTTTAAATATTTGTTTACAACAAGACATAATATTGCTAAAATAGAAAAAAATGGAAATTGTCTTTAGAAATAAACAACTAATAATTCCAAAGAAATTCAAAGATAAAAATCTAATTCTATTATAAATATTTGATAAATGTTATCTCTATCATTTAAATAAATACTTTAAAGATGAAGATTATGAAATTTTTCTTGCAAATTTTAAAAGATTTAACACCTCATTAGATATTTATACATATTATATTAAAGTTATCACAAGCATCATAGACCATCCTTTTCAAGGACATTAAAAGACTACTTTAATAAAAAATATGTAAGAATAGAGGAAGAGGAATTCAACAACTTAATGTTTGGATGCTACTTCTTTGAATATTATAAATACACTTTATGTCACTACTATAAAAATGGGCTTTAAAGGCGATTAAAAACCAACTTTAAATTGAGTGACTTAAAATGTAAAGCTGATTCACATGATGAACCGACTTTAGATTTTATTAATTTTTTTTATTCTCTTTTTTCACTCCACTCTATATTCATATATATATATATATAGCATAAAAAATAAAATACAAATAATTAAAAATTTAAATATAATTAATTACTTGATAATTAAATTTATTACAAAAACAAATAATGTATATACAATACATATAGTTAACTTAAATTACAAATAAAATAATGTCATCAAAGTGTAATTGGATTGTGCGAGCAAGCTTGGTTGGCTTAGAATCACCAACATTATGACAAGAAAACTGGACAAAAAATAGTTGATCCATATAACAGTTCATTCCCCTACATACATGAGCACATAAACATCCATCAAACAAGCAGTTTAAAATTTAGAGACATACAAATGAAGAAATTAAATCATTATAAATATTGCCATAAAAAAGAGATTACCATAGTGACATCCGAATTATATAACCCTTCGAACTCATATTAGGACTTTATTAATCAATTGTCTATAAATATGAAATTATCTAGAATCTCTGCTGGTATTTTTAATGCTATAATGAGCTCTAAATATGAAATCAAGTGTAACTCTGATTTGTTACTTGACTTGTATGAGTTTTGGTACCCATGAAGATATAACAAAATTGTTTCATACGTTTAAGGGCACCAAAACTCATACAAGCCAAGTAACAAATCAGAGTTACACTTGATTTCATATTTAAAGCTCATTATAGCATTAAAAATACCAGCAGAGATTCCATATAATTTCATATTTATAGACAATTGATTAATAAAGTGCTACCATGATGTTGTCATAAGGAAAATAGGTAAGAGATATAAGATGAAATTTGGGCCAAAAATAGGTCCATAAAATAATGCATTCCCCTAAATACATGAGCACATAACCATCCATCAAACAATGGACTTCAAAGGAATAGCAAAATTAAATCATTAAAAAAATTACCGTTATGTTGTCATATGCTATTCAAGATCATCAGAATCTTCTCCTAATTCTTCTTATGATGATATAATTTGAACCATATGTTCTGCCCATTCCTCAAAAATTTGTTGGTCGTAGCCCGTCTTGTTTCAACCAAAGAACTACATGTATTTGAAATCAAAATAAGAATGTAATTTCATGTATTTACAAAAGTAACTCAAATATGTTAAAAACTTCTATGTATATGGGTAAAAGATATTACCACATTATCAATTGGAATTTTGATATTTGTAATGATTTTGCTCATAAACTTCATGACATAATAACCACACATGACTCCATTTTTTTATTGTGGAACCTATAAAAAACAAGTGTACATGATTTTTCATATTCGAACATCTTTATTATTCAATTGTAAAATTAATAAAATTATTAATATTCGCTTGTACATATCATAACTTTTGTCCATATAAGCTTATGAGATTTTTTAAGGGCAACACCTCTAAACATGTTCCACAACTTCCATGCCCTATCAAGGTTTAAAATGGTTAGTTTTTATTAAATATTACAAAAAATAATAGAAGAAACTAATATCTAGCTATAACTCTTACATTTCAACAACTGCTTTTGTATCTTTACTCAATTCTATGGAAGCTGAGTCACAGTACCAAGCATGATTATTGAACAGATCAATGATTACCAACATCCAATATTCTTGGCCTTATTCAAACCTTAGTGGCCAAGGGATTATCAACTTTTGATTTCTATTAAGTGTTAATGTTCTATCACATAATTGTTTAGCTCTGATGCAAACATCCTTATCTTGATATTGATTGACATATGAAGAATCATAGAACATTGCTAAATGTGATTAGTGATTATGTTGAAGTCAATAATAGCACGCCCTATATAAAAGATATATATATATATATATATATATATATATATATATAAGTAGATAATATAAATATAATTATATATGTTCTACATAAATGAAAGAAAAATAAATAGATTGAGGACTCACCTTATACACACTTGAATTATACTTAAATCGATCATTTGATATTCAAATAGTTGCAATATGCACTCGATCGATATATAAGTTTGGGCAAGGTCTACACTAGAAATTTCTATAGGAAGTGGCACAGTCCATCCATCATTTATGCTAGATGCCCTCCCAACAATAGTCATCAAAGTGCCAAGATTTCTACTGAAGTTTAAAGCATAATCATAACTATACTTTTTCCAAGGCTTCTTCTTGAATGACTTCGTGCGCGATGATTGGCCACTGGACATAGATTTAGCACGAGATACTTGCTTTGTATCTCTTAAATGTGTTGCATTTAAGAGTTATGGTATAATAGACTAAAAAACACATTATATATGTTAGTAACAATAAAAGTTATAATAAAATAATAGTAGTAAACAAGTGCTATCTTTTAAGTTAAAAAATAGTACCACATCAAAATTTAGAACAATGTGAATCAACGGCCAAGCCACATACTGTCTAATCGCCTCTTATATGTTATATTTAATTTATCTATGATTAAATTTAACATTACTGGTTGGTTGTAAACATGATATAATAATAACGTTGTTATGCTTGTGAAATATTAAATAGGTAAAAATCTCTAAAATAAATTGATTTTGTTTTTATTCGAGATTTTATATTAAGAATATTATAGAGAAATATATTATTTTTTATTACAAACTAAAATTTGAAAATTAGATTTTAAGGTTTAGTTATCCGGTCTAATTTAGAGTAGTTCTTTTTTATTTGTTGGTATAATCGCCCGGTAGTTAGAGTGAAGCTCTATTTCAAAAGTTTTTATAAGAATTATTATCTGAAAATGTATTGTCAACATGTTTTCAGTAGTAGTTTTAAAACTTGAAAGTTAGTACTCGGATAATTAAATTCTTAGGTTTAATTTGAATACCTTGAATAAAAGTTTAAACTGTCTAATCCCACCAAAGGTGACATTTAAATGGTTCATTTTCAATCTCTTAGAAAAAGGAATTAATTTAATTAACCAAATTAGTTATCAACCCTACCCATAGGTGTTAATTGATTTGTTTAGTTAACAAAGAATATTTAACCCTACCAAATGTGGTATTCATATTAAAAAAAGAATTAATAAATATCAATTTATATATTTAATAACCTAAATAATTTAAGCAAACATAATTAACTTAGTTATTATATCTATAAATACTCCACTATTATAAATGATAAAATTTGCATAAATGTTTATTGAATCTGTATCTATGTTTATTTTTACGTTATTAGATTAAAAACACAAAACCTCAAAAGGAATGGTGGCATTTAAATGGTTCATTTTCAATCTCTTAGAAAAAGGAATTAATTTAATTAACCAAATTAGTTATCAACCCCACCCATAGGTGTTAAATTTTTACTTAACTTAACTTAATTAACTTAATTTCAATAGCATGAAAAGTAAAAGATCTAAGGGAGTTATGTCTAGGAGACTAGTTCTTGGAAGCTTTTGTGACACTAGTCTTTCTTGGGAACGTTGTTCTGTCTAGGAGGATGGATTTTAATGAGCCTTTACACCATCATTCTTTCCTGGAAGCACTCTTGGTTAATACTAATTATGTTATTTTAACTTAAAAAACAAAAAAAATTAAAGAATAAAAAAAATTCTGAAACTATCTCCAAAATTTTAAAGTTTTAATTACAATCTAAGGAGTTAGTTTCTTTGTTTGATCTAGGTACAATTATGTTTTGATGCCTTAATTATTTGATTTGTACCTATATGTGGATTACCTAAAATCCTCAAGCATGCCTCTAGTTTTAAGTACAGAAAAATTTGAAAATCATTAGGGTATGATTGAAAAAGTATAGGTAGACAACCTTGTCTTACCTATAGGTTTGATTGACTCAATGATGAGGGGATATTGAGTTTACTTAAAATGCAATCCCCAAGTTACGTCTTGCTAAGACATTAAACTAAGCGCTGGATGAGAAGCAACCCATCATTTTAGGTAATTTTCTTTTATTTCTTTTATTTATTTAATTTCTATTGTTTATTTTAGTTTAATTATATGTTGATAATTTTAAAATTGTTAAAACTAAAAATATTTGTTGAGATGTTAGAAGTTCACAACGATCTGTCTGTGTGAACTTTATTGATGAATATGATGGATGCATCTGCATTTCTCCATTATTACTTGCACATTCTTAGGAAATAGGTAATATTTCTTCTCTTTTCTCTTTATCTTTAATTTATAGTTGTTACATTGAGGACAATGTAAGTTCTAGGTTGGAGGTGGTGAAAAGTTACCATGCTTAATTAAAAAAAAGATTTAACAATTTTAAAAAAATAAAAATAATAATTGTTTCTTTTTTATGTTCACATTTTCATTTTTTGTGTTTGGTTTTATTTTCTTTGTGTGATTTATTAATTTTTGGAATTAAAAAAAAATTCTAACAAAAATTTATCATTTCTTTAAATCAAATTTAAGTAAATAGTTAAGTCTTTTGTACAGTTAGATTAATTTTTGAAAACATATCATGAAATATTTTGTAATTGTTTTTGGTAATTAGTTAGTTTTTATCATAACTAGTATTTCTTGATAAGATGTAGAAATTATATTAAACCCAAAATCGGTGTTTATGAATTTTTTTTAGTGGAGACTACCTTTGTGAGATATAATTTGAGCCTAATTTTCTTTATTCAGAGTGAAATATATATATATATATATTACTCCAAACATATTTCTTATTTCTTCAATTTTTTAGATAATCTCTATAAGTATTAGCATTAAATGTATGAATTTTTTTCTCATCTTAATAGAGTGTCGTATATTTTTTTTATTGCTTAGATTAAATGATTTAAGTAGAAATTGATAGTATATGCTTTTATCTCATTCGTGCATGATTGTTACAAAAAAAGACATATATGGGATGACCTAAACCAAAATCAAATAGAAAAGCCACAAAATTAATCACTCGCCAAAATCCTTAAAAAAATGTACAATCTGTACATGGGTTGACTCTCTAAAATATATATTGAAAAATATCTTTAGAAGAAAAATAGAGAGATAAAGAATATATGGTATAATCTACATACTATGACTCACATTGCCTACAAAGTTGTGAGTAAAGGCTAATTACAAAAAAAAATATATAGAAAGTAATTTCCTAAAAAGTCATTGTACTTTCTTCATTTGTAAAAGGCATATATCTTGAATTTTTTTAATGAGTTTGATTTATGCATGAAAATATTTTTTATATATGATATCTTTTTAATTTATACATTTGATTCCTTTCATGAGATCAATGTCAAAATAATACTCTGAGCCTTTATTCTTTATACATATGTGAACATATTAGTTCATTTCTATACATCAACTCTTTCACATATAAATTAGTATGAGTGTTTGAACTTATAGGATTCAGTGTTTTGAGAGTATTGACTAGTGAGGAATAGAGTCAAAGCGAATTCAGATTCTAGAAACTGAAATTGGATGAAATTAAATTGATACATTTTTTTATATGAAATATAAAAATAATTTTTGACTAATTATTATAATAAATCATGATTGTTTAAGAAGATTAAAATAACTTATGCTTGAGATTTTAATAATGATCTTAAAGAAGATTAAAAAGTATGAGACATTTTTGTGATATGTTGTTTTCTTTTATTCTTAAAAGTTAATTTTTGATTTTGTTGTAATTTTAGTTTTAAAGTTGATTGTTTTTATTATTTCTTTTAATTTTTACATTTAGTTCAATGTTTGTGGGTATCATTACTGAAAACCCTCACGAGACTCAAACTCATCCACTAGGGCAACCTAGGGGTTTAAAGGGCTTGTTGCATAGGCTAAATGCAACCGTGTCAATCCACAGAAGTGATTTAGGATAGTTTAATTTTTAGTTTTTATTGCTTCTCTTGCTAAGGGACTAGCAAGAAGCTGATTGAGTGTTGTGATGAGTGCTCAAAAAGTACTAATTATTATTATTTTATTCACATTAATTGATTCAAAATATATATATTTATATGATTTTATCATATATTTATATAAATCTGTCTTTTCGGAATCACGGGTATTTTTAATGTTTTTCAAGTATTTTTGCTTCAAAAAAGAACTTAAAGACTCAATGAAAAATACTAGAGGTAATACATCACAAATATATTCATAAATTAAATTAGGAAAGGTTAACAAATATGAAAAAATTGGACAAAATAGGTCAAAAAGGAGGAAATTGTACACGTAGTCGTCCATCCGCGTCGGCCAACGCGTGCTGTGCTTGCGTCCATCATCATCCAGTCTGGCGCGTCGTTGTGCCCACCTGCCCCAATCTGCACGCTCCCCATATCAGCATGACATCATTAATGATGTCACTATTCACTACTATACTTTTCCACCATTTTTAATCATTTTTTCACTCACTTTTTCTTCCTCTCATCACCTATAAATACCCTCATTCTCTTCACTTCAAATCACACCTCAAAACACATCTTTTTCTCTCTTTCTTTCTCTCCATTTCTTAGTTTTTAGTTTTTAGTCTTTTTTTAGTTAGTTTTTCTTAGTTTTAGAGTTATTCTCTTTCTAAGAAGAACTAATTATGTTTTTGTAATTTATATGCTTTTTGATTCAATAAAATGAAGTGTAAATTCCGTTTGGAGGTTTTCCAACAACAGAAATAGCATCAAAGTACTGTAAAGATTTTATTTTCTTTAGAGTTATTTTTTATGTTTTATTCTTATATGTTATATTTAATTTGTTTGTGATTAAATTTAACATTGTTGACTGTTTGTAAACATGATATAATAATAACGTTGTTATGCTTGTGAAATATTAAATAGATTAAAAATCTCTAAAATAAATTGATTTTGTTTTTATTCAAGTTTTTTACATTAAGAATGTTAGAGAGAAATATATTATTTTTCATTACAAACTTAAATTTGAAAATTATATTTTAAGGTTTAGTTATCCAGTCTAATTTAGAGTAGTGCTCTTTTATTTATTGGTACAATCGCCCGGTAGTAGGAATGGGTAAAAAAACCACGGGTTTGGTTATCCGCGGTTAACCGAACCGGCGGTTCGGATTTTAACCGAGTAATTTCGGGGACGGGTTCGGTTTCGGGTAAAAACCGAACACAAAGGAGCGGGTACGGTTCGGTTACGGTTATACTCAAAACCGTACCCGCCCGTACCCGAAATTAATTAAAATTTATTTATTTTAAACCTAATATATAAACCTATTTACGCCCAAACCCTAATTCTCCAGTCTCCACTCGGCGCCTCTCATTTTTTCTTAATCTCCATTCTCCAATCTCCAGAGTCCAGAGGCTTAGAGACTCTTAGAGTCAGAGAGCAATCCGGCCATCCCTAATTTTTCTTCCATCCCTAATTGCTTGATATTTTTTCTTATACTACAGGGGTTATTCACTTATGGAAAAATTCCAACGCTGTATACTTTGATGTGGATAGCACAGTGTGCCAGGATGAGGGCATTGATGAACTTGCAGAATTTTGTGGAGCTGGAAAGGCTGTTGTAGAATGGACGGCAAGGTCAGATTTTTTGAAATACTTTGATTTTTTGGTGTTGATTTTCTACCTGTCATAGCTGATCTTGGATTTGGTATATTAAAGGGCAATGAGTGATACAGTGCCTTTTGAGGATGCCTTGGCTGCCAGACTAGCCTTGTTTAGTCCTTCGTTGTCCCAAGTCCAGGAATTCCTTGAGAATAGGCCTCTGAGGTATGAAGATTTGTTTTTAAATAATGTTGCTCAATATTTGCTTATTGTTTACTTAATAAGGAGAAGTTGTTTTTTTTAATTATTACCAACAGATGCGAACCTTCTTGGGTTATGAATTATAGTTGAGCCACCCTATTGCAAAGGAGAAACGTAATGAAGCCATTATTTTTGGCTAGACATTAGAAAGGCATATTATTTTGTACTTGATACTACATGTTTATACCAATCAATTCTTTGATTTAAATTCCTATAATACCTTATCTGTTCTAATTAAACCAATGCTATGAATTTTGGGAGTTACATTCATCTGCCAAAAGTGGTAAAAAGAAATGAATGGGTCAGTCATTGCTGTTATAAGGAATTCAATCCATTTTACCATGTTCCTGTTTTCTGGCATTATATATAGTCATTTGCTGTATTTTTGTTTCCGCTATTTACCTTTCTTTGCCCCTTTTCTTGCATACCTATTACAGCAAGCATTTTATAGTCATAATATGAGTGCGTTCTCACTTTTCTTGTAGGCTTTCTCCTGAAATATGGTTAACTTATATCTGATTGCAGAAATAATTATTGATATTTCTGTATTATGGTGGAAAGTTTTGCAGAACCTTGAGAAAGTATGTTTTTTTCATTTCAGTATTGTTTCTGAAACCTGAATATATGTTTGGAGATGCTGAAATATGGTTAACTTATATCTGATTGCAGAAATAATTATTGATATTTCTGTATTATAGTGGAATGCTTTGCAGAACCTTGAGAAGCTATGTTTTTTTCATTTCAGTATTGTTTCTGAAACCTGAATATATGTTTGGAGATGCTGAAATATGGTTAACTTATATCTGATTGCAGAAATAATTATTGATATTTCTGTATTATGGTGGAAAGCTTTGCAGAACCTTGAGAAGCTATGTTTTTTTCATTTCAGTATTGTTTCTGAAACCTGAATATATGTTTGGAGATGCTGAAATATGGTTAACTTATATCTGATTGCAGAAATAATTATTGATATTTCTGTATTATGGTGGAAAGCTTTGCAGAACCTTGAGAAGCTATGTTTTTTTCATTTCAGTATTGTTTCTGATTGCAGAAGATGATGTCGAGGTAAAAAATTTACATTATTTATTAACCAATTTATTCTTTTGGTTTATAAAAGTGATTTTATATGTTTGATTTTTTCAGGAAATGCGTCCATTTGATGAATAATTAGAAGAAAGAAGTTTTGATTTATTGTAATCGAAATTTTCTTAAATTTATTTAATTAGATTTCAATATTTGTATTAGTTTATAATATTTTATTTATATCTTGTATTTCTTGTTTATATGTATTTAATCTTATCTAAATTCATAGAAATATATATTATTAAATGTTGATTTTTTTATTATAAACTCAAAATAACACATTTAAATTCAGATAACAAATTTAATATCAACAATTTGTTTTATTTTGATTGTTTTGCTAAAAAGAGTAATAGGATTTTAAAAAACGGTTTTTTTCGGTTTTTTTATAATAACTGTCCCGAACTGCAACGGTTTTCGGGCGGTTTTGGGGACAGATTTTATAATTCGGTTCGGGGACGGTTATATACAAATCCATCCCCGCCCATCCCCGTGCCCATCCCTACCCGGTAGTTAGAGTGAAGTTCTATTTCAAAAGTTTTTATAAGAATTATTATCTGAAAATGTGTTGATAACATGTTTTTAGTAGTAGTTTTAAAACTTGAAAGTTAGTACTCGGATAATTAAATTCTTTGGTTTAATTTGGACACCTTGAATAAAGTTTAAACTATCTAACCCTACCAAATGTGGCATTTAAATGGTTTATTTTCAATCTCTTAGAAAAAGGAATTAATTTAATTAACCAAATTAGTTATCAACCCAACTCATAAGTGTTAATTGATTTGTTTAGTTAACAAATAATATCTAACCCTACCAAAGGTGGTATTCATATAAAAAAAAGAGAATCAATAAATATCAATTTATATCTTTAATAACCTAAATAATTTGAGCAACCATAATTAACTTAATTATTATATCCATAAATACCCTACTATTATAAATGACAAAATTTGCATAAATGCTTATTGAATCTTATAACACATAAGTTTCCAATTGTCATTGACTTTGTAATGATTCTATAAATACACAGTACAAAAGATTAGATATAATACAAAAAAGATATAATATATTTAATTGATTATAAAATATAAGAGACTTACACAAATGGTTATTCATATTTTGAACTTTTCTACATCATCAACCTGAGACCAATCATTTATATTGATTAGTATACTTGACTTTAAAAGTTGACCAATAGAGGATTTCAATTGTTGGCCATTTCCCTCTATTGGATCACCAGTAGCATCAAATAGAACATGTATTCTATCATCTGGGTTAAGTGGAACATCAAGTATATTCGCCCAACCTTTTTTTTCAAATACTCCAATGGATCATTTGGATCTACAAGCTCTGTTACCCGAGAATCCATGAAATATCTACAAAGAATGAAGAAATATAAATTAATTGACAATTTTAGGAACATACACACACATATATATATATATATATAAGAGTTATTATGACAATATAGGACATACGTTATGTTTAATTAGGTTGTTGATCGTATACATATATTCCTTCATAAGCACGTCGAGCCCATGACAAAGAATCATCATCATCAACTAGATCATCACATATATTAGGCAATTTATTTGAAAAATTACTAATATTGGTTAATGTATCAAGCATAGAGTCGTCATCTTCTAAAATATCACAATGGTAAAACTCTTTTGTGAAGGCGTTAACACAACAGACCATCTTGTGTCAATTTGATTGCTCACATAAAATACTTGTTTTGAATGAAGTGCTAACGTGAAAGGATCCTCAGTGTGACTTATCTTGGATAAATTTACAAGGGTAAATCCAAAATCATTTATTTTATATCCAACATTGATAACATTTTCAACCCAATCACACAAGAAAATTGTTTCATGGAAGACCTCACAATCCAATTCCCAAATCTCTTGTATTATACCATAATATGTTCTATCAAAAAGTACAAGATTAACATCTTTTGAACTGGAAAATTGCATAGTTTGTACAACCATCTTCACACCACTATTTTGATTTACTCGGACTTTGTCCCTAGCTTGAATCGTAAACCTCGATCCATTTATTATGAAACTATAAAATGATTTGACAACGAATTTTGGCCTATGTGCAAGCCATTGTAAACTTTTTGATATTTTATGATTGGGTTTCTTGAGTTCATCTCGAATCTATGTATACAAAAACATGAAATGTGTTTAGAGCAAAGTTTTAAAACATTGAATAGATCTAGGAACAAACATGCATTAATTTTTGTTTGTGACACTTACATGGTTGCGAAACCAATTAATAAGCTCTCGCTTATGTTCATCATACAACCATTTTTCTCTTACTTTTTTTTATAACGAGGATCGATCTTCAATAAGTTTAAATGCATCATGTAATGTTATTAAATATATATGAAGTATATATCATCATTAATAGTTAAATAAAAAATGATTTTTGAATAAATGGAAAGGTTGAACATCACTTACTCTATGTACGGTTGTGCCTCATTATTATTTACCAAAATGATTCGGTATGCTTTTTCCCATCGAGTGTGATCAATAAACAATTTCTTACTTCCACCAAGCATAGGGTTACCTACTTGGAACATGTGATGTTCTAAGAATAACTTGTGCGTAGGATTCCCAATTTCAGTGCAACCACTAAAGTATTCAGAACAAAACTCAATGACCTCTTCAATAATGTAGTGTTCCACCATGCATCATTCAGGTCGATTTCTATTATTTACATATCTTTTAAGGACTTGCATATATCTCTCAAAAGGATACATCCATCTTAAGTAAGTATGACCACACAATTGAAACTCTTGAACTAAATGAACACACAAGTGAATCATTATATTGAAGAAAGAAGGAGGAAAATATTTTTCAATTAGACACAAAGTCTCTACAACATCTTTCTGTAAAAAATTTAACTCGCCAATTGGTATAGATTTCTTACATATTCTATTGAAGAATGAACAAAAATGAACTATTGATAATCGAACATGTTTTGGAAGAATTGATCTAATAGCAACTGGTAATAACTATTGCATTAAGATATGACAGTCATATGATTTCAATCCATAAAGTTTCTTATCGGTGATAGACACAAAATTTCTTAAGTTGGATGAGTAACCATCAGGAACTTTCACACCCTCCAAACATTTACAAAACACATCATTCTCTTTTGTTGACATTGTATATGATGCTGGTGGCAAGTATGTTTGATTCTTATCATTTTCCATCCTTGGTGTCAATTCAGGTCGTATGCATAGTTTCTTTAAATCCAGTCTTGCTTTAATTCCATCCTTTGTTTTTCTAGGTATATTAAGTAAAGTATCAATCAAGCTCTCACATACATTTTTCTCAATGTGCATGAAATCTAAGATGTGATGAATGTGTAGGTCTTTCCAATAAGGTAATTCCCAAAATATTGATTTTTTATTCCAACAACCATGGTAAGTCGGTTCAAACTCTTTTTCATTTTCACCCATTTCATTAGTTAACCTCTTTCGTTTCCCTACCTTAGTGAGTTTTTTTTTCATCTTTCCATATAGTTTGAATGCCATACCATTCAATTGCCTTAATATCTAAACACTTCGTAAAGGTCGGGTTACATGATCATGATCTTCTTCACCATCGAATGGTTTCTTTTGGTATCTAAACTTATGTCTAGATGGCAAAAAATTTCTATGTCTTCTATAAGACATCTTTCGTTCGTGAATAAGATAAGTTGCAGAAGTTCTATCACTATATATAGGGCATCCCTTGTAACCTTTTGTTGCATGTCCTGATAAGTTTCCATAGGTAGGAAAATCATTAATTGTCCATAAAAGGACCCCCTCTAAGTGAAATTGTTCTTCTTTATGTGCATCATAAACATTTACACCATCATTCCACAACGTCTTTAAATCATTTATTAGAGGCTACAAATATACATCATTATCAACACCAGGGTTGTTTCGGTCCTGAGATCAATAATGTTAACATCATGAATTTTCTTTTCATACATAACTAGGGAGGAAGGTTGTATGTTACCAAAATTACTGGCCAACAGTTGTATCTACTACTAAGGAAACTATGTGGATTAATTCCATCAGCAGTAATGGCAAGACGAAGATTACGCGGATCAGATGAAAATTGAGGAGATAAATTATCTACTATTTTCCAATTTGGAGAATCACAAGGATGACGTAACACCTCATCATCAGATCGATTATCTGAATGTTAAGTCAACATCTTTGATGTATCTTTACTATTGAACAACATTTGAAAGCGAGGAAACAAAGGAAAGTACCAAAGAACCTTTGCAGGCATGTCTTTCTTATGTGTTGTCTCATTTATACCATGCTTCCATCTCGATTGTTTACACATTAGACACTCATTTAATGTCTCATATTCTTTTCTATAAAGAATGCAATCATTTGGACAAGCATGAATCTTATGATATTCCATGTCAAATCGACTAAGAGATTTCTTCACTTCATACATTGAAGATGGTAATTCAATACCCTCAGGAAACATATCGACTAGTAGATTTAGTAATTCTGTGAATCTCTTGTTAGAAAAACCATGTTTTTCCTTCACATTGTACAAATGAACCAATCCTGATATTTTAGTGTATTTTTTGCATTTTGGATACAACGGTTTTTTGGCATCTTCTATAAGATTTTTAAAGGTTTCGGGATCATCCTCGCGTAGTTCATCTTCAACACCATGAAATATTTTTTCTGTCTCTACATTATGATAAGATGTACGTAATCCACTCACATTTTTATTTATCTCTTCCCCATGAGTATTATCAATATTTTCTCCATGATAATACCAACATTTATAGCTCAAAAGAATACCATTATGGATAAGATGATACTTAATCTCGTCAAATTTATGAAATCACTCATTTTTACATTTAACACATGGGAATCAAATCATACTAATTCCAGTATTCCTATTTCTACAAGCAAATTCCATGAAACTTTCAACTCCAGAAATATAGTCATGTTCAATTCTACACTTTGACATCCAAGATTTGTCCATTTTTTTATTAATGACATTAATTAAGCATATTAATTAATTATGTATCCAATGAATATATTTCAAGTATTATTATATATAAATTCTCTAATTATTAGAATATATATCAAAACATACATAATACAAAAAAAATTATCATTTTATAAATGTATTACTTTTACTTAATAAAATATTATAATCCATATACAATAAATATTATAATTCATCAAACCCACAACATTCAGATATTATTTCCACAGAAAATAAGCTAAACATATAATAACAAGCATAATAAAAAACATACATAAATCAAAAATTTATAAAAAAATAAAACAAACTGAATAATAAGCTACAAAATTAATAGAAATACTTACAAGAATGTTATGAAGTTACTAAATGAAGGAAATGAAGAAGACAATAGTGTTTTGTAAGTAAGAATAAGTAAAAAAATGGGTATAATTTTTTTGAGTATTTTGCTTAAAAAAATAGTAGATCTGAAAGATAATGAGAAGAGGAATATAACCCACAAAACGGCATTACAAATGGTGGTTGGAAATTGAGAAAGAGGGTGAGTGAGCTCAATTTTGGGAGAAATGGAGAAAAGAAATGATTTTTTTTTAGTTTTTACAGTAGAGAAGAGAACCGAACGGTAATATTACGTGGATAGCGTCGGTTGAGGCAGCAAACCGACGATATCCACGCAATCTAAAATTGATTTTTTTTCAATTATTATTTTATTTAAACTCTTATATATATATATATACGTACTATAGAAAAAGAAAAAATAATAATTTTACAATAATATTTAAAAAAAATATACAAAATTAAATAAAGATATATTTTACGTACGTATATAAATTTAAATATCCAAAAAAATAAACAAAAGTATATTATTTTAAAAACTAATTATCTAAAAAAAATAAAAAAAAATACTATATATATTTATATATCCAACTTAAATTTTAAAGAGTCAAATAAAATAATAATTGACCTAAAAAATTGAAATTATAAACTGCATGCATTTATTTAATTTAAAAAATACACGAGGACATAACGTCGGTTGACGTAGATAGCATCGGTTCTACACTGAACCGACTTTAAATTCATTATAAGTCAGGTTTTTCCCAAAAATCAACTTTACACAACGACTTAAATACCTTTTTTTGTATTAATGTGTACAGAAGAAAAACCTATTTGCGTACTACGAATAAGACAAATAATATCATTCAACATATATGACTTATCAAAATAATACTCTATGAACATCGAATCATTAGTATATAAATTAGAACTATTAGATTTAACAAATAAAAGAATAATTTTTAATCTTAAAAGATAATTAATAAATTTAGGATTAAAATTAAGTAATCAACATAACGAATAACATAATATACTATGCAATTGTAATAAATATAGAAGAAAATTAGATTTATACCACAAAATAATAAACTTTTTAAATAAATTATTATTTTCTATAAATAGACAAGGATCATCGACTAGGTCAATATTAACACTCATTCAAAATTGTATCGATATGCAAAAATTGGTATCACAATCATAAAATAGTATTCTAAATAATAATGGATGAAAAATTAACACTATTACAATCTATAAACATTTTAGATATTTTATAAATTTCGAGAGCATAAATGAAAATATGTCAAGCCTCGTGAGCATTCAGGATATTATTCTATTGTTTTCATTACATCTTTTATTATTAATTTAAAAATTATCAGAAATAAATTTTAATTAATATAAATAAATACATTAAAGATAAAATGATAATTTTTAAATTTAATAATATATAAAATGTGAAAACAACAAAATGAGATGTGATCATAAACTCACCTTTTTAAAATTATTATTTTTAATGTTACAATAAATATTTTTGTTCTCGTAAATTCAAGTATTATTACCGTAAGATAAAAAAATTTATTAATAAATTTTATTGTTTTCACAACAAGTATGTAGATTTAAAAAGTATGATATTATTATTGTTATTATGTTTATAACATATTTAATATCAATATTTAAAATTGACAAAATAACCCTTTGTCATTAATAAATTTATTTTATATCAATTAAATTATTTTTAAGAATATTTTATTAATTTTTAAATTAACATCGAATATGACTGAAAAACAACCCAAATATTTTGTTATTTTTTATTTAAAATATACATATTTGAGAAATAATTTATTAATAAGGTAAAAGAAAAGTTAATTAGCTTACTTCATTTGTCAACTTTTTTTAATAATAAAAGTAATATACTTAATTGGTGATTAATTATGTAGATGAAACCTTTAATTTTTATTTATTTATTTTATTAATTTAAAGAAAAGCTTGTGAGCTACGCGGTAACTACTTTTCCAAATTACTTGGACCCTGGGGCTGCAAGAATTTTCGGAATGACATAAGCAGTGGCGATTATTAACAAAAAGAACAGGTCAATATATTATCTAACTTTTGCATAGTAATCCTTGTACCTAATTGACTTCCTTAGGAAAAATAATTAATAATATTATTAATTGACTTTATAAAAACAAAATACTTCTAAGTGATAATAGTGACTTTTATAACGAGATATCATTATTCATACGAGAATTTCTGGGAAAGTTTTGCTAGTGATCCTCCTTCTTTATTATTATTATTATTATTATTTTTATTTTTATTTTTATTTTTACTTGAGAAGCAAGCTCTAACAAAAATGCGTTTGGACCACTGCGTTGAATTTGAATTTGAGACTTTCAATTTTAATAGCTAAATATTAAGAGTTATTGAAAATCAATTCTCTTATAAATTTAAATTAAAAAATAATAATTAATATTTATTTTTTCATGAATTTTTACACGCTTAACATATAAAATAAATACTTATAATTTAAATAATTAAATTTGTTAAGTCTTGATTACAAAACCTACAACTCTTATATTATTAAAAATATGTTTCATTACAACCTACCAAAAGCTTTAACTCTTAGTAAAATGATTCATATTAATGTTTTGATATATCTATGACTCAAAAATATTTAGATAAATATATAAAAATAATATTGTTATATATTATTCTTAATATCTTATTTTTTTTAAAAAAAATTGTTAATAACTTTAATTATTTACTTATAAGTGATTGATTTATATAATAAATCAAAATAATTATTATAAATGTATATAAATATACTTATTCCCTACTAATAACAAAGACTTTTTGAATAGTTAGTAACCAATAACCTCTGATACTAACAATAGATGGTTTAATGTACTTTAAACTTTTATTATGTAATTAAATAGCAGCAATGTTAATTAACACTTATGAGATAATTATTATATATTATGATAATATCATATTTGATATAATTTTATTTAATATGGTTTTATAATTTAAGTCTAATATGATAAATAATATTATATAATGTTATTGATAATTATAATGTAATTTATTAAATTATATTAAAATTAAATTATTATATAAATTAAAATTATGATATGTTTATGATACATATTATTATATAAAACCTCAACTCATGGTCTGCTACACGTGGTTGATCATACTCTCTCGCTGTCTCACAGAAACTCTCACTTTGCTTGTCCTATATATTATGATTACAATCAACCAGAGGCATATGTAACCAAGGCTTAAGTTTTTGTTTTTACAGCTCTGAAAAGCACAAGCTCTGTATAGAAAGAGAACCCAACCCCTTCTTAACTCTCTTATTCCAAACCCAAACCTCCTAAAACGAAACGGAATCCTAATCTACCCCATCAATATTGGAATATTTTGTTTTTCCACTAAAACATACCAATTCAATCTCACCCTTTATTGCTTCCCATATCTCTATTTTAAGGTAAAAGCCCCCCTGTATAACATAAAGTTCCTACATTTTCTTCATTCATGTCGTTTGGTCTTTAGTTTCAGAGCTAGAAATGATTAGGTTTTTGTATGGACATCGTTTGTTGTTTCTTGTATTTACATTTCTGCCAGATGAAATGGGCATTCTGGAATTTATGATTCATTGCATTGAAAGATGACTTCTTTTTTAGTTTTGTTGAGTAACGATTGTATTGTTGATGTTTTTGTGGACTCGTGTTTGTTTATTATACTTGTAATTGATCTAAGAAAGCTACGGAATCAAGAAGGAAATGGGTTTTAAAAGGAATGCGCTTTTCTGGGTTTTTCTGTGTTGGGCTCTGTTTGAAATGATTTTTCATTAAAATCTAAGGGTATTTTCTGTAAGCAATTATGTTTTCAAGTTGTTTATGGTTCCCTAGATCTGGGTCTTTGATTGTTTTTAACATTAATTGATAGATTTTGATAAGCTTCTGCATTAGTGTCACTTAAGGATGTCTCATTCAATATATTAACTCTATTCATTTGTTTTTGACAGTAATCTAGATTTGGCCGGGTCGCTGAATGGGGGTTACCTGTTCTTGCCCATTTGCTCAATACAGTGATGTTGAAAACAGTTTGGAATCTATAATTGTAAAATCCATCTGCTTAGGAGATGAAGAAGTAAAAACACCAGTTCGTTCTGTGAGTTTCAACCGTTGTGATCAAGAACCTAGAGTGTTCAAATCTTTAGGTTCTGGAAAGATGACGGTAGAAACATCAGTTAGCTTTAAAGGTGGAGACTTTGAAGAAATGGTCTTGATGGATACTCGTTTAGAAAAATTAGATAGTCCTATGGATAAGACACAAACTTCAAAAGTATCCGATCCCAACATTCCGAAACACATGGCTGCACTAAAACTACAAAAGGTGTACAAAAGTTTCCGTACCAGAAGAAAGTTAGCTGATTGTGCAGTTCTTGTTGAGCAAAGCTGGTATGCATTTCATTGTTGCATTACGTTTCTGTATTTTCTGCCTCAAAATTAATGTGTCTTTATCTTGTTTTAATTCAATTTATCTATTTGAAAACTTAGGTGGAAGCTCCTTGATTTTGCTGAGCTGAAGAGGAGTTCTATATCATTCTTCGAAATGGAGAAACATGAAACTGCCATTTCACGTTGGTCTAGAGCGAGAACAAGAGCTGCCAAGGTAGATTTTACACTATTATTGTGTGTCTTTCCTTGATATTAGTTGTACTTTAAAGATTAATTCATTTTATTTGTCATTGTAGGTTGGAAAAGGTTTATCAAAGAATGGTAAAGCTCAAAAACTTGCTTTGCAGCACTGGCTTGAGGCGGTAAGTTGATCATATTGAGTATAGCCTGGTTTTGTATATCTTGTTTTATATTTCCTGATCAATTAGTAATATAAAATCTTTCTTGTTTATTCAAACAGATTGATCCAAGGCACCGATACGGGCATAATCTGCACTTCTATTATGTTAAGTGGCTTCATTGTCAGAGCAAAGAACCTTTCTTCTACTGGTTAGATATAGGTGAAGGGAAGGAGTTAAATCTAGTTGAAAAATGCCCTAGGTCAAGACTTCAACGGCAATGTATCAAGTATCTCGGTCCGGTAAGTTTTTATATTTGTTGGGCCTGTTTTACCTCATTTTTTCTCTTTTTTCAAAACCCTAGTCATTGATAAAATAAAATGCTAAATGTAGATGGAGAGAATGGCCTATGAAGTTGTTGTTGAGAGCGGGATATTCTTCTACAAGCTATCTGGGGAAATTCTCGATATGACAGGAGAAGGTGAAGATGCCAAGTGGATTTTTGTCCTTAGCACATCTAAAATATTGTATGTTGGAAAGAAAAAGAAGGGCACATTTCAGCATTCTAGCTTCTTGGCTGGAGGAGCCACAACTGCTGCTGGGAGAATAATCATAGAGAATGGTATTTTGAAGGTATAACTATTGTCTAAAAAGCTTGTAGAATCTATTAGTTTTCATGATTTTTGGTGGATGTATTTATATACGCGGAGATTTGGTTTCTAACAATGATGTTTTTGTAAACATATAAACAGTCAGTTTGGCCTCACAGTGGTCATTATCAACCTACAGAAGAAAATTTCAAAGACTTTGTTTCGTTCCTCCAAGAAAACAATGTGGATCTCAGTAATGTTCAGGTAACATATAGAGGCCTTGTGTTCTTACTACTGATTTTCTATTTCATTTACATGTGATTTGAATTTTGAGTGAAAAAAAGAAGAAAAAAGCTGATTTTGTTTCGGTTTCTGTTACATTCAGATGAGTCCAGTTGATGAGGATTCTACTTCTATTAGCAAGCAAAGAGGCAGTCTTCGAAGCAATTCATCCGAAGAGGACTTGACAAAGGACCTTGGTGGCCTAGGATCTGAAGAGATCAATGCTCAAGAGAAGACCGATTCAACACAAGAAGATAAAACTAATGCATTTGAATCACACAAGCCAAGGGAGTTTCAAAGTCTTGGTAAAATGTTGAACAATATTGAAATTCCAAAGAGGGAAAATTTGTTTAGTAGATTAGAGAATGAAGATCAAGCTGCTAGATCAAGTTTCAAGAGTTATGAGATGGAATCTCTAGTGGATGGTTACGAAACCGTGGAAGAGGAAATTTGTTTAGACCAAGAATACATGGTTTCAAAGAAAAACTTGTTTGATGAAGAAAAAGATATTGAAGAGAATGAAGTAGTTGAAGGAGAAACCATTTCTAAAGAATCAATTCTTAAGCGAATCGACTCGCATAAAGGAATGAAATCATTCCAATTGGGAAAACAGTTGTCCTGCAAATGGACAACGGGAGCTGGACCTCGAATTGGTTGTGTTAGGGACTACCCTTCAGAGCTCCAGCTCTTTGCTTTAGAGCAAGTGAGCCTGTCACCACGTAATGTATTGCGTACTAAATCGTATTTCTCTCCGAGGATAATTGGTAGTGGAATGAGTCCAAAGGTATCAACCCCAACTGGTTGTGGTGTGACAAAGTTAGGAAATATGAACTCATGTACACTTGAGACAGGGAGCTTATTTTCTTCAAAAAGCTTTGAGCAACCTTTATAGAACACAGTCCTCCCCAATACTATTGACATGAACACAGTAACAATAACAATGTCATGAGTTCTAACCAAGAATAGATAGATTCCTTAATGTTTATAAGAATTCTTTATTATTTCATTTTTAACCAAAAAGTCATGTATAAATGTATTTGTTCATTCATATTCTTAAAGCTGAGATGATAAATATAAGATTTTGAAGGGCCATTTTACCCATTAATACAAACAAAAGATTCACTAATTTTTAATATCCTTTCTTGCTCTTACATATGTTTGTAATTATTTTACTACAGTTTGAATTATGCTTATTTTATAATATATATCGAATTTGATGTATTTTAGTGGAAAACAATCCCAAGAGCTATTCAAGTGTGCTTGATTTGAATGTGATGGATCTGTCAAAAATTCATTCTTGGCCTTTTCTTATGGTGACAACTAATTGAGGCTGTTTAAATTAAATATACTGAATGTATTTAGAAATTCTCAATTATAATGAAGATTAATACATATATAAATACAGAAAATAAGAATCTATTTTTTGAAAAAGTACTTTTAGGAAAAGTATATTAGTTGCATACAACTAATATATCATTAATGATTAATTAACACTTTCCCTCAATTTGCCGCATAGATATCAATCATGCTCAACTTGATTAGTGAGCCATATAATGACTTCTTGGAGACTTCTTTGGTAAGCATATCTACAAGTTTCTATTCTGTATGAAAAAAAGGAAAACTAATAAGTTTAACATCTAACTTTTCTTTTATAAAGTGACGATCAACCTCTACATGCTTTGTGCGATTATGTTGTACAGGATTTTGTGATATATCAATTACTGTTCAATTGTCACAATACATCTGCTCGATTGTCACAATACATCTGCATAGTATTTTTGAGTTCGAACCCAAATCCAATAACAAAGTTCTTATCCACAGCAATTCACAAACCCCATGAGCCATACCTCTATACTCGACCTCAGCACTAGATCGTGCCACCACTTTCTACTTCTTACTTTTCCATGTAACCAAATTTCCTCCCACAAAGGTTAAATAACCCGATGTTGACTTTCTATCTGTAATACTTCCTCCCCAATCTGCATCTGTGAATCCACAGACTTCAAGAGGATTGTTGTGTTTAGAGAACATTACTCCCCTTCTTGGAGCCGATTTCAAATACCTTAAAATTCTCAAAACAACATTCATATGGTTCTCACTTAGATTATGCATGAACTGACTCACCACACTTACTGCATATGCACCATCTGGTCTAGTATGAGCTAAGTAAATCAAACGTCCAACCAATCTCTGATAGCGAGCTCGATCAATTGGTATCTGATCTGGATACTCTGCTAAACAATGGTTTTGCTCAATAGGAGTGTCAATAGGTTTGCAATCCAACATACCTGTCTCTGTTAGCAGATCAATAATGTACTTCCTCTGACACAGATATATTCCTTCTCTTCCCCTCGCTACCTCAATTCCTAAGAAATACTTTAGTTCACCTAAGTCCTTCATCTCGAATTCAGAGGCTAGCTATCTTTGTAATTTATCCATCTCAATAGTATCATCACCAGTGATTACCATATCATCAACATAAATGATTAGGGTTGTTACCTTCCCTCGTTAATGTTTGAGAAATAGAGTTTGATCTGAATTACTCTGTCTGTAACCAACCTTTTGCATGAACTGTGAAAACCTTCCAAACCAGGCTCGAGGGGATTGCTTGAGGCCATACAAAGACTTCCTCAATTTGCATACAAAATTACCAGGAGAATCAACTACATACCCAGGTGGAAGACTCATGTACACCTCATTGGCTAATTCTCCATGAAGAAACGCATTCTTGACATCAAACTGCCGAAGTGGCCAGTTTAGGTTACCGGCAAGTGAGAGCAGAACCCGAATTGTGTTCATTTTGGCAAAAGGAGCAAAATTCTCATCATAGTCTACACCATACGTTTGAGTAAACCCTTTTGCTACAAGATGAGCTTTATACCGATTTACGGATCCATCACCATTATGTTTTATAGTAAACATCCATCGACAACCAACTGCCTTTTTTCCTTGCGATGGTGACACAAGTTGCCAAGTATCGTTCTTCTTTAACACATCCATCTCTTCAGCCATTGCCTTCCTCCATATTGGATCTCCCAACGCATCCTGCACTTTGTTGGGTACTGATACACCAGATATTTGATTCACAAATGATTTATATGACTTAGATAATCTTTTAGTGAACATGTAATTGGCTACTGGGTATTTTGATTTTGCATGAATATTTGGTTCATACCTTTTGGCTGGTTGACCTCGAGTAGACCTATTTGGTAACACATATTGTCCAACATTAGACTCGATGTTATTAGTATCAGTAGGTGTACATACCTTAGATGAGTGACCTTCATTACCAGGGAGTTGTTGATCGAGGGTAGGAGTAATGCCTGAGGGTACAGTTGTGTCTTCAATGTCATTTTCTGTAAGTGAATTTGGTGCTTGAATACTTGAAGCATCTACTTCTGCAATGACTCGATTCAATGAATTAGAAGTCTCATCTGGTCTCATTAAAACATCAGTTGGTGATTCACCTAATGCCTCCCCCTCACCATGATACAGTTCTTCGAAATATGTATTCTCCCCCTGACGAGTAGTATCAGGTGAGGAAAAATAACTCATGTCCTCAAAGAAGGTAACATCCATAGTAACATAATACTTTCTGGTTGGTGGATGGAAGCACTTGTACCCTTTCTGATAACTTCCATAACCAACAAACACATATTTAATTACCCAAGCATCTAATTTAGATCTTTGATTTTTAGGAACATGCACAATAGCAACACAACCAAATACACGGGTAGGAAGATTATGGAAGGATGATAAGAAGACGTAAGATGCGAGAATTTGGAATGAGATTTTTCCGTTAAGGACACTAGACGGGAAACGATTGATGAGATGGGCGGAAGCTTGTACAACATCACCCCAAAGGTATTTTGGCATATAAGCACTAAATAAGAGTGCACGAGCCATATCAAGTAAATGACGATTTTTTCTTTGAGACACTCCAATTTGTTCCGGTGTTTGCGGACAAGTAGTTTGGTGAATAATCTCATGTGTTTTGATTTTTTTTTTGAAAAACATGATTAACATATTCCCCCCCATTGTCAGAACGGAGGATCCGAATGATGCCATTATATTGTGTTTGAACGAAGGTATGAAAATTTTGAAAAACTGAAAAAACTTCATCTTTTGTTCTAAGAAGAGAAATCCACGATAACCTTGTATTGTCATCGATAAACGAAACAAAATATACCTGATATAGTAAGTTCTTTAGATGGTCCCCAAACATCAGAATGAATTAATTAAAAAAAATAGTACTTTTATTAGAAATATTAGGAGAATAAGTAATACGATGGCTCTTGGCCAAAACATAAGTCTCACAATGTAAAACAGTCTCACTAACACCAATGAATAAAGTAGGCATGGTTTTTTTCATAAGACTAAAAGACGAATGCCCTAAGCGGCGATGCCACAACCAAATTTCACTTAGCTTATTGGAACTAGGAGTCAATGCAGTGTTTTTTCCGTGCTCCTGGTTTCTCCCCTCCGTAGTTCTAATCCAAACGGAACAATCTGCCCTTTAGATACCCTCGACCAATTATTTCCCTGGTAAAAAGATCCTGAAAAATCACATACATATGATAAAAGGTTACAAAGCATTTAGACTCAAGGTTCAACTGTGGGACATATATTCAGTGATGAGATAAGTTAGGTACATATAAAACATTATGAAACTGTAAAGATAGAGTGATATAAACTGACCCCTTTCCTAAGACAGGAAAGGCCTAACCATTAGCATTCGTAACATAAGACATTGGTGGGGGAGATAACTCATTAAAATAAGATTTATCATAAGTCATATGATCAAATGCAATAGAATCAATAATCCAAGTATTAGACCAAACATAGTGAGAAACACTTAAGATCATACCAATCTTACCACGACCAGCTATTGAAGCTATAGGGATACCTTCACATTCCATAGGATGATGTTGTTCATAGTAGTCTGGTTCATGGACAATTTGCACGACATCTGCTTTTGCTTTAGAACGATGCCCATGTTGTCGTTTTGCTCCATAGTAGTTTGCTTTTGGTTTCAAGTGTGGATATAGTTTCCAAAAAGTCTCACGAAGATGCCCCTATTCATTACAATAAGAGCAGAGAGAATGAGGGCGATTGGTAAAACCCGGTGGAGGTCCCTGCTGATGAAGTGGAATTGAATTTTGCTGCTGGAGGAAGGGTGCCTTTGATTTGGCTTGAATGGCTAGGCTTGATACCTCAACATGTGCCTGATGAAGACTTTCTTGCTGAGATTCATCTTTACAGATGTATGTAAAGACAGTAGTCAAGTTCGGAGGGTCTGACATTCGAAGCAATTCGCCTTTAGCACTATTATGTTTTGTATCAAGGCCTCTTAAAAAGGCATGTACTCGTTCAAGCTCCTTCTCCTTCTGGTACCACAGAAGGTCTTCTGGATTTTTAATTTTACACGGGCGTTTCTGGCCAATTTCAGCCCATACATTTTTCAGCTTGGTAAAAAAAAAGATACTGGTTGCCCATTTTGCTGCATGCCAGCAGCTTTGCACATGAGTTCATGAACTTGAATAAAGTCAGACTCATTTGTATAAAGATCGCTTAAGGTATTCCATATGGCCTCAACAGTTTTGACATTCCTCCACCATTTGTAATATATCATCAATGATGGCTCTAAATAGAATTGACATAACAAAGCCATCATCATCTTCCCACCTAGTATAGGCGTCTATATCATCTTGACTAGGAGCCCTAATTGATCCAGATACATGTCTCATCTTATGCATCCCACGAAGATAAACAGACATAACTTTTTTCCATGTTCGAAAATTTGTACCATTAAGTTTAGTACTCTCGAAATAACCAATTTCTGAACTCTTAATAGAAACTTCAAAATTTGGAACTTCATGAATTCTGGAAACTTGATGTTGTCTTGAATCTTCCATTAAAATAATAATAAAAAATATATTGTGCAGTGGAATAAAAAAATTTGGATTTTTTTGGGCCGGGTTGGGCTGATAAATGGGCTGTCTGATGGGCTTGGAGTTGATAAATTTTGGTTTGGGCTGATAAATGGGCTAATAAATTTTGGTTTGGATTGATGGGCTTGAATTAGGGCTGATAATTAGGAGGTGGTGGGCTTGGAGCTGATGGGCTAGGAGTTGATGGGCTTGGAGCTGATGAGTTAGGGTTGATAATTAGGGTTTAAAAATCTGAAACAATTAAAAAAAACTGAACACCAGAACTCACAGAGGAATGAACGGTGCAGAGGGGCGCATTGATTTTGGAGAGGAAACTGAATAGCGCAGATGGGCGCGAAGCTAGACAGCGCAGGGGCGCGCGAGTTGGTCAGCGACGGCGCAGAGAGGCGCGCTGATTTTGGAGAAGAATTTGAACAGCACAGAGGGGCGCGAAGCTAGACGGTGCATAAGGGCACAAAGCTGGACGACGCAAGGGGGCGCGAGCTGGACGGTGCGTAGGGCCGCGAGCTGAACGACGCGCAGGGCTGAATGGCACATGGCTGGGGTGGATGACACGGGTTGAACAACGCGGGTTGGACAACACAGACTGGATAGCGTGGGTGGACGACGAATCTGTAACGGACGGATAGATTTGCAGATGGGGCGCGAGCTGAACAGTGCGAGAAGATTAACGGCACTGCATAAAAACTGACGGCGACGCTACTACTCAGAAACCGGTAAAAACATTTTTTTTCTTTCTTGCTCTATACCAAATTAAATATACTAAATGTATTTACAAACTCTCAATTATAATGAAGATTAATAAATGTATAAATACATAAAATAAGAATCTGTTTTTTGGAAAAATATTTTTAAGAAAAATATATTAGTTACATACAACTAATATACATATGATAAAGTATATTAATTAAATACAACTAATATACCAATTAATTAAGAGTTTAATCAGTTGATAAAGTATATTAATTACATACAACTAATATACCATTAATTTTCATAACTTCTATTCCAATAGTACAATTTATTTGGTTTTTCTATTGATTCACGAGCTGAAAATTTTCTTATTTTAAGTTTACCCCAACTAATTATTATTACTATTAGAATTTAGCTAATAAGCTTTTTAAAACTCTTTAATAAAAAGTATCCATACATGAATAAAATAAATATAATAGTTATAGTAATTAAAGTATTTGATAATTTTTTTTAAAATATAATATTTTATATTATGCAAATATTTTTATTTAAATATCCGTCTTCATTTTAAAATCTAAGAATTTTTTTGTTTAAAATTATCTAAAATTATATAATTATTATTTAACAGAGGCTAAATAATTTTAGTAGTGAAGCATGCTTCTAATTCACTTAGCGTTCCATGTCACAAGTGACACGCTGGACTGAATACAAGATTTAATATGGCTTATATTTATAATTAAAAGATTATATATATATATATATATATATATTAAAAGTTTAAAATCATCTTAAATATAATCTTTATCCACGTTATAATCAAACTCTAACTATCAAACTCTAACTATAAATAAAAAAGTAAAAGAATATTATCGATAAGTTAATAATTTTTTTTTAAAATATACCTTTTATTTATTTATTCTATATTTTTATCTATTTTATTTTTAATTATAAATAACATCTATATTCTTACTAAATTCTTGACACACTTTACAACATTTTTTTTTTATATTCTGATCGGAATAAACACCATTTTATTGAGTACATATTAAAGTAACTATATATATAACTTAAGATTCTTAAATCCATAACTTATACGAAGAAGAGTTATTCAAGTTAAACATCTTTAACAAACGGTTTTTGATAAAATTATAATTTAGATCTTAATTTATTAATTAAAACATTATTATCTTTAAGAAAAGAGTTGTAAAAGCCTATTTTAAAAAAAAGTTATATAATGCGTGTCAAATATGTAAAAGTTGTGATACGTGTCAAATATATTTATGAAAATAAATTTGATTTTGTACTAAATTATTTAATAAATATGAATTAAAAATATTTTTAAAAAATATATCGAATTTATATAATATTTAGCGATTATCGAAATGTCCTATTTTGGACGGTGCTGCTTTATATTTGAGCATGAAAAGGGCCAAATCCACGTCCACAGCCGCATAGTTATATGTTTTTAATATGTAAAAATTTCATGGGTCTCCTCCTTAAGTTAAATGTTTGAGGGGATGGATGGAAATTCTTTATTGAAATTTTAAAAAATATACGAATATCCGATATTTTTATTAATGGATAATATATATTTAATTATATTTTTTATGTTTTAAATTAAAAAAAAACTAAGTTGAAAATAAAATAAAGTTAAAATTATATATACTAAATATTAAATATAATGTATAAATAATAAATATAATTATTTTTTTTGTTTTTATAGTTGTTACGTAATTAAAAATTTAAGTTATAAATCCAATAAACCTAAATGAATAGGTAATTTTACTAATTATGTTTAATTAAAAATTATTAAGTGATCAGACATACTATCATATGTAAATAATAAAATATGATAATAAAGATATATAAGACACGTGGTATTTTAAGTCAAAACAAACTATATCACAATAATGATTTAAAAGAAAAATCATTGATCTACTTAACTACCTAAATATTTATTATGAAAAATTATTTCAATTACAAAGCTAAGTTTTAAACTATCTTTCATAGATAAAACTCAAAAACAATCTATTTACAATCCTTACAAGTTAAGTGTACATATCCAGACTAACGTTCCAATATCTTGGGTCATACGAGTAATCAAACTCATTCAACGAGTATAATAGCACAAGTGCAAAGTGTGTTATAGAATAGATTCAAAAATGAAAAACTTTAGCTAGAAGATTCAAAAAGTAAAACAATAAATCAAATCATAGAACGAAAGTTAAAAGCATAATATCATAAAAATGAATAGATATACGAATCAATCAAACTTAACTACACAATATATTTAATAGATTAAATTAAGAACAATTGAAAGAATTATGATATAGTTTTTTTAAAATGTTTTGAGAGAGAAAGCACAAATAATGAAAGATGAACAAAATGAGTGTGGTACATTAAATCAATGAGCATTAGGTTGTTTATATATGGGAATTAAAACCCTAACACTACGTCAAAAGGTAATGACCTTTTATAGGTAAAAAATTTAAGAGAGTAGTTTTAAATAATGACAATAAGGTAATCTACATATTTAACTCAAGTAAACAAATGAATTTTAGGTTGAAAACTTATATGCACGATCGATCTAAACTAGGCTCCATCAATTGAAACCCTTTTTGATCGATCTAGTAATTATTAACAAAAACACGAGTAGGTAGATCGTGATCTATCTAGACTCGATCGATTAAACAGTGATAACTGTATTTTATATAGTTATTTTCATCTATTTTATTAATTATAATTGCTATGTTCTTGAATTTTTTGGTTAATTTTAGTTAAATAAATTAATATTTACTGTTTATGTGTTAAGGAATATATTTTCAAGAGAATTAAATAATTTGATTCGAAACCGTACTTAATTGCAAATTTATGTCCAAAAATATAATTTCAAATAAAAGAATGCTTAAATTGCAATTTATAAAAGTCGAAAATATAATTTAAATTAAAATCGGGCTTAATTTTAATTATTAAAAGTTTAAAATTTAATTTAAATTAGAAAAAAGCTTAATTATAATTAAAGAAAATTTAAAATGTAATTTGAATTAAATTTGTGGGTCAAAATACAATTAAGAAAATTTATTTTTTCTGCGCAGGGGAGAAGAAGCCCACGCACCATCATCCACGCGCGCAACTTGAGCCGTCAGATTAGACAAGAAACAATCAGGATTGGCGCGTGTCTTTCAAACCTGACCAAAGCGATTGTGCACAGGTTTTCTCGTTCACGCCGCTCGGTGCACCGAGTGGGGCCCACCTACCGCGCATACCGACGTGTAGGGTGGGACCCACGTGTCTCACGCGTCAACCAAGGCATGATCTCGTACGGCCGATTCACATGCGCTCGGTTATTCAACGAATCGCAAGATGCAACGTGTCTCACTTTATCTTTCAGCCAATCATATTCTGACACGTGGTAAGGTTCAGTGAGCGCAAAAACGCAGGATCACACAAGCGTTCCAGTCGCTATCCCCGATGTTCTCGAGCCTCTAAT
Organism: Hippophae tibetana; assembly: GCA_037013495.1. NCBI lineage: Eukaryota > Viridiplantae > Streptophyta > Magnoliopsida > Rosales > Elaeagnaceae > Hippophae > Hippophae tibetana. The sequence goes on from CM072803.1 coordinate 15,513,575, forward strand.
CTCATGCGGCATTTTCGCGTGTGCCCGTCCTTGATATCCAGTGATATGTTGCCATGTGTCCCACTTCAGATTTCAGCGAATCATATCGTGACACGTGGCAACATGAATTGAAAAAGAAAGAGCGACGCACACGTTCCCAGTTTTACGTTTTTGATAATTTTTGTCCCCTACGTGTAATATTTAATTATTTTCTCCATACATATTTATCCCCTGCGTATAAAAAAAATATTTTTAAAAATATTTGTTTTTTAGAAATTTGATGTTATAAATTGGGGATGTTATGATAGAGTTAAAAAGTTTTTTGGGAGTTTAAAGTTTGAGAGTTTTAGTAGTGTTTGGGGCTGGACTATGGAACACGCAGAAATCATTTTTGGCTTCTGTTGTGTTCTGTGTGTGCCAAATATTTACGATCCGAAATGATTTAATTTTTTTGTTCTTCATCTCATTTTCCTTAACTAGTGTAATTTTAATTTTAATTTATGAAGTAATTTAATTTTTCTAGGGTTGTATTTTATCTAAATTTATGAAGCTTTGATTTTAATTATTTTTGAATGATTTATAAGACGCTCGATTTGTTTATTCTATTTGTGGTTAATGCTTTTGATTATTTACGAATTTTATCAAATGATCAATGACACTTAAATAAACTTAGAAGATGCATTTTTGTGTATATTGCTCGTGTTTAGGGTAACATGTATGATGAAAGGAGAGAAACTTTCTTTATTGTATGTGCAATTATTGGAAAACTTTGAACGTAATGAATCTTGATGAATTTAATTCTCATAGGAATATAGTGAATTAATTTAGCAAGGTGTGTCTATACGAAGCTCGGAAGAGATGTATGGATAAAATTAGAAGTTTTCGGTTGACAAATTAAATGTACTATAAAAATATAAATCAAGAGAAAATAATATGATTTGAGTTGATTAATTTGGTGAAAAATTGCAATCCTAAATTTCTTTTATCTTGTTATAAAACTCTTTTCTTAAACTTTTTCCAAATCAACGATCGTTTTGGATAAAATCAAAGAGAGATAATTTTAGTACTCAACAAACTGTAGTAACAAATCTCCGTGGGAATAATAACTTACTTATCAAATTTTATTACTTGTGACCGTGTATACTTGCACGTTTTATGCTCTCTAAATGAGACAACACCAGCATATGTATTGATAACTATATTTTATATAGTTATTTTCACCTATTTTATTAATTATAATTGCTATGTTTTCAATGTTTTTAGTTAATTTTAGTTTAATAAATTAGTATTTACTGTTTTTTATATATTTTAATAAAATTAAATAATTTGTATCGAAAAACTTAATTAATTGGAAATTTGGGTCCAAAAATATAATTTCAAATAAAATAATATTCAATTGCAATTTATAAAAGTCAAAAATATAATTTAAATTAAATTCGGGCTTGATTTTAATTATAAAAAGTTTAAAAAATTAATTTAAATTAGAAAAGGGCTAAACTGTAATTAAAGAAAGTTGAAAATGTAATTTGAAATAAATTTGTGGGCCAAAAATCCAATTAATGAAAGTTTAATTTTCTGCGCAAGAGCGAAGAACCACGCGCCAAGATTCACGCGCAAAACGTGGACCGTCCGATCAAAGAAGAAACGGCTGAGATTCGCGCGTGCCATGCACGCCCGACCAGATCGCATGGGTGCAGATTCGTTTACTCGGCTCGGCGTGCAGGTGGGGCCCACCTCTATGACATGTTCCAGCCGCTGTCCCCCACATACGCGCCTCTGATCCCGTGCGGCGATCTCTGCGTGCAACCGGTATTTCCTCGAATCATAAGCTACCACGTGTTCACTCTGAATCCGTTCATCGAATCAGAAACTGCCATGTGTCCCGCTCTATTTTTAAGCCAATCAGATTGCGACACGTGGTAGGTTATGATGAGCGCGAAAGCGCCGAATCTCGCACGCGTTCCAGCCGTTGCTCCCACGCGTCGCGCGCCCCAATTCGGTGCGACATTTTCTACTGCGCCCATTTCCTTCAACGAATCAAATGCTGCCACATGTCCCACTATTTTTTGTCAGCGAATCTGATCGCGACACATGGCAGCGTGAATTTAAAAAAAATGAGCAGCGATGCGCATTATTCCAGTTTGCGTTTTCGATACAATTTTGTCCCCCACGCGTTTTTATTTATTATTTTTCCCATACTCCTCTGTCCCCCGCGTGTATTAAATATTAATATTTTTGATGTATTATTTTGGGTATAAATAGGAGATAAGATGATAGTGTGAGGAAGTTTTTTTGAGTTTGTAATTTTTGGGGTGTTTGTGTGTTAGCTGTGGAACACGCAGAAGCCATTTTTGGCTTTTGTTGTGTTCTGCGTGTGCCAAAAATTTGTTCTAATTGATGTTTTAATTTTCTTTCTTCTTCATCTTAATTTTCTGTATGTGTTGTAATTTTTAATTTAATTTTATGAAGTAATTTAATTTTTCTAGGGTTGCATTTGATCATAATTTATGATGCTTTTATTTTAATTATTTTTGTTAGATTTATAAGACGTTCGATTTGTTTGTTCTATTTTGTGCTTAATGCTTTTTGATTATTTACGAATCTTATCGAAACGATCCGTGGCACATGAATAAACTTGGAAGAGGCATTCATGTGTATATTGCTCGTAAATAGAATGACATATATGATGAAGGATAGGAATATACCCTAATTTTATGTGTGGCCATTTGAAAACTTAAAACGTAATGAATTTCGGTGAATTTAATTCTCATAGAGATATAGTGAATTAATTTAACGAGGTGTGTTTGTACGGAGCTCGGAAGAGATGTATGAATAAAATTAGAAGTTTTCGGTTGACAAATTAAATGTACTAAAAAAATATAAATCAAAAGAAAATAAAATGATTTGAGTTGATTAATTTGGTGAAAAATTGCAATCCTATATTTCTTTTATTTTTTTTAAAACTCTTTTCTTACATTTGCTACAATCAACGAACGTTTTGAATAAAATCAGATTGAGACAATTTTAGTAATCAACAAACTATAGTAACAAATCTCCGTGGGAACGATACTTTACTTACAAATTTTATTACTTGTAACCGTGTATACTTGCACGTTTTTGTGTGTTGAAAAACACGCAACAATGTATCATATTTTCCTAAACATGTAAAATCAATTCTAATGTGTTAAGAAATGAGTATACTTGAAGTACATCAAATTGAAGCTCAGACGTTTCTTTGGATTTCAATAATGGATAAGAAAAAATGCATAGAAACTATTTTATACTTAAATATTTTATTTACAAATACCACAAGCACTCGTAAACCTTACAATCTTCCTCTTTGGAATATACGTGTAAAAAAATCTCTCTCATTACATACCGCTCAAAGAAAAAATAAAATTATATAGTGAAACTATCCCATGATCCAATGAAACCATATTCACTTGAATCTTGACATCTCATATATACACTGAAAAACAAATAGACAAGTATGCACATAATTTGTCTCGAAAGACTTATTGTTTAGTAGTTACATGTATATAATAATATTAAAAGGAAGAAAAACATAATTATTTAGCAGTAATAAATAAAAAAATTAATTATTTAAATTTCTTCCCTTATGTGTAATACCTCTCCCATTATTAACCATTCTCCCTCTTTTTATCATACAAAAAGATAATTTAATTTTGAAGCATAGTTATTTAGTATGAGCAACTAGACATGCATTTAATGAAATGAAAAGCAAAATACACATTTAGATAAATATTAATGATAATCATAAAACCAAACAAAATGTGTAAGAACAAGATATTTTCCAAAAAAAAAAAAAAGAACTCATAAGCAATTGTTCAAGAAGTTGATTGCTCTGAGATATGTATTGTGCATGCATATCACTTATCATTGAAAATAAGGACTCTTCACACTCATCAATGATGGTCATATTTCGTTATAAGTCTTCATAGAGAGTATGAATGGCTCCCATTTGGATGGATAGAGCATCTATTCTTGTTCTCAATTCATCCTCAAATATATCCCGATGAGAAGGTTCAAGAGCAGTGATGTTTTCTATATCATCATCACCAAAGATATTAACATCTATTCCACTACTAGTTCCAATATTAGAGGTTCTTTTTATTTCTTGGATGTCTAGGTTGAGGATCTTGAAATTTTGGCCCGTCTAATATTTCTCATACAACAAGTGGTGTCAAAATATTTTATGGGTGGCATACCAACTACAAGGATCATGTATGTTATGAGATGACCAAAAGGTAGTCCAATCCTTTGATTTGTAAACTTAGCTTGGTTCACAATTTCATCCTAAATTAAGGTTCCAATATTAAATATAATGCCTTTTTTCCAATACGATACAAAATCTTTGTATGTTGGTAACCTATCTTAGAAGAATGCTTTAAAAGGAGTAAATTAGCACAAACCATCTTATTTAAAATGCAATATAAGGAAGTAAACTCGCTTAGGATGCAAAGTTGTTTCAAGTTGAGGCCGACATTCAACAAACCAATTAATTTAGTTAAAAGTTCCTCATTTGAAATGTTAAGCATTTCCAATTCAAAATCAGCATTCCCAATGTTGGTAATTGATAAAAATTCATTGATTCTTTGGTTTGAGATGTTAATTGTTTTGTTTTGAATAAATGCTATATAACTCATATGCTCAGAGTGATGAATCTTAGAATCAATATTATCATAAAATTCTCATACCAAAGCTGGTATGAGTAATTCCAATTTCATGAAATCATGCCAAGCAATTACTCGCTTAAGTAAGATAGGTCATTTATAGATGGTGTTATTATACCTTGTTTGAGAGTTTTTGGTCCACCATTGAGAATAATATAGATACAATGCACCCTAAGGAATTTTTCGATGTCTAACAACCATTAAAAGAGACGAGCAATAATGTCCAAAATACCCCTAAGAGGTCAAAATCTAAAAATCGTAAATTATTACCAAAAAGTTGAGGTTTATGAATGAAGGTACTGGATTAATGTAAAGGAAAAACGTTTATGAAGATTTTGGATCCAAATGAGGGTGTTTGGGTGGTGAGAAAATGAAAGAAAGTGAGATAGAAGTGGATTCAGATTTCTGTACAAAAATGAAATTTTTGTAGTGTATGATCCTAGAAAAGTGTTTAGCAATGATTTTAAAGTGATTTAGGACCAAAGAGTTGAGTTTTCATGAGATTTTGGTAGAAAATCGTAAGTGGATGCGAGAAAAAGGGTTGGGGTTCGATGGGAGGGAAAGAAAAAAAAGGTTTTTAAACTGAACTTGTTTGATTGATCGAGGATATTCAAACTTTGATCAATCGAATTTATTTGAATCGATCGACATTCAATAGTTTCAAAATTTATTTTTACTGCCGCTAAGTCCTATGGTTGGACAATTAAATAGGAAAAATAGAACAAAAATTTATAAAAGTAATTTTTTTTGTATTTTTTTTTAAATAAGAGTAGTTGACTTATTTAATCATGAATAAAACATAACATCCAATTGATAAATTATTCTTGTTCAAATTTTGATTATCCAATGAACGCATAAGTATAATGATAGACACATAAATACACTAACACATATAGTGACATAATGACAATCACTCAAAATAAGATACATGTTTGAACTTTAATAATATATCAATTAATGCATTTATGATAAGTCATGAAAGATCCAAAAGAATAACAAACAAACAATTCTATTAAAAAGCTACTTAGGGTTAATTAAGTATTCAAACAAAGGTATCTAGGTGAACAATAAAGGACGGCATGATAATAAAAAAATACAATCTTTTCTAACCCAATTTTTCTTGAATTTTGATTTCTCTATATCTTTGGGTTAGAACTCAACTACCTTATTTTTCATTGGCATGTTCTTGGACTTACTTTTACTTTCCACATTTATCCTAATGAAGATGTAACATGCATGATATGATGATGATAATTAGTCCAAGAATTAGGAGCATGGAAAGAATTATTAAAACGGATATTAGTCAATAAGAATTTACATTTGGACTTAATATGATCTTTCTTACCACAATGATAACAAACAAGTACAAACTTAATAGTTTTTTCTACTATAAGTGCAATGGTTTTTTGTAAGTAATTAGTAACAATAAGAGTAAAGTTAGAATCCTTACAAATATGGTTTTTGATATTGAATGTATAAAGCTCGCATCCTTATAACCAATGCACATGTATCAATATGTGACTTACCATAATTCAAAATTTTGTTAAGTTTTTTAGCACCAAGTGTCAAACTCTTCACAACTTCCTTTAATTATTTGAGTTCCTACACAAGATTCTTATTTTCCTGTTTAAGATCTACAAAACTTGAATTCAAAATATCAATAATTTCAGACAACTCAATTTTTTTCTAAGATGGAGAAATTAAGTTCATGGGTCTTGACTTTATCACTTAGTTTGGTTACTTAAACTAGTAACCCATCTTTTTCTTTCTTACAACCCACTAAGTCTATAAATAGTTCATTGAGGTTATTAGTATTAAATTTAGTAAGCAAAAAATCACAATCACTTCTATCACTATATGAGCCAATATCAAACTCACTAGAATGTCCACTAATAACTAAAGTAAACGTTAGGTAGTTAATGTTTCTGAGTCACTAAGGGTAGCATTGAAAGCATTTCCAATTTTCTTCTTTTTGTTTGCACACTCAATTGAAAAATGACCAATCTCATTGCATTCAAAACATTATGGTTCAATGGGTCTATTTTTCTAACCTTCAAAACTCATAGATTTGAGTTTTCTTGATTTATGATTTTTTCTAATGCTTGATTACCAGTTAGTGTGTGAGTTGTTCCAATTTAAGAATACTTGAGCCTTTTTGCAATGAGTACCAATACTTCATCACCCTTATCATTGTCATTGTCACAATCATTAGTCATGGCAGTTTTGAAAGGGACATATTTGTTCTTTTTAGATGTTCGAAAGCTAATTTCAAAGATTTGAAGTGAACCAACAATTTTCTCAATTTTGATGGCAATTTCCTCAATTTTGATGGTATCTATATCATTGCTTTAATCAATGGAAATGACCTTTGCATAGAATCCATATGGTAATGAGCAAAGAATCTTCTGATCTAATCTGAATTCATCAATTTTCTCTCTAAAATTTGAAGAGGTATTAGCAATATCACATAGTTTAACACAAAATTCAGAGAAGGTCTCATTTTCTTCCATCCTAAGGTTTTCAATCTTAGTACCAAACATACAAAGTTTAATTCATTTAACTTTGATGGTGCTCTCATGGGAAACCTCTAGAGTATTCTAAACACCCCTAGCAATTACAACATCAAAAATATGATAGAACTCATCAAATGATACATCACTAAAGATGGCATTAATGTTCTTTTGATTCCAATTACTACTAGTTTTATCTTTAGTGGTTTATTCATTCATTGGCTTAAGTGCGACTATATTATCTTTGGTAACCATAGGTAGTTCCTAACCATAAATGAAAAAATTCCACAAACTATCCTCTAGAGAACATACAAAGGCTTTCATATGAGCCATTCAGTATGGGTAGTTAGACCCATCAAAAAAGGAAGCATAGGTTGTAGAAGAACTCTCTCTCAAATTATTTATAATAAACTCCCAGGAAACACTAAGTATATCTAATGATTGCTTTAATACCAATTGAAAGTTTAAGTTATAGATCTAATTAACCTTGAAGGGATGAATAGGTAATTTTACTAATTATGTCTAATTAAAAATTATCAAGAGACCAAACATACAATCATGTATAAACAATAGAATGCAAAAATAAAGATAAATAGGATACATGATATTTTAGGTGGAAATAACTTAGTCACAACAATGACCTAAGAAGAAAATCACAAATCCACCCACTTAAATATCCACTAAGAAAAATTAGTTCAATTATAAATTCAAGTCTTAAACTAACCTTTACAGATAAATCCTCTAAAGTAATCTACTTATGATCCTTCATTTTTTATAGTATCTATAAAATAGGTGTACGGGTATGGACCAACGTACTGATATCTCGAATCATACCAGTAATTGAACTCGTTCAACAAAAACTTGAAAAGTTAGTACAAATAGTACAAGTGTAAACAATGTCCTAGAGCATATTCAATAATGAAAAACCCTAGTTGGAAGATTCAAGATGTAAATCATATAAATTAAATCATCTAGCAAACCCTAAAATGAAAGTTCAAAGCATAGTATTATAAAAGTGAATAGACATATAAATCAATCAAACTTAACCACACAATATGCTTGATATATTAAATCAAGAACACTTTTAAAGAAATATGATATTGTTTTTACAAAATGTTTTAAGAAAGAAAGCATAAATAATGTAGACGCATATAAACAAGTTTCTGCACTAAAATAATAAGCATTAGTATGCTTATATAGAGGAATTAAAAACCTGTGCTAGGTCAAAAGGTAATGACCTTTCTATCCATAAAAGATTTAATATAACAATATTAATAAAGACAATATGATAATCTACATATTTGGCTCGAGTAAACAAAAAGATTTTAAGTTGAAAACTTACATGCTCGATCAATCTAAACTAGACTCGATCGGTTGAACCAATATGTTAATCGATTAAAACCCTTTTTGATCGATTTAGTATTTCAATTGATCTAGTAACGATTAATAAAAACCTAAGACTCCAATTAGAATTTAACACGAGAGAAACAAAATAGTGCACGATAAATCTTCGATCGATCAACCTAAGACTCGATCGATTGATTAACATATGTACCATTTTTTTTTTATTAAAATCAATTATAATGTGTTAATAAATGAGTGTATACCTAAAGTATATCAAATTAAAGCTCAAATGTTTCTTCAACTTTGAATAATGGACACGAAAACGTACTTAGAAACTAATTTATACTTACATATTTTGTTCACGAATATCGTCAACATTCATAAACGTTACAATAATCAAAATAAAATGTATTTTTAATTATAATATTGTATTTTTATAAGTAAATATATAATTTTTTTTATATAAAATCGTAAAAAATTTGAGTTTGGTGATTTGATGGGATACAGAGTGTAATCCTTTAACCCAATCCACAAAGGAATTTTATCCATCGGGTTATTCCCATCGATTATAAATTCAATTTTTTATTGTGGTTACCTACCTCGGTAGGGAAAATTAACAACACTCTTCTTATGTGGATTTTTGATACAATTTTTAACCCTTATTTTTAACTGAAACACATGAAATACTATTATTTATGTTATTAATATATATTTTTGATTAATTTTAATAATAATGATACATATGAATTACCATAATTTATTAAAATTAATCGAAATAAATACTAATAACTTAAATAAAATTTGTGTGTGTGTTTAAATTAAAAATAAGGATAAAAAGTAATACAAAAACAAAAACAAGAATAAAGATTATCTAAATATACTAATTTTTAGAACTACTATCTAATGTAAAGTTGTATGCATTCGAAGCTTAAAAATGTGGTGTTGTATAATTTGTTTAATTATTAAGTGAGAAAAATTAGAATTATTTTACTTATAAATTGAATATATTAATTATTTTATTTAAAATTTGTATATTTTAATTAATTTATTCGTGTACACTAATTTTTTTAAAAATAACTAATTGGATTGAAAATAAAATAAAGAACAAGTCCTCATTTTGATAGATCAAACCTTTTATCGATTATTATTATTTTTCTTAAATCCCGTGAAAATTGTTACTTGAATTAGCGTCAAAATCCAACTTGAGGCAGAACAAGAGACAAAGGTCATTCCTTAGAACAGCGTGGCAATCATATAGTCATAATCGTTTGTATTAATAATAATTATATTGTACTTACGTGTTAAACAATAATTTTTTTTCTATTAACTATTTATTATAATAAAAAATAACAATTTTTTTTTTTAAATTATTGATTAAATTTACTATTCTTATCATTTCAGTTGGTGGTCGTATCAGTATTGAGCTCGTGTTTTGTTATCATTACACTCGGCAGCAGCAAGGCCACCCCTCCTTTGCACCACTCGTTTCTGTATATCAAATGCTTGTCTAAATATGATCCACTCAATTACATGGACGAGCTGAACAGTCTACTTCGAATAAGCTCTCTTTTGTACGCGCTCTGAACATCAAGTCGCAGCAATGCCCATGGAAGCTCTAAGAGTATCGCCCGTTCCTTCACTCCAACTTCCAGCTAGCTTAAGCAAAACCCAATCCAAAAAGCTCAGTTTTTGTAGTATAAACAACTCAATTCCAAGTTCATTTTTCTCACAGGAGCAAAGAAATCTATCAAAATTTAAGCTTTTCACAAGTTTTTCATCCTTTATTTCAACGGAGACAGCAGACCCACCTCAGCCAGGGCTAGAAACTCAAACCCATGATAATAAATTTGATTGGTATTCTCAATGGTACCCTGTTATGCCAGTATGTGATTTGGACAAGAGGGAACCACGTGCAAAGAAAGTATTGGGTCTTGATGTGGTGGTTTGGTGGGATAGAAATGAGAATGCCTGGAAGGTGTTTGATGATAAATGTCCTCATAGATTAGCTCCATTGTCTGAAGGAAGAATTGATCAGTGGGGAAGATTACAGTGTGTGTATCACGGTTGGTGTTTTAATGGCTCTGGTGACTGCAAGTTCATCCCGCAAGCACCACCTGAGGGCCCTCCTGTAACAACTCTTTGAACTCTTTATGTTGTTTTTTACTTATCTGTGTGTAATTGAATCTGTTAAGCTTGGATATGATTCTTGTCAAAAATGCCACCTTAGGTCCGTTCGAAACTGATAAGGTACCACCTAATTCTTTCAGTTTAAGGGCACTGATTTCTTACATTTATTAGAACCTAAACTAGCCTTTATATAGGCCTTTAAGATGAAAGGATAAACATTATGACTAGCTGTCTCCCCTTAAATCAGGGAGATCAAACGGATATGACTAGCTGTCTCCCCTTAAATCAGGGAGATCAAACGGAAACTAACTAACAGAAATCCTAAAAACCAGCTCCAAAATGACTCAGTCATTTTGTCACTTTCATTTCCTCCCTTAAATTGTATTATCTTCGAACACACTCTCATCTTGTCTCTAAGTTTCAGTGGCTTTGTCATGATAACTCACGCAAAAAATGATATCTCACATGTATATGTTTGCTTCTTTCATGCAAGACTAGATTTTTTGACAGTTTAATAGTAGAGTTATTATCATAGTAGATGGTAGTACACTTATGTTAAACATGTCTAACTTGTTCAAGAACCCTTCTCAGCCACACTCCTTGGCAAACACAATAGGCTCTTGCAATAAACTTAGCTTTAGTTGTCAAAAGGGTTACAACAAGTTGTTTTTTGGATGCCCAAGACACAACTCCATTTCCCAGTATGTAGACAAATCCTGAACTGCTTCTTTTGTCATCTAAGTCACCTACATAGTCACTATCTACATATCCTACCAAGTCTTCATCTTCTTCCTTCCTATATGCAACTCTTAATTTTATAGTGCCCTTCACATACCTGAGAATCCTTTTGGTAGCTAGGAGATATTCTTTATTAGATGCTCCATGTATCTGCTGACCAAATTCACAGAGAACATCAAGTCTAATCTCGTAGCTGTTAAGTACCTCAAACTTCCAACCAATTGTTTAAACAATGTAGCATCCACAGCAATGCCACCACTATTTTTCGACAATCTACAACCAGGGACAACCGGATTTTTCATTGGATTGCAATCTTTCATTCCAAAACAAGCTAATACCTCGTTTGCATACTTGCTTTGGTCGATGAAGATCCCCTTTTTTCCTTGTACAATTTCCACTCCAAGGAAGTATTTCATCTTGCCAAGATCGATCATGGAAAACTCATTCATCATAGACCTTTTAAATTCTACAAAAAGAATTACAATGAGAATGCTGCCTTCACTTCCTTTCTTCACAAACAATACAGTAGCATTTCTCAAACCCCTCCTTACTAAAGTACTTATCAATCCTGCTATACCAAGCCCGAGGGGCTTATTTGAGTCCATATAGAGCCTTTTTAAGTTTATGCACTTTGTCTTCTTCACCCCTTTTCACAAAACCCCTTGGTTGATCCACATAAACATCTTCACTTAATTCCCCATGCAAGAATGCACTTTTGACATCCAACTGAGACACACTCCATCCCTTTTGAGCTGCTAAGGCCAATGTGATGCAAATAGTGTCCCACTTAGCAACAGGTGAAAACATTTCATTAAAATCAACTTCCTATTTTTGTGTGTAGCCCTTTACCACAAGTCGAGCTTTAAACTTGTCAACCTCTCCCTTCTTATTGAGTTTCGTCTTGAACACCCATTTCACACCTATCCTTTTTGCTCCAGTTGGTAGAGTTGTTAGTTCCCATGTCTCATTGTCTTCAATAACTTCTATCTTCTTCTTCATGGCTTCCTTTCACTTGGAACATTTCACAGCTTCTTCAAATGTCTCAGGATCTTCAAAGGCCGTGAACATCACAAACCCTTGCTCTTTATATTCTCCTTCATACAACCCTTCCCTTGACACATAATCTTGCACCCACAGTGGTTCACATCTATTCCTCCCTTGAATTGGACTCTTAATTTTTTCATTACTTGTTGTATCTTGTGATGAACTTGCTACTACTTCAATGTGGGTATTTTCATCATTGATTTAACTTTCATTCTCGTTTTTATCTGCTAGCATTGGTTGACTTTCTTTCCACTCTAACACATTACATTCTTCTCCTTCATTATTCTTCCAATTCCATTCCTTTTCTACAAATGTTACATTTCTACTAATCAGGATCTTTTTTGTTTTAGGATTGTAGAGTCGATATGCCTTTGATTATCCTCTCAATCCTAATAAGATACATTTCACGTTTTTCTCATCTAGCTTTGTTCTCTTCACATCTAGCACATTGACATAACTAATGCTTCCAAAAATTCTGAGATGATCAACTGAGGGCTTGTGACCACTCCAAGCTTTTTTTGAAGTTACTTCCTTCAATGCTACTGATGGACTCCGATTTAGAATATGAATTGCATAGTTTACTACCTCTGGCCAGAACTCCCTTGGAATGGATTTTCCAATCAGCATACACCATACCATGTTCATGACTGTACGGTTCTTTTTTTCAACCACGCCATTTTGATGAGACGTGTAGGCAACAATGAGTTACCTTGCTATTCCATTCTTATTGCAAAAAAATTGAAATTCCTTTAAGGTATACTCACCACCTATATCCGTGCATAAGCATGCAATTGATTATCTACATTCCTTTTCTATTCTAGTTTGAAACCTTTCGAACACATTTAGAGCTTATGACTTTTCTGTTAAGAAATATGTCTATGTTTTGCAACTGAAATCATCAATGAAGTTAACCAAATACCTTTTCCCACTATAAGAGATTGGTGTTATAGGTCCATAGATATCACTATGCACAAGTTGTAGTCAACGTGTTGCTCTCCAAATGCTCCTTCTTGGAATGACTTCTCTATGCTGCTTTCCTTTCATGCACACTTCACACACCTTTGTTGAAACACTAGGTTTCAGTATTCCAAGTACCATCTTCTTGTAATAGAGAGTTCTCATACTCTTTAGACTAATATAACCAAATCTGTGGTGCAACAGTTGCATTTGATCTCCTGTGATGGCTTGTAGGCATGTGGTATTGTTTGTAGTTTGTGCTTTAACCAATGCCAATACAACAAACATTTTGTTTGTTGACATGATTAACTTCATAATTAGCCCTCTTACCGAATGATAAATCTTGCACATATCATCTCTTATGACAATGGTTAATCCTTTATGTTACAACTACCCCACACTAAGCAAATTGTTCTTCAATTCTGGCACGTAGTAAACAAAGGTGATTACCTGTCCCAAACCATCAATTTTAGTCTGATGTTGCCTTCCCTTTCACCATCATCCTCGAATTATCTCCAAGTCTCACTGATTGTCGGAAATCACCATCAAAATCAAAGAACCATTCTTTTGTACCACACATGTGGTTACTGCACCCTGAATTCAGAAACCACACATGCTCTTTGCTTGTTTTATTCATTGTGACATAGGACATCAACAACATTTCGTTGTCTTCATCTAGCTCTGTGTAGTTTGTACTTTTCCCCCCAGCTAGGACATTTATATTTGAAGTTTCCAAGCTGGTGACACTTGAAGCATTCCACGAAAGCTTTGTTAGGTTCTCTTCCTCTACCTCTTCCTTGGTATCGTTTTCTACCTTGTCCTCTGTCACTTTTGCCTCCCTTGACTCCAACTGTAGCCTTTAGTGCTTGCTCTTCCTTACTATGCTTTCGAAGTTTCTGTTCATGCACCAGGAGAGAACTATGCAGTGCATTTATCGTTAATGTGTTGATGTTTTTCAACTTTTCAATTGAACATACAATATAATTGTATGTCTCATGAAGTGTTCGTAGAACTTTTTCCACAACCTTCGAGTCTGGAATATCTTCTTCAAGGTTCCGCATGTCGTTTGCTACCATCATCACCCTAGGAAAGTAGTCAGTCATTGACTCTCCTTCCTTCATTTCTAGCACTTCAAAGTCTCTTCGCAGGCACTGCAAGTGTGCACGCTGAACGCCCTCATTCCCTTGATACTTGTGCTTCAAAGAATCCACAACTTCTTTGCTGTGTTCTTCTAAAGGATGATCTTTAGAATGGATTTCTCAGTTGCTACTACAAACAGATAGTTCTTTACCTTAAGGTCTTTTAACCTCAAATAAGCTAACTCCATGCGCTATACCCCATTCAGCACATCTCCCTTCCCTGGTTTTGTGAAGCCTGTCTCCACTAGGTGTCACCATTCTTTGGAGCACAGCAGATTCTCCATGAGTATTACCCAATGCTCCCCGTCAAACTTAGGAATGCACAACTATCCATCTTTGTCGCTCAACATCTTTCTTTCCCCGTCTTCGCGATCAGGTGCCTATGATTGTGGCTCTGATACCACTTGATAAGATACCAGCTAATTCTTTATTAGAATTCAGTTTAGGAACACTAATTTCTTACATTTATTAGAACCGAAACTAGCCTTTATATAAACCTTTAAAATGAAAGGATAAACACTGCACAATACTAGTTGTCTCCCCTTAAATCAGGGAGATTTATTCTCAAATGGAAACTAACAGAAATCCTAAAAACCAGCTCCAAAATGACTCATTCATTTTGACACTTTCAGAAATTGCTTTGAATGGAAAATGCTTTCAAATAGGCCAAAACACTTTTAATGGTGTTTTAATTTAAGCTAATTTTGAGAATAAGTGATAAATATTTTTTCTAACTCCGAGTTTAGGATGCATGCTTATTTTTTAAAATAATTACTAAAATATCACTTAAAATCATCTTTAACAATTTTATATTAAACACCTAATGGTTCTCTAAAAACCATTATTAACAAAACTATTTCATTTCGAATCAATTTTCTTTTTGAAACAATCACATTGAAACAGGTCCTTACTTTTTATGAGGCATAAATGATTACCTTTTTTAGTTTCACTTGAAATGTCTAGGAGTTAACCACACAAAATTTGGTACTTTTCATGTTCTTATTCACTTTGTCTATGTCTACTACAACCTGTATGTGATAAATCTTTGAGTCGGTCGAGTTTGTTAAATTTTGAAGAAGTATTGTGTTCTTATGTAAGAAAGTTGGTTTGACATTATGGTAATGATCACCATGGTCCCTGGTGTTTGATCTCTTAAAGAAACTCTTCCTAAAGAAGAAATGTGATTTATATTTGGTTCAGAAGTTGTATGTATTCTTCTTGCTAAAAGTAGGTTTTAAACTGGATACATTTTTAAATTGTATACATGCAAATTATAATGTTATATGTTATGAAAGTGAACCTCATAGATGTTGTAAATGTTTTACTAATCCAAGCACAATAGAAATATCCTAAAACAAATAACACCCAAATGAAGATTATTCAATAATCACACCACAAACCCTAGGAATTGAATATCAACGATAATGAAAATAATAGCAAAGAAAAGTTAAATAAAGAACACACCAAGATTTATAGTTGTTCAACGTAACCAATGTGGTGAGTTTACTCTACTTTTCACCCCTCAAATGGAGATGAGTTTCACATATGGAGATTACAATTACAATGAATAAATCTTGAAAAGAAAACACTTACTCTTGAGAAATAGCACTTAAAGAGTCTTCACAAAACTTATTCACCCAATAATGGTGAAAACCCTAACCTCTATTTTTTAGCTCACTTGTCCCTCGACAAAATGCTCTCTTCTAGCAGACAATGCTCTCACTTTTTTGGCTTCTAGGGCATACTTATGTGCTTATACACGCCCAAATGGGAAATTACACGAATGTCCATTGTGTTCCAAGCTTCTTCTCCTAATTTTGTGACCCTTGTCGTCATTTACTCTGTTATTTTTCTCGCTCGATTGATTCGATCGAGATATTAAAATTGAGAACCAAAAATTGAACCGAAATTCTGAGATCAAATCACGATTGATTCTCGATCGATCAACCAAGCTCGATCAATCTTCCTTACGATCGATCGACATGCATCAAAAAACCATTCTCCATTCCATGCAATGCTCCTAGTCTAACTTTTGATGCTTGATTACCCACAATGTTTCTCAAGCATCTTCGTGGATTTGCATTAGAATATTACATTATATTATGATAGTCATTGAACTTTCAAACAAATCTTGCAGGTTCACACATTTGAGAAAGCATGTGTAGTTGTTTATCCAAGTACTGTGCAGAATGACATTGTGTGGTTTTGGCCAAATTCTGATCCTAAATACAAAGACATTCTTTCGGAGAAAAAACCACCCTACATCTCAGAAGTCGATGACCCGGCATATACAAAGCAAATGGGAAATAGAGACATTCCATACGGGTATGCTCAATATAAAAAGCTCCCACTAGTACAAATCTATTTACTAATTCTCTTTTTTACTTTGCATTTCCAGGTACGAGGTCTTGATTGAAAATCTTATGGACCCTGCACATGTTCCCTATGCTCATTATGGAATAATGCAAACTCAAACACCCAAGAGTAATGAGAAGTTTGGGTACCATGTATCTGATGTCATTAGCTCCCTTGCATGTACATTGAATCGTATGACTTATTCTGCATCTCTGTTTTAGGGAAGGCTGATAGAGAAGGGGGGAGACCACTGGAGTTGATTGTGCAGAAGTCAGATATAAATGGTTTTACAGCAAAGCAGGAATGGGGCATTAGCAATTTTATTGCACCATGCGTGTTTTATGCTCATCCTCCTTTACAAGTGGACCAGGGTAACGGGGCTGCGTCATCACCTGGAACCAAGAAGGTATTTTATTAAGTAGAGACAAATAGCAGCTGGCTTCTCTCATTTGTTTATATCTGTTACGCTTTCTAATCTTATTCATCTATTTTTGGTCAATATGCAGCCATCAGCACAGAAAAAATTGGCTTTAGTTTTTATTTGTATTCCAGTTAGTCCAGGTAACAGTAGATTGATATGGACCTTCCCAAGGAACTTTGGAGTCTGGATAGACAAAATTGTTCCAAGATGGATTTTTCATATTGGACAAAACTTGATTTTGGATTCAGATTTATACCTTCTTCATGTTGAGGTGATTTCTGATTCTCCAATGTTGAATTTAAGGAATTATACATACTCCATGTGAGGAATTGTTTGGATATCCAAAATAGTACCAAAATTGATTTAAAGATTTCCTACATTGTTGGCTAAACATTCTCAAGATAGTATCGAAATTGATATAATGAAACTGAAATGTAATTTATCAAGACAAATGCTTCATATGTATATTTTATTCCTATCCAAGTTGTCATATTTTTCTAAAACATAAAGAGAGGCACCATTACTTCAAATTGCATTCAACTTTCAAGCCTATGCTATTATCGTGGTAGCTGGTATCATCGAAACTTGTTTTCTGTCAACAGGAGCGTAAGATAATGGATATTGGTCCTGGCCAATGGCAGAAAGCTTGTTTTGTGCCAACAAAGTCAGATGCCCTCGTGGTTGGATTTCGGAGATGGTTGAACAAGTACACTGGTGGTCAAGTTGATTGGAAGGGAAAATTCAGTGGGGCTCTTCCTCCAACTCCTCCAAAAGAACAGCTTATGGATAGGTACTAACCTGCTATACATTTTTCTGCATTTTGAAGAAACCAAAAATTTGAGAAAGATAACTGCTTTAGTTCCCTGATTCCTATCTACTTAAGGAGAGATTCTTAAATACAACATGGGCATTAGCCTTTTATTTTTATAAAAAAAAAAAAAGTGTTAGAAGCCGGACGAAATCAACAACTCTTACTAACTAGGGAATACAACACGCTGCATGTAAGAATTTCTCCCACTTGAGGTGGTATAGAACCTGCCATTCTTCCCAAATGGAAGGAGTTCAAATCCTTACCCTCCCAAGTATCAAACTAAAAAAACAGATTACTGTTTCAGTTCATACACTGAATAGTGAACATAATTTATGCATCTATGCAAGAGCTCGGAGCTCAAATTTGATACATATTATAACTAAATATAATTGGTTGAGTATGTGTGATCGTGTTTGAAGATTGTTAGATTCATAGCACTTACTTTCGTTAGAATGTTTTCAGGTATTGGTCTCATGTGGTGAACTGCAGTAGTTGCAAAGCTGCATATAAAGGTCTCAAAGTCTTTGAGGTTGTGCTGCAGGTCATATCAATTTCATTGATTGGAATTGTTGCGGCAACCAAGCAGGGTGTGGCATCAATGGCTTTGAGAAGCTCAATGGTTACAATGGCAATCATATGCTTTGCAGCTTCAAAATTTTTGGCTAGCTTTGTTTACAAGAACTTCCACTTCCATGACTACAATCACGCACTTCGTTAGAACTTAAATACATGTTCATTCTGCTGTTCAGCAGAAGAAGCACTGAAACATAACTCCAAAGTTTGATGATCAGTGTAAATAGTAGTCCCCAAATATTGTAGTAAATATTATAGAGAATAAGAGAAGTTAAACAAATTGAATATATTGGAAATGTATTTACAATCGTAGAATACAATGAATACTAATACATGTTTAAATACAAGAAATAAGAATCTGTTTTTTGTAAAAGTGTTTTTTAGAAAAAGTATATTAGTTGCATACAACTAATATACAGCTGATAAAGTATATTAGTTGCATACAACTAATATATCATTAATGATTTATTTAACACTCCTCCTAAAGTTGGCGCGTAGATATCGATTATGTCCAACTTGCTTAGTGAACCGTATAATGCCTTCTTGGAAACTCCCTTGGTAAGCATATCTGTAAGGTGCTCTTCTGTGGGAACAAAAGGAAAACTAATAAGTTTGGCATCTAACTTTTCTTTTATAAAGTGACGATCAACCTCTACATGCTTAGTGCGATCATGTTGTACTGGATTTTGTGATATATCAATGGCTGCCCGATTGTCACAATACATTTGCATAGTATTTTTGAGTTCGAAACCTAAATCCAATAACAAAGTTCTTATCCACAGCAATTCGCAAACCCCATGAGCCATACCTCTATACTCGGCTTCAGCACTAGATGGTGCCACCACTTTCTGTTTCTTACTTTTCCATGTAACCAAATTTCCTCCCACAAAGGTGAAATAACCCGATGTTGACTTTCTATCTGTAATACTTCTTGCCCAATCTGCATTTGTGAATCCACAGACTTCAAGAGGATTGTTGTGTTTAGAGAACATTACTCCCCTTCCTGGAGCCGATTTCAAATACCTTAAAATTCTCAAAACAACATTCATATGGTTCTCACTTGGATTATGCATGAACTGACTCACCACACTTACTGCATATGCAACATCTGGTCTAGTATGAGATAAGTAAATCAAACGTCCAACTAATCTCTGATAGTGAGCTCGATCAGTTGGTATCTGATCTGGATACTCTGCTAAACAATGGTTTTGCTCAATAGGAGTGTCAATAGGTTTGCAATCCAACATACCTGTCTCTGTTAGCAGATCAATAATGTACTTCCTCTGACACAGATATATTCCTTCTCTTCCCCTGGCTACCTCAATTCCTAAGAAGTACTTTAGTTCACCTAAGTCCTTCATCTCGAATTCAGGGGCTAACTGTCTTTGTAATTTATCCATCTCAATAGTATCGTCACCAGTGATTACCATATCATCAACATAAATGAATAGGGTTGTTACCTTCCCTCGTTGATGTTTGAGAAATAGAGTGTGGTCTGAATTACTCTGTCTATAACCAACCTTTTGCATGAACTGTGAAAACCTTCCAAACCAGGCTCGAGGGGATTTCTTGAGGCCATACAAAGACTTCCTCAATTTGCATACAAAATTACCAAGAGAATCAACTACATACCTAGGTGGAAGACTCATGTACACCTCCTCGGCTAATTCTCCATGAAGGAACACATTCTTGACATCAAACTGCCGAAGTGGCCAGTTTAGGTTAGCAACAAGTGAGAGTAGAACCTGAATCGTGTTCATTTTGGCAACAGGAGCAAAAGTCTCATCGTAGTCTACACCATACGTTTGAGTAAACCCTTTTGCTACAAGACGAGCTTTATACTGATTTACGGATCCATCACCATTATGTTTTACAGTAAACACCCATCGACAAGCAACTGCCTTTTTTTCTGGTGGTGGTGGCACAAGTTGCCAAGTATCGTTCTTCTTTAATGCATCCATTTCTTCAACCATTGCCTTCCTCCATATTGGATCTCCCAACGCATCCTACACTTTGTTAGGTACTGATACACCAGACATTTGATTCACAAATGATTTATATGACTTAGATAATCTTTTAGTGAACATGTAATTAGCTACTGGGTATTTTGACTTTGCATGAATATTTGGTTCATACCTTTTGGTTGGTTGTCCTCGAGTAGACCTATTTGGTAACACATACTGTCCAACATTAGACTCGATGCTATTAGTATCAGTAGGTGTACATATCTCAAATGAGGGACCTTCAGTACCAGGGAGTTGTTGATCAAGGGTAGGAGTAATGCTTGAGGGTATAGTTGTGTCTTCAATGTCTGCTTCTGCAATGACTGGATTCAATGAATTAGAAGTCTCATCTGGTCTCATTGAAACGTCAGTTGGTGATTCTCCTAATGTCTCTCCCCCTCACCATGATACAGTTCTTCGAAATATGTATTCTCTCCCTGACGAGCAGTATCAGGTGAGGAAAAATAACTCATATCCTCAAAGAAGGTAACATCTATAGTAACATAATACTTTTTGGTTGGTGGATGGAAGCACTTGTACCCTTTCTGATAACTTCCATAACCAACAAACACACATTTAATTGCCCGGGCATCTAATTTAGACCTTTGATTTTTAGGAACATGCACAAAAGCAACACAACCAAATACACGGGTAGGAAGATTATGGAAGGATGATAAGGAGACGTAAGATGCGAGAATTTGGAATGAGATTTTTCCGTTAAGGACACTAGACGGGAGACGATTGATGAGATGGGCGGAAGCTTGTACAGCATCACCCCAAAGGTATTTTGGCATATAAGCACTAAATAAGAGTGCGTGAGCCATATCAAGTAAATGACGATTTTTTCTTTCAAACACTCCATTTTGTTCCGGTGTTTGCGGACAAGTAGTTTGGTGAATAATCCCATTTGTTTTGAATTTTTTTTGAAAAACATGATTAACGTATTCCCCCCCATTGTCAGAACGGAGGATCCGAATAATGCCATTATATTGTGTTTGAACGAAGGTATGAAAATTTTGAAAAACTGAAAAAACTTCTTCTTTTGTTCTAAGAAGAGAAATCCACGATAACCTTGTACAGTCATCGATAAACGAAACGAAACAAAATATCTCATACCCGATATAGTGGGCTCTTTAGATGGTCCCCAAACATCAGAATGAATTAATTCAAAAGGAATAGTACTTTTATTAGAAATACTAGGAGAATAAGTAACACGATAGCTCTTGGCCAAAACACAAGTCTCACAATGTAAAACATTTTCACTAACACCAATAAATAAAGTGGGTATGGTTTTTTTCATAAGACTAAAAGACGGATGCCCTAAGCGACGATGCCACAACCAAATTTCACTTAGCTTATCGGAACTAGAAGTCAATGCAGTGCTTGCCCGTGCTCCTGGTTTCTCCCCTCCGTAGTTCTGATCCAAACGGAACAATCTGCCCCTCAGATACCCTCGACCAATTATTTTCCTGGTAAGAAGATCCTGAAAAATCACATACATAGGATAAAAGGTTACAAAGTATTTAGACTCAATATTCAACTGTGGGACATATATTAAGTGATGAGATAGGTCAGGTACATATAAAACATTATGGAGCTGTAAAGATGAAGTGATATGAACTGACTCCTTTCCTAAGACAGGAAAGGCATCACCATTAGCATTCGTAACATAAGACACTGGTGGGGGAGATAACTCATTAAAAAAATATTTATCATAAGTCATATGATCAGATGCACCAGAATCAATAATCCAAGTATTAGACCCAACATAATGAGAAACATTTAAGGTCATACCAATCTTACCACGACCAGCTATTGAAGCTGTAGGGATACCTCCACATTCCTTAGGATGATTATGTCCATAGTAGTCTGGTTCTTGGACAATTTGCACGACAGCTGCTTTTGCTTTAGAACGATACCCATTTTTTCGTTTTGCTGCATAGTAGTATGCTTTTGGTTTCAAGTGTGGATATAGTTTTCAACAAGTCTCACGAAGATCCCTCTGTTCATTGCAATAAGAGCAGGGAGAACGAGGACGATTGGTAAAACCTGGTGGAGGTCCCTGTTGATGAAGTGGAATTGAATTTTGCTGCTGGAGGAAGGGTGCCTTTGATTTGGCTTGAATGGCTAGGCTTGATACCTCAACATGTGCATGATGAAGACTCTCTTGCTGAGATTCGTCTTTACGGATGTATGTAAAGGCAGTAGTCAAGCTCGGAGGATCTGACATTCGAAGCAGTTCGCCTTTAGCACTATTATGTTTTGTATCAAGGCCTCTTAAAAAGGCATGTACTCGTTCAAGCTCCTTCTCCTTCTGGTACCACATAAGGTCTTCTGGATTTTTAATTTTACACGGGCATTTCAGGTCAATTTCAGCCCATACATTTTTCAGCTTGGTAAAAAAAAGAGATATTGGTTGCCCATTTTGCTGCATGCCAGTAGCTTTGCACATGAGTTCATGAAATTCAATAAAGTCAGACTCATTCGTATAAAGATCGCTTAAGGTATTCCATATGGCCTCAGCAGTTTCATATTCCTCCACCATTTGTAATATATCATCAGTGATGGCTCTAAATAGAATTGACATGACAAATCCATCATCATCATCCCACCTAGTATAGGCTTCTATATCATCTTGACTAGGAGCCCGAATTGATCCAGATACATGTCCCATCTTATGCATCCCACGAAGATAAACAGACATAACTTTTTTCCATGTTCGAAAATTTGTACCATTAAGTTTAGTACCCCCGAAAGAACCAATTTCTGAACTCTTAACAGAAACTTTAAAATTTGGAACCTCATGAATTCTAGAAACTTGATGTTGGCTTGAATCTTCCATTGAAATAATAATAAAAAATATATTGTGCAGCAGAATAAAAATTTTGGTTTTTTTTGTGGTCGTGGTGGGCTGAAAAGTGGACTTAAGCTGATGGGCTTGGGCTGATGGGCTAAACTTAAAACTGATGGGTTGATGAGCTAAACTTAAAACTGATGGGCTGTTTAGGGAGCCGATTAGGGCAGAAAATGCAGTGTGCAGATAAAACTGAAAAGAGAAAAAATTTCAAAAACTAAAATCGCAGTGTGCGGACTCACAGAAAATGCAGGGAGAAGTTGGACAGCATGCAGGGGTGCGTGAGCTGGACGGTGCGCAGGGCTGGACGGTGCATGGCAAGACGGCACAGGGCTGGTCGACACGGGCTGAACGTCGCGAATTGGATAGCGCAGACTGGACAATGGATCTGCAACTGCGACACGAACTGAACAATGCGAGAAGGTTAACGACACTGCATAAAAACTGGCGGCGGCGCTGCTTGCTCAGAAACCGGTAAAAAAAGTTTTGTTTTCTTTTTCTTTCCTGCTCTGATACCAAATTGAATATATTGGAAATGTATTTACAATCTTAGAATACAATGAATACTAATACATGTTTAAATACAAGAAATAAGAATCTGCTTTTTGTAAAAGTGCTTTTTAGGAAAAGTATATTAGTTGCATACAACTAATATACAACTGATAAAGTATATTAGTTGCATATAACTAATATACCATTAATGATTTATTAACAAGACAATATTAGGTGAGAAAATTTATTTATAGCTCATAATTTGTGCTTGTAAATTCCAACCCTTTCCTTTAAAGATATTATCAACCCCGACCACTTTGATAGTGTTTTTATGTTTGAGTGGAGCACCATTTCATATAATATCTGTTTGGGTGTTACAAATGGAGGTATCTCATAATCACGAGGTGTTGACCAACAGATACCTTGAGGTGTATGATAACAAGGTATATCAAGGTACCTACCAACGAGGAGTTCCATGACATTGATAATATAAAGAATGTGTTCACGAGATACGTTGCGATACTAACCAATGAGGTGCATTTCTTGAGAGGTACCTATAACGAGGTAGTATTGACTCGAGATGTATAAAATGATCGAGAATGACTTCAATAAAAGACAAAGTGACATGTATTGTAGAAATGTATATGCATGACCTCATTAAGAAGATAGTGCACCAATATTTGTGTTTGCATAAATCAAACATGGTCTTTACAATAGAGTAACACTTAGGTTGAAAAGCCTATATATATGTACCTATGTAATCTATTACAAATATTTGCTTATCTTTCCTAAATCTCTTGAAGTGTTCTATAACACTTACAATTCTCCAAACAATATCTATGAGAAAATTTTACACGAATTAGGTTCATAGATGTAGATAATGTAAAAAGTCTTGAAATCTTTCATTCAAGATTTGACTTATTTACAAATATATAGCCTATTTGGATTAAAACACTAATAATATTATCTTGAAATACATCATCCATATGTGCATCTCATTATCTAAGTCTTATTTGAGAGAATTAACTAAAATAATATTATCATCATACTTTATTTTATTTTAAAAAAAAAATCTTTTTTTATTTAATAATATTCAATACTCAAAAGAAACTAAAAAATCACATTAATTTTTATCAATTAAAAGTATATATAATTAACTCAAGTATAAAACTCACAAGAGTCCTTATATCTAATAAATTTAGGAGAAAATTATCTATTATTAATTATCTTATAATATAATGAGATATAATTTGATATATTTTAAATAAGTTTTGAAATGATATGAGTTTAAATTTTAATGTAATTTAAGTAGGTGTGTATAATTTATTAAGAATAAATAAATAAAATAAAATGAAAATTCATAAGAATAAAAAATAAAAAAGTAAGGAAGAAAAAAATAAGAATATTACAATGGACAAAGGTTTCATCTTGATAAAGTGTTGATAGTAGTGTTGTTTGAAGGAAAAGTCATTTACTAGAGAATGAATCTATTACTTCAACTTGCTCTTCCTTTTTTTTTCATGGAATTACTTGTATTTGCTTCCCTTCGCAAACCTTTGACTCTTTCTTCATATATAATTTATTTATTTATTTTTGGATCTTCCGTTTTCCAGTCTCATTTCATGCATCTTCAAATAGAAAATGCACAAGAAATCATGCATGATAAAACTGCATTCAAATTGCAAGTATAAATCACTAAAATAATCAAGCAAAGGAGTAGCATCACCCTAAATGTCATCAAACAACAAATAAATCTCTTTCTTAACACTACCACAATATGGTACAGTACTCCATTGTAAACAAGGTTTATGAATGATGAGTCTAGAATTATATTTGATACATCAAATCACATATATATTAGAGGTAAAAATCTACCATAAAGATAATATCATAATCGAGCATATAAATATTATTGTTTTCTTTAGGTTAACTTTTGTGATCAGATCTGTGATTCTTATAGATGTTGAAATAATATAAAAACATGAATTGATTAGGTCAAAAATCTTGGACACTCTCTCACACAAAAAAAAAATGACATGAGCATTTTAAAAAGAAAAAAAAAAAGAGATAAGTGATTTAATATGATATAATATAAATAAAATTGTCATAGAGATTCATAGATTAAATCATTTGTGTCATATATTACAAGTGTATCATTTAGTATTTTAGTTTTGAAAAAATTGATCAATTAAAGAAAAAGTATATTATTTTAATGTTTTTTATATTTAAATATTATTTTAAAATATAATATTTAAATAAAATCATTAAAATAATATATTTTATTATTAATTAACTCATTTCTATAGAGAAATAAGAATAAGTGATACTATTTTTAATAACAAAACACATGAACGATTTAATATGAGTGCTATGACCACACCCTTATAATAAAATATAATATATTATGTTAAAAATATAAAATGATTGGTTTTGTAAGAGATAAAGATTCACCAAAATGTGTAAAAATGTTGATTAAAAACAATATTATAATAGAATTTAAAGTATAATATATTATGTTAAAAATATAAAGTGATTGGTTTTGTAAGAGATAAAGATTTACACTATGAGAAAATGTTATAGGTAAAAATGTTGATTAAAAACAATATTATAGTAGATTTTATAAATATTATAGTTATATCTATTCATTTTGTTAATATTTTATAATTTTAAGACTCATTATTTTTATATATTTTCATAATCTCATGTGATAAGTTTTTTTTTAATTCTAATTTTTTTTTATTAAAAAAATAAGAAGAAAGATACGCTTTAAATATTATATATATATATATATAAAGTAACTTAACGAGTAAAAATGTTTAACGGTCATTTAAAAGAGGATTTAAATGTTTTATCTTTTTTTTTTAAAACATTAGCTAATAATTCTTTTTTTCCCTTGATTTAAAAGAGCTAATAATTTCATATTTTAAGTGGATCCAACAAGAGGCAAAATCGTTATTTCGTTTTGTTTAATGTCTATCTGTTAGCTATAACACAGGTACCAACGAAGACGTTTATTGATATAACTGTTTTCGAATCGAATTATAAAATTTGTACTCAAAATCGTTCAAAAAATGTTATGATTCAAGGATTCTTTTTTATCCGTAAGTAATTGTTAGGGACAGTTATTAAAAAAAATACAAAAAAAATAATTTTTCCAAAAATTTAAAAAAAATTCTATATACTTGCGCAAAAAATTAATAAATTTTAATTATTAATTAATATATAATTTAATTTAATAAATATAATTATTTTCGGGTGGAAACGGGTATATTTATCAATATAATCATACCCAAATAGTACCCGTTATTTCATGTTAAGTTTTTACTTAAAAATGTATTTATTCTCCAAATATATTGAATAAAAACTGTACCAATGATATAGATACGAACCCTCCAATTTTTTTTTACCTTACTTAGATTCAACTTAGATAAGTCGTGCTTCGAATCTTGGATTTAATAGTTATCTTTATATGTTTATTTATAATTTAAAAAATATTAATAAAATGAATAATTTTATATTTAAAATATTTATATTTTTTTATGTATCATAATTATTTTAAAAATTAAAAAATAATTTTATTTTTTAAGTGATAAAATTTAAATAATATGAATATAAAAGTGAATAAATTTATAAGATTTTTCCATTCTTATTATAACTAATTTGTAATTTTTAAAAATTACTTCCTGTTTAAAACATTTTTTTGTTGGGACTTAGGATGATGGAATAAGGATGGATAATAGTAAAATTTTATTATCTTTAATAAAAATATATTTTAAATTTGTATTTATTAAATAAGGTAATATATATTTATTATCCTTATAAAAAAATTATAAAAAATTATTTTTTAAAAATATGTCAATCACACGTGTACACATATATATGTAATTTAATCTTAAAACTTTAAAATTACATAACATATATGCATTCTTTATATATATGTCTACTTTAATCTTAAAAGTTCAAAATTACATGACATATGTGCATTCTTTTTAAGACTAAATGTATTATTTTAAAAGTAAAATGTACGTTTTTTTCTTCAAAATTATAAGACTAAAAAAATTAAGGGGTCATTAATAAAAAAACAAAAATCACACAATTAAAACTTATAACCATAAAATAACACCTTTTATATGAATTTTATGTATTTTTACTATTAAAAAAGTTTAGAACATGAATGTTATCTAATTATATCCCTTTAAAATTAAAATATAATTATTTAGATCTGTTCAATATTTAACATCATCTAATTGAATTTTGTTTAATATTATTTTTATTATTATAAATTTTAAGATGTTTTTTTGGTAGAAATGTCATATTTTTTCGATTACTCTCTTTTGCAAATATTTGTTTACGATTTTTCTAATTAAATTAACTGCATTAATTTTTAAAACAACATGACGAAATACGTATGTGTTTAAAACAAAAAAAATCTATTTAAGCATATATATACTTTTAGATGACGTTTTTTAACAGATTGAAATGAGAATGTGAATGAAATGTAAAGAAAACAATATTGTTTGACCAGACAAAATACGTTATTAAAATCATAATTTTTTAAATTAATTATTACTTAAAAATAAAACATATTATTCAAATTATTAATTTTTTAAATAGGTTTTATGGTTTTGAAGTTTGAGGTTTAGAATTTCGGATTTTAGATTTAAATCTTGAGTCTTAAATTTTTTGAAATATATAAAAAGAAAAAAAATGAAATTGATACGTTAAAACCAAAAATAAAAGTAAACAAAAAAACATATAAAATAAAAATGACCTTAAATAATTAAATATCAAATCCTAAATCTCATAAGAGAAAAGTTAACATATAAATAATATTATAGAGTTTAACTATATACTAAATTTTATTATTTACTTACTTGTAAGTTTTTTGAAATAATAAAAAGATTCTATAAATTTTAAAAATAATAAATATATTTTTTATTGTTATTATTTTTTAATTTTTTAAGAGAGTTATTTGTAATAAAATTTATGAAATTTAACAAAAAACAAATTGGTATAAAGCAATAATAAGAGAAATGTAACTGTTTATTTTTTAAAACTGTATAGCTTAAAAAACCTCAATGTTTCTATAATAATTTTTTCAATTTTTTTTTATTAAAAAATATATTAGCTAAATGTGTTTTTATGATTAGATTTTTTTCTTTCTTATAATTGTGGTAAGAAGTTTTTTTTTTTTTTTTTGGTGGGGGGGGGGGGGGGGGGGGGGGGGGGGGGGGTTCGACTCGACCGTTCCCGAAATTATCTCATTTCGTTGTTCAAATTCAAAAATCCTTTTTCAGTTTTGGGTCGTTTATACTCCTCCCATCCACAAACCCTAACTCAGAATTGCGATTATCCTTGAAAATCCAACCACAACCCACAAGCAATGAAGAAGTCGAGAAAAGTTTCTCGTTCGCGGAAGCCAAAGCCGAACTGGTTGGATCTGCCTCCAGATGTGACGGCGAAGATACTGTCGAAGCTTGGAGCAATCGAAATACTCATGAGCGCTCAGAAAGTGTGCACTGCTTGGCGCAAAATTTGCAAAGATCCTGAGATGTGGCGCACCATTAACATGTGGAATCTCGGTGATCTCCATGGCATGCCCTACTCCTTGGATAAGATGTGTCGCCACGCCGTCAATTGTAACGCCGGGCACCTCGTTGATGTCAACATCGAGTACTGTGGCAGTGATTGTCTCCTTAAGTACATTACTAACAGGTACATAATACACTGCTTCTTGGTAAATAATTTGCTTCTTTTGTGAGTGAGTGTATTTGTGTGTCAATTTTATATTTTGTGTACTGGGGGCATGAGAAATGCTTTGAGTCAGGTTGGAACAGAGATGAAGGCACAAACTTCTGATAAAAAGTATTTCTCTTTTTGTAAAGTTAAAACGAGTAGCGATCCTGAAGTCATATTTATCAATTCAGGAGCAAATTAGCAGTTACTTCTTTCATGATATGGGACTTTGTCCGTTGATGTGTCTTTTAAATAATAGGATAACTTCATGTTTGTTTCGTAGAATGGAGAAGTAATGGAAATGGCAATAAGAATGGTAATGGTAATAGAAATTGATTTGGATGGAAAAATATTACTATTGTTATATTTATTTGAACAATGGAATTAAAATAATGATAAATATTAAAGTCAAATTTATTAAAATTATAAATGAAGAAAAATCATAAAAGAATCATTTTGTATTTTTAAAGGAGAGAAAATAATAAATGATTATACAAATGTGTGAGAAAAATAGAACATTTCAATGTATTTTTGAGGGGTTTGAGAGGAATGAATATTCTTGCTATTGGAATGATTTACATTTTGTTTTATATTAACAATCAAACCAAACACAGAAATATCTTAAATCATTTTTATTACCTTCGGTCAAGACTTGAGTGTGATATTTCCATAAGATGGTATCCACCTTCCCGGACACGGAAGACACCTTTTCATTTACCACATAGACACTAGAAAACCCTTACCTGAATCAACTTTCATTTTCAAATCTCAAATTAGTCAACTAGTTATTTATCATGATATGTTGATGCTGAGGACAGATATATACCTTGGATTATTGTAATACTTGTTCTTTATCGATATGGCCTTTTAGAGGCATGCCCTATCCTTCCCTTGACTCTTGTGCACATATTTGGACTTATATTAGAAAATATGTAATTTATTCTTGTTTTCTTAGCCCTATATTTGCCTTAAATATAAAAAAGGAAAAAAGGACAGGGAAGTATATTGTTCTGTCATGTGATTTTGCCTACCAAGGGCTTGCTTAGAAGTTATGCTGTAAAATTTATTTCAAAAGTAACTGGTTTCTTCCACACACACCCCCCCTCCTTCCCTTTTTCTAGTATTTGCTAGATTATATTGTTAGTTTTTTAATTTGGCCTACTAAGGACAATCTTATTAGAAGTTATGTGGCAAACTTTATTTTAAAAAGTAACTGGATTCTTAGAGTCCAATTCTCCTGTATCATTTAGATGTGTCATTACATGTGTGACCAATACTCAATAAACACGAGGGTAGAAGTAGGAGAAAAAAACTAAAATTGCTTATATGTTATAATGTAATGTGGTGGCACGTGCAAAGGCACAAGAAAAGTGAAATAATTGAAGGTGAATTGAGGTCAGATTCTTATGTTCCCACCCACCCACCCACTCCATGTCTTGTATTTGCTAGATTTTGGTTGTTGCATTAATTAGTATTACTAGCACTTACTAACAATTTATGCTGTTGATTTGAGACATTGATCCTGTTATGTTCACTGTCTATTATATGTCAGACATGATGATATTAAGTGTCAGTCTCTTCTTTGAACATTCCATACATCTTGATATTCCATTTTGATATCTTGCAGTAGTGCTATTCTTCATTTCATTAGAAGTTATTATTTGATGTGCATAACTTACATTTTGTGCTTTATCTATGGTGGTAGCTATAGGGGACATCAGTATTATTAACAATGGATTCATTATACAGAGTTCTGATTTTTTGTCTCTCTAGTTGCTAAATCAATGTTGTCATTTTCTTTCGTCAAATTGAGCAGGTCAAGTTAGATCAGATGCCTTCGTCTGGCATGTTGCTATGATGTTTTAAATCAAGGATTGAATAAAGTGGCTCCCAAACTTCCACTGTTAGAGGGGCTTGATCTTTCACTGTGCCAATTCTCTCCAACATCAGTAGAAGTTATTGGTCGCTATGGTCCCGTTAAGGATCATTCAAACTGAATGTTGAAGGGTATCGGCTTCCTCGGGATAGATCTGGTAAAGAGGCAATTGCTATTGCGGAGAATATGTATGAGTTACGCCACCACTAGTTTATTGGGAATAAGCTGACTAATAATGGCTTGCAGGCCATTCTTAATGGTTTTCGTCATCTTGAGTCACTTGACCTGCACAAATGTTTCAATGTTGAGCTTGATGGCAATTTGGGTAAAAGGTGTACAAAACTGATAAAAAAGTTGAGGCTTCCTGAGGATTCCACTGCCGACTTTGAATTTATTGTTGAAATTTCTACTCATAGATTGCATGGATCAAATTCAGATGATGAAGGCTCCTGCTTGGTTGGTCTGACTTTGGTGAGGATGATGAAATCTAGGATGCAATTGATTATTTTGAAGGCAATGCTGGCCCGATCAGAATATATGGGCCTTCTGGTGAACTAATTGAGGAGATTGATGTACCCCAATAAAGTAATAAAGTACCCTATGGTGGTGGATATGGATCAAATTATGATGAAGGCATACCATCTTTATCTCACGGATGAGGATGATGAGTTCGGATATCACAGTGATGCCTATTCTGACAATTCCCAGCAGGAGGAGGAGGAGGATGAGAGTGATTCTTGTGACAATTCGTAGGAAAATGTTTAGTTCAGTTTTGGCTTTCGATAAATTTTAGACCTTTCTAGGTAAGTTGACTAAAGGCTCTGGATGGATGTATTGCAAATGCAAGCAGGTAAAAAATGCCCTTTCTAAAGGGTTTTTTGATTAGGGAGACATCTAGTCCCAGGGTGTGTCTTGCCATCCTCACTAGGGGTGTGCAAAAAATCTGATCATCCGATCAATTCGATAAATCCGATCATCCGATCAATTCGATAAATCCGATTCGATCCGATCCGTTGATTTTTTATCTGATCCGATCCAATCCGATGGTCGGATCGGATGAGAATTTTTTCCATCCGTTAAGTGCGGATCGGATGGTGGATTTCACTACGATTCATCCGATCCGACCGAAATTAATTATATATATTTATTAAATTAAATATATATGTATATATATTTAATTAATATATATTTATTTGATTAAATATATATTTATTTGATTAATATATATTTATTTGATTTTTTAATATATTTTTTAAGTTAAATAATTTTATGTTATGATTTATGTGAAATTTAAAAAAAAATATTTAAAAATACAAAAAATAGAGTTAATTAAGTTTATTTGGTCAGATTGGTCGGATTGATCGGATGTTATTCGAATAGTTTACGGATCGGATTGAGCGGATGTGAAAGGTGATCGGATCGGTTGCGGATTATGATGTTTCAATCCGAACGGATGGTCGGATCAGATCAGATGGGCATAAAATCAGCGGTTTCGATTCGATGAACAACCCTAATCCTCACCGTGTTGCTAGTTTCTACTTTTTATAACACTCACTACTCTACTTAGTGTATAAATTGAATTCGACTAGTAAAATAAATATAAATGTTTTGTAATTATATGATGTAATTCAAGCTTAATTCTGAACTCAAAAATCAATTTGGGAGTTAGAAGGTTGTTCAGATTTATAAACAATACTGTTGCATTACTGTTGATCAATGTAGGACGTAACATCCTCTCTTTACATCGACTAGAGTCTGAATTTACGACGTAAAAATCGATGGGATGAAGAAACCAAGAACTTAATTCTGATACTAATTTAGAAATTTATATCTAATTTTGAATCCAAAAATCAGCTTTTGAGTCCATCAATATAGATTTTATTTGTTTTATTTGTAAACTCTTTTTTTTTTCTTTTTTTGTGTTATTTATTTTAAAAAATAATTAATGAATTCTTATATTATTAAAGAATGATATAATGAGAATATATAAGTAACACTACATCTTTAAAAGTTAGCTAGCTTTTTAGAATATATGCTTATATTATACTTCTCCATGTTACTCTCCTAGCTACATTCGTGTGTTTTCCATTTTAAAAAAAAAATCTTTTGATGTGGCTGTAATATTATAGATATGAGATTATTTTTGAATTTCATTGGTGAAGAAATGGAAAAATGAAAAGAAGATTTAATTAATAAAAAGTAAAGAAAAGTAGAGTAAACCATATATGCATATGCGTGTGCTCCAAAGACAAACAAAAAGACAGCGATGAGATACTAAAGTCCAGTAAATTCTCAACTTGAGATTTGCCCAAAACCAAAACCATCAGATCTCCTTCTCTCTATAAGATTCCCCACCAGCAATCAGAGAGTTTATTTCCATCGTCGTCCTCTTTATTCCATTTTCCCTCACTTTCCTTGCTCATTTCTGATTGATATTTTCCCCATCAATTAGGTCGGTGGATCTGATTCGTAATTTCAGGGCTTGGGTTTTGTAGGAAACCCATGAAAGAATCAAATCCAAGCACAGAGTCCATTGGGCAGAATCTAATAAGGCTCATAGGCAATCTTTGCTTCTCAGTGTTTGTCTTCTCTGTTCTCATATTCACAGTCATTGCCATCACCTATCAACCCGCAGATCCATGGTTAGAATCAGCTCCAGCACTCACTAAACTCTTCACCGAATCTGAAAACGCCACCTTCCAAGATGACAACTCTGTCCTCAAAACTGGGGAAGACATAGTCCTTGTGGCTTCTCCTTCTGCTCTTGCTTCTTCAATTTCTAACCCACCAATCATTACTGAGGAGGTGGTTGCCAAATCTGAAGCTGTCTTCACCAATTCTTCTTCGATTCCCAATTTGGGTTGTCAAGATTTGGAGAAGGTAAATTGTTCTGATCCTAGAGCTTTGATTGCAATTGAAAAGTTTAATTTGAGGGTATTTAAGTCCATTGTGTTCTTAGTTTACCAGACTCCTGTTAATGGATCCAAACCTGATGAATGTGATGTTTTATGGAGGTTTAGGAATAAAAAGGAGAAATCTTGGAGGAAATATAGAGATTTTAGGAGGTTTAAGCTTGGATTTGGTGAGAATTGTACATACAAAGTTGTGCACGCTGGTGGTTGGCATTCAGGTATTAATGCCCGCCGCTCTAGAACTAGAATTGGTAATGCTACGAGGGGCGGTAGCCACACTGCCAAACTTGGTCCTCTGGTGAGGGATCAGGATGTGGAGATAAATGACACTATCCCTAGTTTGGGATCTGAGATGAATTTTAGGAAAGGAAAGTACTTGTACTATTCTCGTGGGGGTGATTATTGTAAGGGAATGAACCATTATCTATGGAGTTTCTTGTGTGGTTTAGGGGAGGCTATGTATTTGAATAGGACTTTTGTGATGGATTTGAGCTTATGCTTGTCTGCATCTTATAATCCAAGCAACAAAGATGAGGAGGGAAAGGATTTCCGGTATTATTTTGATTTTGAGCATCTTAAGGAGGTTGCCTCGATTGTGGAGGAGGGTGAATTTTTGAGAGATTGGAAGAAGTGGGATAAGGGCCACAAGAGGAAATTGCCTGTTAGGAAGGTTGCGAGCCACAAAATGACTCCTATGCAGCTCAAGAAAGATCGGAGCACCGTTATATGGAGACAGTTTGATGCTCCGGAGCCAGAGAATTACTGGTACAGGGTCTGTGAGGGAAAGGCTGCAAAGTATATTCAGAGACCATGGCATGCTTTGTGGAAGTCAAAAAGGTTGATGAACATTGTCACAGAGATCGGCGGGCAAATGGACTGGGATTTTGATGCTGTTCATGTAGTTCGTGGGGAGAAAGCAATGAATAAGGAGCTTTGGCCTCATCTCAATTATGATACCTCCCCTGACATGCTCCTTGAGAAGCTTAAAGGGATAATTCAGCCTTGGAGGAATCTGTACATCGCCACGAATGAACACTTTTATAATTACTTTGATAAGTTGAGGTCTCAGTACAAGGTCCACTTGTTTGATGATTATAAGGAATTGTGGGGAAACACAAGCGAATGGTACAATGAGACAAAGGTTCTGAACAATGGACGGCCTGTCGAGTTTGATGGATACATGAGAGTTGCTGTGGATACTGAAGTCCTTTACAGGGCAAAGACCCGTGTAGAAACATTCTATAATTTGACCAAGGATTGCAAAGATGGAATCAATACATGCTGATCAGGTTCGCAATACTCATTCTGTTGTTTTCTTACTGCAATTTCGATTCAGTCTCTGAGTGATACTGCTGAATTCTTTTCATTCACCATGTTGTATTTGCTAATCTTTTCTTCCATTGATGATTGGCAATTCATGATGATCAGAAGCATCTTCTGTTTGTATTATAGAAACAATTCATTTGTTGATCCTGCTATTCCAGTTGTTCCGGAATTCATCATATATGGTGTCATCATGCTTGTGGAACGGTGATGAAAGTGTTGAGAAAGAAAACAAAAGAAACAACGGATAACCACAACCAATTTAGTTTTTACAAACTCGTAATATTATATCATTTTTTTCCTACCACC
The DNA here is from genome assembly GCA_037013495.1 of Hippophae tibetana. Taxonomy (NCBI): domain Eukaryota; kingdom Viridiplantae; phylum Streptophyta; class Magnoliopsida; order Rosales; family Elaeagnaceae; genus Hippophae; species Hippophae tibetana. The sequence continues at coordinate 15,549,772 of CM072803.1, forward strand.
CGATCGAAGAAAATAAACGAATATGACTATGAATTCGTTCCTGGTAGATACCAGCTTTGACTTAGCTACAGTGAAATGTAATTTTAGTATTCCTAGCTTAGGCTTTAAGTTACATTTTAACATGTAATTTTGACTTCTTTGGTCCTTCCCATTTTAATATATATTATTATCAGATATCACAAATTATCACAAATTATCTATTGTTTGGATTAGAAGGTATGGACTTCTTGTAGAAATCTGTATAGGTCTTCGCAGTATTTGCAGATAGGACGATGCTCCTAGTAGATGGTTTTATGAAACCTTCTTCCATACCTTTTTCAGACGAATATCAAGTAAGCTATCATAGTAACCATCCATGTTTGTTTAGAGACCCACCTGTCAAATAAAATGATAAAAACGTGTCAAATTTATTTTCACAATTTAAATTTTTTTGGGTTATTTAAGTATTTTTTTATTAAATAAAAAAAATATTACAGCTGATGAGATTCAAAATTAAAAACATAATGATAGAGTGATAAGTCATACCATTTGAATCACAAATCAATCTTTAAATAAAATTGTGTATCAATATTAGCCTTTCACGTGACTTATTGAAATTTGGGCATGCTATCACGAGATAAAGTGAGCTCCAACATGTTACATTTAGTTTAAAATATTACTTTTTATTAGTATGCATGCTTCAAAAAAAGGAATTACTATGAAGGGAACGAATGAAAGATTAATGTTTAATTATGGGCATATAAACGGCTGCTAAGTCCTTTTCATGGCAATCAGTCTATCATCATTACAGCTAAAAACTAACTTGACACTTATACTCTTGGTCTCTGAGGGCTCGTTATGGCTATGGGTTTTTTTATTTTTATTTTTATTTTTGAAACAATTTTTTTACTTTTTAATAAAATTCTATTTTCTTGTTTTATTTTCTTTTGAGTTATAATAAAGAAATGTAAAGTTAAATATGGAAAAGAAATTAAACTTAGAATATGATTTTAAAAAAATTAAGTTTCAAAAATAATAAAAAATGTGTTAAAAAGAACAAATTTCAACTTGAATTTGAAAATTTAAGTTTAAAAATTAAAACTTGAAAACAAAATTAATTACAAGATAAAAACGTTTCAATTTCATATAGGAATGTGAGGTTGAGTTCTAAAACTATAATTTGAGCATTTAGATTGGGATGTTTTGCACCTTTTCCATGTACTCTTTACTAACTTGGTAATCAAATTTAGGACATAAATAACTTAAATTGAACCATACATTTCACCATTCATGTATCTCCTTTTAGTTTTTAAGAGTTATTTTCTTCATTATTTTATTTCATGATTTGATGATAAGATTTATAGTTTACTCGTTTTAAATTACATTCAAATTACACAAAGTAATATTTGATATATAAAGTAATATTTGATATATAAAAAGGAATTATCTTGTTCTTTTTCAAAGTTAAATTTATATTGTGTAGAATGTAAATATTTGGGCATTTAATTTAATTTAATTCCTACAGTGAGAGTTGGATATTACAAGATTACATAAGAATGGTAGCTAGGTTATATATATTCCCAGATTGACTTTTATTTCTATACATTTGACTTCATACCTTTTTTGAGTGCGCGTTCAGCGTTACAGGTGAGGGGCATTCATTAATGAAAAATTAAAAAAATGGTTTATAATAGTAATAGATAATATCAAACAAAACCTGAAACCCTAAAAACTATCTCATCCTCTGATTACATGGCAGTTGAGAAGAGAAGCTAGCATTGTAAGTTAGATTAGAAAGGTTGGTTTGCCTTTATAGCATATGTATAGTTTACGAGGTTTGGTAGGCCCAATATTATATAATATATGTTTTTTTAAATATAAGTTGCCGTACATGTTTTATCTTTCTATACATCATGGTTACTCATTTATTCTCACTAAAATCGAAATTAAAAATAAATTAGATACTTCATTAATTATATGAATTTTATTTAATTTAATAACGAGATTTATATATAACAAACAATAAAAAATATATACATAAAATGCAACTAAATTACCTTTATTTGTATATTGAATATGAGTAATGCTATAGGATCATGATTATAGAATCATGTTTTTCGGAGTAAAGACTATATCATATTCATGAGAGAAAATAAGAGAAGAAGTAAAATAAATATGTAAATTAAAGGGTAGAGGAATAACACTAACATTAATGGAATTTAGAATCATATATAACTAAATGTATGGTAACTGAATGTATCTACCGGTCAAAACATCCCAAACAGAAGACTTCCAACTATATACAGAAGCCCAATTTCAGTATCTAATTGCTTCCTCTCTCTCTCTCTCTCTCCCTCCCTAACATCATAAGCATTTAGTTTGGATATGTGATCATATACTTGAATACAACTACTGCTTTCATCTAACAATTAAAATTGCCAAGCCAAGTTTGTTTCTTTCTGATCTCTTCCTTCTCATTGCTAATTTGTTTCTCAAACTCTGTCTAATTACACAACTTCAATCCTCCATCAATTGATCATATCATACAAGACATTAATGCACTTTGCCAAAAAGATTTGATAAGGGAGCTCATATTTCTCAACATCACACCTCAACAAGTGTTTGATTTTCCTGGTGAGTCTCTTTCTCTAATCAACTAGTTTCCTTGTTTAATTTAGTAACTCTGTTTTTTTTTTCATGATCGATCAATAATGCACTATGAAAAACCAAAACAGAGCATGTGTGCTTCATAATCTATATGCATAAAAATACAATCATCATGAATTTAAAGCACGCATTGATAATACAACATATTTAGGTTGTATGTTCATGTTCTCTCCATTAACACAAGAGTGAATCAAGAAATCATATTTCTACAAAATTTGATCATTCATTCTTTAGGGAATTTCTTAGTTTCACTTCCCTTCCCATAAAATATTTGTAATATAAAAAGTTAGGGTTCATTGTTTCTTTTAAGTTCCAATATTTTGAAATATAAAATACATAGATTTTATAATAGCATAAAGGATTTAAATTACGTTAAATGATTGGAGAACCAAGATTTTTGTTCTCTCATAAATTAAAATGTACTTCACTATCACAATAATTGTAAGATTTTTTTTATTTTTTTTATTACTTTTTCTCAATTTAAGAGGAAAAGTAACCTTTTGTTGATAGGAATATGATAATAGTTGTAAAAAGTCAGGAAACAATGCCTAATTGGAATAACTTCTCCAACCTGCCCCACAACAATCACAAATTGTATCCATGGGAGCACAAACTCATCATCAACACGTTAATTTTATATTAATTTTAAATACCAATTTTATTACTAAATTAGATAAGACTAATAAAAATTATATACATTTTGATTATTTTTTATGGATAAATTCTTAATTTAGATAGGTAAAAGTTTTCCATCAAACTTGTTCAACAACTTCTCCCAATACAGAAAATTTATTATTTTTTATTTCAAATTACGTATTCGAATCAAGTAAAATTATTATTTAATCTAAAATAAAATATTAGATTAGTTTTTTAATTTCATAGATTTTTCGTAACAATTCCATCAATTAAAATAAATTCAACAAAATTATACCCAATGCTTAGAGAGACAAATTGTAATTTGGTCGAATAAGATTAAAACACCTGTAGTCTAAAATGAACTTATGAATAGTTATGACAAATTTTGTGAATGGATTAAATTTAAAAAAATACATTTTTGAAATCTGGGCAGAAAATGGAAAACTGAAAAATGAATAGTACATTGTTGCAATTATATATTACAGCACCATAATTAAGATGAAAAATAAATATGAATTTAAGTATAAAAAACGATTTGAAAATGAGGATCTAGATAGTCAACACGAATTGGAACGACAAATCCCACTGATTGCTTTTAATTTTCATTATATATTTTGTATACAACAAGTCAAACTTCTACCAATCACATGTCATATGTAATAGAAGTGGCGACAGTGAGACTGGTAGTTTGTGTCTAAGTTGAGATTCAGGTTTTTAGTCTTTTGGGCGTGGGTCAAACCATCTTCTCAACAACTAGGCAACTCTTTTCGTACCTACCTTTTTTTCTTTTCTCTATAATTAATTTCACAAATCATTTATCAAAAAGGAAAAATTATAATAATATAACTTACTCTTATAAACAAATATATAATTTATATGGAGGAATAAAGTAATTGAAAGAAAGACAATAATGTCAAAACAACTATAAAAAAAAAAAGAAAAAGAAAACAGTCAACAACCATACACTAATCTCTATCAAAATAAGAAAAAATTAGGTATATTTTTCCTATTTTAAATAATACTATTTACTTATAATTTAAATAAATAAAACTCAAATTAATTCGATAAAATATTACCTATGTCTTTAGACGTCGTTGATCATTTCTACTATCTCTAAATAGATGAATTCTAAAATTATAATTAATTATAAAAAATTGAGCTAATCAATTACCCTTACAAAAGAAAAAAAATATTTACAAATTTTAGGATGTTTTAGAAGTGTCGATCGATGCTTTATTTGTAACCAAAAATATAATATTCACCTTCATTTCTAATTAATATGAGACCTTTTTAATTTGCTCACTAAGAAGTTATACAACAAATCTACACTTTAGCAACTTAGTGATTCTCAAATGATTTCTTCAATCTCTAAATTAACAACGTCATTACCAATTCAAATTTACAGGATGTTAATCAAGTCCAAACAATGTTTGAACTTGGTTGTCGTTACTACCTTGGTCATCACATCTGTGAGATTCTTTGTAGTATTGTTCTTCTGAACTAATACTCCACCTTCTTCAATAATCTCTCGCACGAAATGGTAACGAATGTCAATATGTTTTGTACGTGCATGGTAAACTTGATTCTTTGCTAAATAAATAGCACTATGACTATCACAAAACACCTTAATATGTTTTTGACCATCTCTCAAGTCTTCAAGCAAACCTCGTAACCAAATAACTTCCTTCATGGCCTTTGTACCTGCCATATACTCTACCTTTGTAATAGACAAAACAACTATGGATTGTAAGGTAGATTTCCAATTGACTGGTGTTCTAGCAAAAGTAAACACATAACCATTAGCTGACCGATGTTTATCTAAATCTCCTGCATTATCGGAATCACAATATCCGACTGCACATTGACCAATAGTACTATCCTAATGAAATACCAAACCAACATCTACATTATTTAAAATATACCATAGAATCCATTTCACGACCAACCAATGTCCTTTACTAGGATCATGCATATAACTACTTACAGCACCAACCGCGTGTGAAATGTCGGGTCTCGTATACACTATTGCATATATTAAATTACCAACCGCATTTGCATACAGTACATTTACCATGTATTCTCGTTCTACATCATTCTTAAGAGATAATTGAGCATTAAGCTTGAAATGAGAAACGAGTGGAATACTTACAGGTTTTGTTTATTAATTCATACCAAAACATTGTAGTATCTTATTCAAATATTGACTCTGGGTCAAACTAAGCTTCCTCTTTTTCCTATCTCTACTTATCTCCATGTCGAGAATCTTCTTGGCTTTTTCTCAAATCTTTCATCTCGAACTGCTGATTTAGTTAAGCCTTCAACTTCTCAATTTCTACTTGGCTCTTCGATGCAATCAACATATCATTGACATACAATAGGAGATAGATGAAAGACTCATCTTGTAGCTTGCAAAAATACACACAATGATCATGTTTACTTCTAGTATACTTCTATTGCAACATAAATTGATCAAATCGTTTGTACCGTTGCCTCAGAGATTGCTTCAATCTATACAACTGTTTGTTCATCTTGCAAACCCAATTCTTTTTACCAGTAACATTAAACCCTTCTGATTGAGACATATAGATTTTCTCTTCCAAGTCACTGTGTAGAAACACAGCTTTCACATCAAATTGAACTAGTTCCAAATTCAAATATGCTACCAAGGCCAACAAAATTCTAATGGAGGAATGTTTTACAACTAGAAAAAATAACTCATTATAATCGATTTCCTCTTTTTGAGCATAGCCCTTAGCCACTAACCTTGCCTTGTAGGGAACACCATATTTGTTATGAAATCTCTCTTTATTTGCATACACCCATTTGTAGCCAATTGCCTTCTTGCCCTTAGGTAGTTGTGTCAACTTTCATGTCTTATTCTTCTGAAGGGACAAAAGTTCTTTGTCCATGGCTTACTTCCATCTTTCAACTTCAGGGCTTCTGATTTCTTCTTTATATATGGAAGGAGCATCATCATGCATAATTGAAAGTGCATAGGCCATCGTATTCTTAAACTAAACAGGTGGATCTTCAAAATCTTTGTATAGAGTAGGCATCTTGACATTTTTTCATCGTTGCCTATCAATTGTAGTTTCTTCTTATGGCTATGGAAGTTCTTGAGTTAAAATCTCTTCTTCATCTGATTCATCTTCTATCAATGAAGGATCAACTTCTAACTTATCTACACTAATTAGATTAACAATTTTACTGTCAGACTCCATTGGCTTTGGAGTTTGCTCCACCTGCTCTATAGGAATTTTACATTTAAGAGTAGATGATGGTAGGCGGTTGAAAAGATGACATGCATATGTCACAACCTCAACCTAATACTATTTGCCTAACCTAGCCTTTGACAATATACACTGAACCTTCTCCAGCAAAGTCTGGTTCATATGTTTTGCAACTCCGTTCTGTTGTGGTATTATTTGAATAGTGAAGTGTCACATTATCCCTTCTTATTCTTCATAAACTTTCATAAATGGATCGTTTGTGTACTCAATACTATTATCAAACCTCAAACACTTGATCTTTCTACCAATCTGAGTCTCGATCATCTACTTCTGCTTGAGAAAAATTCTTAGCACGTCATCATTCTTTTTCATGAGATACACCCAAACTCTTCTGGAGAAGTCATCAACGAAAGTGACATAATAATGTTTACCACTCATATATAGAGTTCTTGTTGGCCCACATACATCAATATGGATGTAATCCAAAATACCTTTTGTATTATGGAGTGTAGTGCCAAAGCTTGCTCTTTTCTGTTTCCCCAATACATAATGCTCATAGAATTCTAACTTACTGGTTCTCACGCCTTTTAATAGGCCTTGCTTTACAAGAATCTGTAAAACTTTTCACCATGTCCCAAACATATATGCCATAGCTTGGTGTTTTATGAATCTTTTTCTTCCTCCAAAATTGCTACTGATGTTATCCCAATAACCTTATTACCAAGGTAGTACTACAAGTTATTCTTTTGAACATCTTTCATTGCCACAAGTGCTCCAAAAGTAACCTTCAATGACCCATTTTGCATGGTCATAGTTGATGAGTGCTCAAAAAGTATTAAAATTACCATGATTTTATGCACGTTATTTGATTAAAAAGATATATATTTATATGATTTTATCATATATTTATATAAATCTATCTTTTTGGAGTCACGAGTATTTTTATTGTTTTTCATGTATTTTTGCTTAAAAAAGTAACTTAAAGACTCAAAGGAGAAAATCCCGCACGTAGTTGCCCAGCCGCACTGAGCAACACGCATGCCGTGCCAGCACACAATGCCTAGTCCGCGCACGCCTTCTCTCCATTCCACGCGCGTTGCTACGCCCATCTGTCCATTCGCGCGCGCCGCCGCGCCTCATACTACCATGATGTCAACAGTATGATGTCATCATTCACTACTCTACGCTTTCTCCATTTTAATCATTTTTCTACCCACTTTTCTTCCTCTCCTCACCTATAAATATCCACATTCTCTTCATAACAATACACACTTAAAAACACATCTTCTTCTCTCTTTCTTTCTCTTCATTTCTTAGTTTTTAGTTTTTCTTAGTTTTTAGTTTTTTCTTAGTTTTAGAGTTCTTCTCTTTTTGAGAAAAACTAATTATGTTTTTGTAATTTATTTGCTTTTTAATTCAATAAATGGAAATGCAAATTCCGTTTGGAGGTTTTCCATCAACATGAATAACATCAAAGTACTGTAAGGATTTTTTTTTTACAGTTATTTTTTATGATTTATTCTTACATGTTATATTTAATTTATCTGTGATTAAATTTAATTTCTCCGGCAACGGCGCCAAAACTTGATGAGCAAAACCAACATTGTCGATCCTACCAATACTTTGGTTTTATATTTATAAAACTCTCGTAAGTGCACGAATCATTTCGTAGAAAATGATAAGTATACTCTCAAGGTCGATCTAAGGAAGGAATATATGTGGTTTTTAATTTATTATTCAAACTTTTAAAAACGAAATTAAATCATAAACATCATGTCATGATATTTTGGGGTTTTGTGTTTTTAATCTAATACCATAAAAATAAACATAGATACAGATTCAATAAACATTTATGAAAATTTTATCTTTTATAATAGTGGAGTATTTATGGATATAATAACTAAGTTAATTATGTTTGTTCATATTATTTAGGTTATTAAAGATATAAATTGATATTTATTGATTCTCTCTTTTATATATGAATACCACCTTTGGTCGGGCTATATATTCTTTGTTAACTAAACTAATCAATTAACACCTACGGGTGAGGTTGATAACTAATTTGGTTAATTAAATTAATTCATTTTTCTAAGAGATTGAAAATGAACCATTTAAATGCCACATTTGATGTGGTTAGACAGTTTAAACTTTATTCAAGATGTCCAAATTAAACCTAAGAATTTAATTATCCGAGTACTAACTTTTAAGTTTTAAAACTACTGCTGAAAACATGTTTTAAATATATTTTCAGATAATAATTCTTATAAAAACTTTTGAAATAGAGCTTCACTTTAACTACCAGGCGATTGTACCAACAAATAAAAAAACATGACTCTAAATAAGACCGGATAACTAAACCTTAAAATCTAATTTTTAGATTTAAGTTTGTAATGAAAAATAATATATTTCTCTCTAACATTCTTAATATAAAATCTTGAATAAAAACAAAATCAACTCATTTTAGAGATTTTTACCTATTTAATATTTCGCAAGCATAACAACGTTATTATTATATCATGTTTACAAACAACCAACAAAGTTAAATTTAATCACATACAAATTAAATATAACGTGTAAGAATAAAGCATAAAAAATAACTGTAAAGAAAATAAAATTCTTACAGTACTTTGATGTTATTCATGTTGCTGAAAAACCTCCAAATGGAATTTTCACTTCCATTTATTGAATCAAAAAACAAATAAATTACAAAAACATAATTAGTTCTTCTCAAAAAGAGAAGAACTCTAAAACTAAGAAAAAAATAACAATTAAGAAAAACTAAAAACTAAGAAATGGAGAGAAAGAAAGAGAAAAAAAGATGTGTTTTTAGGTGTGTATTGTTATAAAAAGAATGGGGGTATTTATAGGTGAGGAGAGGAAGAAAAAGTGGGTGGAAAAATGATTAAAAATGGAGAAAATGTGGAGTAGTGAATGATGACATCATATTGTTGACGTCATGGTAGTGTGAGGCACGGCGGCACGCGCGGATGGGGCAGATGGGTGCAGCGGCTCGCTCGGACTGGGAGCGGGCGTGCACAAAATGAAGAGCAGGCGCGCGCGGACTGGGCATTGTGCTGGTGTGGCGCGCGCATTGCTCGGCACGGTTGGGCGCACTCCGTGCATTGGCTAGCGCGGCTGGGTACATGATTTCTTCCTTTTTGACATTTTTGACCCATTTTGTCCAATGTTTTCATCTTTTTTTTACTTTTCCTCATTTACTTTATGAATATATTTGTGATGTAATGCCTTTGGTATTTTTCTTTGAGTCTTTAAGATACTTTTTTAAGCAAAAATACCTAAAAAACAATAAAAATACCCGTGATTCTGAAAAAGATAAATTTATATAAATATATGATAAAATCATATAAATATATATATATTTTTAATCAATTAACGTGCATAAAAACATGGTAATTTTAATACTTTTTGAGGACTCATCAATAGTGAAGTCTTTTGATTCTAAAACTCACATAACAATGAGATTCTTCTTCATATCTGGGACATAATGAACATCTTTCAAGACTCTGGTTGAACATCTTGATTCTTCAAATGAATTGTATTGATCCCTAAAACTTTGCATGGATAATTACCCATGAAAACAACTATATCATCTAGTTCTTCAAAGTTAAAGAACCACTCCTTGTTAGGAGACTTATGGAAGGTACAAGCTGAATCAAAAATCCAATCACCATAATGGGATACTATTGACGAACCAACCAATGCAAAATCTGAATTTGAATTGCTTCAGTTACACATGCATCAGACAACACAACTTTTCTTTTCTTTGGGGCTTCAGACAGTTTTTATTCCAATGGAATTTTTCATGAAAAAAGACACATTTATCTTTACCAATCCTTCCTTTTGAATGAGATCTATCTCTCATTCCTTTTTATTGAGTTTGTGGACGCCCTCTTACAGACATTGCCTCTGCTACTTCATTCCTACCTTTTTTATCTTTCTTTCTAATTTCATAACTATACAAAGCAGTGCAAACTTCTTCAAAAGACATTTTATCCTTCCCAACGAGTAAGCTCATAATAGGGTGATCAAACTCATTAGGAAGTGAGGCTAACAACATCAAGGCTAAATCATCATATTTAAATATTTCATCCATATTTAACAAATATGCTAGTAATCGATTAAAATCAGTAATATGATCATTTGTTGTAGTACTTGGAATGTATTCAAAACGGAACAACTTCTTCTCCAACACCTTCCACAACTTACTTGCAGATGTCTCCTTCATAAATGTGTACTTTTGTTCTTTTAAAAGATACGAACGAATTGTACCACATGTCAATCGATTGATATTTTTCTACTCGACTTCATCTATTCTATCTAGTTTTTCTTCTTTAATGACGATGTCTAGACCTTGTTGAAACAAAGTATCTAGAACTTTGCCATGCCTCATGCCAAAATGACCAATTCCATCAAACTTCTCCACCTCGAACCTTGCATTCATTACCATTGTTCTACTTGACGTTGATGGTTGACCTTTGTTTGAGGGAGACTTTTCTTCTGCCATTTCTTCAAATTATAACAACTAGCAACTATATTCCAATAGCAAAAAAACGAAATACAAACAAATGCCTAGGTAGAAACCTTTGGCTCTGATACTAATTGTTGGGAAAATCGGGTATATTTTTCTTATTCTAAATAATTATTATTCACTTATGATTTAAATGAATAAAACTCAAACTAGCCTAAAAAAATAATGTTATTGAAAATATAATGCTAAAAGAAACAAGAGCAGATATTAAAGTAAAAAAATAAAAACACCAGAAATTTAACGAGATTTGGTATAAATGTTACCTATATACTTGGACGTCGTTAACTATTTCCACTATCTTCAAATGGATTAACTCCAAAATTACAACTAATTTGGTAAAATTGAGATAATCAATTACCCTTGCAAAAGAGAAAAATTTACAAATTTTAGGATGTTTTAGAAGTGTAGAAAGAGACTTTATTTATAGTTCAAAATACAACACTCATCTTCATTTCTAATTAATATGAGACTTTTTAAATTTACTCGCTAATGAGCTATAAAACAAATAGTAAAAAGAAAAATTTGTATAATGTTAATAAAAATACATGTTTGATTTTTCGCTACAATTATAATATTTTTTAGTTTATGTATAATCAAGTTATTTAAATAATTTTACTTTTAATTATTTAAAAAATATATATATTTTTTCTATTATTTGAAAAAAAACATATATGTATTTATAAATATGTAAAATATATATTTTTTACTTATATTTTTTTTTATTAATTATGAAATTAGTTAACCATCTTAATTTAGTATCAGAAAAACCAGAGCTGTCAGCAAGTTTTTTTTTTTTTTTTTTTTAAGATTGTGGGTTTCATTTTGGTGTGCGTTTTTCTTCTATCTGTCTCTTTGTTTAATGATTGTTGAATTAGATTAGGAAAGATGTAAAAGGTTGGATGCAGAGAAATATTGCTACTTATTTTATGGATTGAGGTTGGGATTTTAAGACATAAAGCCAAGTTCTTTTGACTGTTAGTTTTTACTAGATATTTGTTATGGAATTGCACCAATGAACGCAAAACTACCAACACACGCACTATTAGTTTTACTATAATAGGCAAATGCCTATTGGTCCAGGTGTACAACTTATCTAAGGGTTACAATGTTGAGACGTAACTTCTGTTGAGCTTACATCAATGAGCTTATTGGTACCATATCTTCACAAATATCCACTTGGTGCCAAAAAGTTGAAGCTTGATATCCTTCACTTCCATTGCATCCCAACCTTGCTTTCTCTATGATTCCAACTAAATTCTTGCAGTGTGGAATTTAGTTGTACCAACTGCCCTAGTGGCCATATCTACAGGGTTGTCATCTATGTGCACTTTAATCAATGTAATTATCCCATTTTCAGTTACTTCTCCTAATAAAACCAACTACAGATTGCACAATGTATACTCCATTGAACACAATCCCTTCAATTCCAATGCCTTTAAGGTACCTCAATACCCAATTAACAGCTTTCCAATGCATTATGCCAAGGTTGCTCATGTATCTACTCATCAGACTTGAAATATAGACAAGATCCGATATAGTGCATACCATTAATTACATCAAGTAGCCCATATGGTACTTTTTTCATATACTTCCTTTCTTCACTATTGATAGGAGCTTCATTGGGGGCTTTGCAAAAGTGTAGAAAAAACAAGAAATAACTCTACACAAAAGAGTTCTCTAGTTTGTATTATTTTCTTCATGTTTTCATTACAATTGTATAGCTATTTATAAGGAAATTTTATTCCTTCAATTACTCTTTAAATTAAGCATTCCTTGTTTTACTCCTTGAATTAAGGATTCCTTGTTTTACTCCTTGAATTAAGGATTCCTTGTTTTACTCCTTGAATTAAGGATTCCTTGTTTTACTCCTTGAATTAAGCTCCTTGTTTTATTCCTTGAATTAAGGTCCTTGTGTTTATTCTTTGAATTAAGAACTAATATCCAATACTCCCCCTCAAGCTGGATCCAGAAGATTTATGGATCCAAGCTTGGACAAAAGTCGTTGAAATTGATGAGAAGCCAAGGGCTTGGTGAAGATGTCAGCCAGTTGGTCGAAGCTTTTTGTATAATGTGTCTGAATCACCTGTGATTGAACTTGTTCACGAACGTAATGACAATCAACTTCAATGTGTTTCGTCCTCTCGTGAAACACTGGGTTTGATGCTATATGCATAGCTGCCTGATTGTCACAAAATAAGGACATAGGAAGAGTTGTAGGAACACCTAAATCACACAGAAGACCTTTAAGCCATATCAACTCACACGCAGTTGAAGCCATTGCACGATACTCTGCTTCGGCACTTGATCTGGCAATCACAGTTTGCTTCTTACTCTTCCATGTGACCAAGTTTCCACCGACAAATGTACAGTAGCCAGTGGTGGACTTGCGATCAATTGCATTCCCTGCCCAATCAGCATCACAATACCCCATGATTTGTGTGTTGTCATTCTTCTTCATGATAATACCACGACCCACTGATCCTTTTAAGTAGCGTAAGATCCTTTTAACAAGGGTCAAATGCTCAAGTGTTGGGGAGTGCATGAATTGGCTCACAATACTTACAGAATATGTGATGTCAGGTCTGGTGATTGTTAGGTAGATCAACTTACCAACCAGTCGTTGGTAATAACTTATATCCCTGAGTGGCGTGCCCTTCAAGCTAGGTTTGAGCTTGCTGTCAAGAGGGGTAATGGCTGGTTTAGCATCGCTCATGTTAGCTTCCTTAAGCAAATCTAGGATATATTTCCTTTGGTTAAGAAATAGTCCCTTGTGCGAGGTTGCCATTTCTATACCAAGAAAGTACTTCAATATCCCAAGGTCTTTAATTGCAAACCTTTGTTTGAGGGACTGTTTGAGGTTGAAAATCTCGTCAGCATTATCACCTGTAATTATCAGATCATCTACATAAATCAGCACAACCAATTTGCCCATAGCTCCTGTGCGAACAAATAGTGAGGAATCGGCATTGCTGCTTTTGAAACCAACACTAGTGAGAACTGAGCTTAGCTTGGCATACCAAGCTCGTGGGGACTGTTTCAAACCATAAATGGATTTGTGCAATTTGCACACTAAATCCAGTTCATTGCTTTGAGGATGCCCAGGTGGCAATTTCATATAGACTTCTTCTTTGAGATCACCATGCAAGAATGCATTCTTCACATCCATTTGGTACATGGACCACCCCTTGTTTACAGCCACAGACAGTAACACTCTTACCGTGTTCATTTTTGCAACAGGTGCAAATGTTTCTTTGTAATCCACCTCGAATGTTTGAGTGAATCCCCGAGCCACCAATCTTGCTTTATACCTCTCAATTGATCCATCTGACTTGAATTTGAGCTTATAGATCCATTTGCAACCCACAACTTTCTTGCCTTTTGGAAGTTTGGTGATGCTCCATGTGTTGTGTTGATCTAGGGCTTTAAGTTCTTCTTGCATGGCTTCCTTCCACACCTCTTGGCTGTTGGCCTCATGAAAGTTTTGAGGCTCACTGTAACTCGATATAGTGCTGAGGAATGCGGCATGGGTTGGTGTCACTCTCTTATATGACACATAATTTGAGATGGGATGTGTGGGTTTGTAGGTGACAAAGTCTTGAAGTCTTGTGGGAGGTTGCCTAACACGCATTGGATTACGTCGTGGAGCAGAAGGAGTTATCTCACACTCGTTCACATCTTGTACCATATTGTGAGGATCATCTTGATTATCACCATCTTCATGCAGTGTACCATTAAGACGAGACCCTTCATTGTTACTTTCAGTGAGAGATGCATCAATGTTGACATGGTTGGGATCTTGTTGTTGTGGAGCCTCAAGTTCGATTCTTGGTAATGGAAACACATCCAAGATGTCATCCCCTTGACTTGTGATTTCATGTGACTTGCTAAAAAAAGGGTTAGTTTCATAAAATCGAACATCTTTAGACACAATTAATCTCCTAAGTTGGGGATCATAACACTTATATCCCATGTGTCAAAGTCTCATAAGTTTGAAAAATTAGCAAATCCTTCACAAGTTTCAATTGCAAATGGTGAGAATGTAAAGGTTTTAGGAAAGGAAAAAATAAAATTAATGTCAGATGAAATCGAGTCGGCAGTTTTATATGTTCCTTCCATTACTCTTTAAATTAAGCATTCCTTGTTTTACTCCTTGAATTAAGGATTCCTTGTTTTACTCCTTGAATTAAGGATTCCTTGTTTTACTCCTTGAATTAAGGATTCCTTGTTTTACTCCTTGAATTAAGCTCCTTGTTTTATTCCTTGAATTAAGGTCCTTGTGTTTATTCTTTGAATTAAGAACTAATATCCAATAAAAAGCCATACCAAATCTCACATATGATGCTTGAGACACAAATATTCTTTCACCTTATACGTCTCTGGTATTTTCATGCCTAATATCCTAGTTGTTGGCCAGAGGTCCTTCATTTCGAACTCTGTATTCAGTAGCTTCTTTTGGTGAATTATCCTATCTCTTCCTTACTTGCCGCAAGCATTTAGTCTACATACAAGAGTAGATAGACAGCATCAACTTTACAAGAGTAGACACATAGGTCATACGAGCTTCTCTAAAAGCCAATACTTAACACATATTCATCAAACCTCCTATACCAACACTTAAGAGATTTTTTAGTCCATATAAGGACTTTTTTAACAAGCACAACATATCCTCCTTGCTAGGGACTTCAAAACCCATTAGTTTCCTCATTTTGTCTTCTTAACATATCCAAGTCTTAACAAGCTACAATAGATAGCAACAATCTTATTGAAGTGTGCTCTACCACAGTTGAGAATATTTCTGTATAATCAACTCATTCAATTTGAGTAAAGCCTGTTTTCACCAATTTTGATTTCTATCTGGGAGCTTCTACAACTCATATTCCATTTTTTTTCTTAAACAACCATCTATAGACAATTGTTTTAATACTGATTGACCTCAGGAGTAAAACCTGATCTTCTTAGTATTTTATCGATATGAGATTTATTTATCTTTTACTTCTCAACAATTTCATCGAACAAGACCATTTGGCTCCCTATATTTATACTCTATCTCAAGCTAATCCAATCGGGTATTTAATGGTTAACCCTCTTAAACTTTGAACTTAATCAATCTTATTTTTCTAAGACTTCAGGGTCCCCCCAATGTCCTTTGAAGTTAACTATCCCCCCTTAAACTTTGATTTCAACTTGTCTTATTTGTTTAAGTTTTCAAGGTTCTTCAAGTTCAACTTTTGGAATGAATCCACACCACCATAAAGTTTAGAAACTTTTATTTCAAGTCCAACCAAGCACACTTTACTCTTCTACGATCTCTCTTCTCTGTGATTACAACTCTCTCATCTACAAATTAATCTCATACACAATCAAGAACAACCACCTTGCTCTCCTCTCCACAACTACACTCCCTAGCACCAAGAAAAAAGATTCTTTCATATGACTTATGCACTAACTAACTACCTCACTGTTCTTCAGTCACCTTATAAGTTCCCCTGTACATTACTAATACAAGTATATTAATTATCCTATAACAGGCGAATGCCTATTGGTCCAGGTGTACAACTTATCTTAGGGTTACAACGCTGAGACACTATTTCTGCATAGCTTACATCAATGAGCTTGTTGGTACCATATCTTCACATTATTGTTTATTATTTTTTTGAAAAAATTGTTTTGAGACAATGATTTTTTTTTTCTTGTTGCTAAGATTAAACAATGAGAGAGAAATAAGCCAAGTTATAATAAAGGAAAAAAATGATATGTTTTTAACAGAAATTAGCATAACACAACACAATACAAACATGTATTAGACATGTTTCTCTTGGGCATCAAAACACAAGGACTCTACTTTTTGTGTTGGGTAGTTAGTATTTGATAAACAAAAGTTTGTTACTTGGTTTTGCATGGGCTTAATTTTGTTCCATCAACTTGGGTTCTTAGACATGCATGTTAAGGCCTATTTCTGAGAATATATAAGAGACTGTGAGTTTAGTTTTTTTTTTATTAGAAAATTATAAACAAACTTTACAATGTGAATTTAAGTTGTATCAACAAAAAAAATATTTATATATAAGAAAAACATGGTAAGAACTAGTAACTCAAACTACTAGAAATTATTAGCTATAACTATAAGCACTTGTTACATTTCTCTATTTCCTTGATTTTACATTATGAGTTTGGGAAATTGTTAATTAACAAGTCATCAGTTCTAATGCCAAGTTAATTAGATCAAAGCAGGTAATTAAAAGTTATACATAAGAGATCATCTAATTGTAATTCTTTCCTTTCTTGCATTTTTAGATAATAAAAGAGCAAGTACAAAAGAGAATCAATCACTAGTCATCAACATAAGACACATACATTTATGGGGTCCATTATATTAAAGGATAATAATATTGTCTTGAAAATATCTTGATAAGCCATGTACCCATGCAACTGCTTCACATAAAAAATATTCCCTCAACAATTATAGTTTTCTCATAAACTACAAAAGAGCAAGTAAATCTCCGAGAAAGAAAAATGTACAAGAAACAAATCAAAACTAAAAACCATCAAATGAAGCTTAGTAGCATAAACTATTTACAAGCTAGACAATTTTCTCTATAGCTTCACTTGAACTAATTATTTCATTTATTTTATTTTAGCATGAGAAGAAGTAAGCGCATGAGGAGTAAACACATGGATATTCATTTTAGCTCTCAACCATTCATAATATCTATATACCTAGCATATGTACCCCTAAAAACCAATTATATTCAATATTCCACTAAAATCCTCACAAAACAAAGATTCATGAGTTATATATATATACACGTGTGTGTGAAATGTGTAGCCTAGGGATTCATTTTAGTGAAAGGAATTAAAAGCCCTATAGAACTAAAGCAAAATCAAATCTTGATGATAAAACTTTAATACATGCATAAAATTGGGTTAGCCCCGTAGTTTTAATTTTTAGGTCTTTATCATTAAAAAATTCATTACAAACTCAAAATTTAGAATATTTTTATACTTAAATAAGATATATGTAATATATCTTTTCATTAAGTAAAAAATAAAATAGATATTTATAATTCAACAGTATTATCTTAATGAATTATGATAATTTAAATGTAATATTATTTTTGAAATTGATCAAAATATATATCACTAAATTAAATAGGATATTTCATGTGTTATAGTCATATAAATTAAAAAGATTACCTAAACAAGAGTAGAGTAGCTTAAAGTACCAACCCCGTTATAATCATATTAACTCTTTGTTGTTATATTGTTATTATTATAATTATGAAAATTGAAGATTTTATGGAGTAATGTAAGAAGCAAACAATATTATTTTCTGTTCCATGATGTCCTTGAATTAATATGTTAGATCTGCCGGTGCATGCACCAACCTATTTTTATGCATAACAATAAAAAATTTCTTCCAATGTGAGAAAGTCGTGCAATTGCAATTGAATCCAAATTAATAAAAGAATATTCAAAGCTCATATTAGGTTTAAGGTTTAGCAAATATATTCATATATCTAATTTCCTTAAGTGATGTTGTTATTTATTGTAAACTTTAACAATTAATTATATATATATATATGACTTAGGAAATTTATCCTTATTATCATGACTTGAATTAGACATACTTTGAACACACATAATCTTTTTATAATTATTATGATATCTCATATTTAGTGCCAAGAATTACAAGCACATGCATATATATATTGTAACAACTTGATCAAGTTCTTCAATTCATTCTTTCCCTATTGTTATAATAAGCATGCATATCCAGATTTCTCTTAAATACTATATTTCTTATAACTATATACTTCATTAAAGCTTAGAATTACCATTTATATTCTTACTCAAAATCCATGATTAGCTAGCTATATACAGATTTTTCTTTTTGAAAAATATTATATTTGTCTATTGCTTGGCATTAAGAGATTTAACTTTAAAGAGAAAGGAATGATAACTTATATTAATGGCAGCATAAATGTCATGAAGTTGATCTATGAGGTATATGCATGCTAACTATATATTATCATTTAATTAATAATTTTTTGCAAATGAGGTTGCTAGATATGTAACGATGAAACGATCAATGACATTGACATTTTTAAGAGTGTGCGTAAACTCTATGAAGAGTGCTTTAAAAATTTGAGAGTTATTATTTGTGGTTTTAAAAGAAGTAAATAATACTTACTTCTAGGAGAAGTAGTTTTAATGTATGCTCCTATCATAAAATAATTATCAAAGTATTACTCAAATTTACTATTAACATTTTCATGGATCCAAAATATCTAAATATGTTTTTAGAATAACTTTTAACCAAAACAATTTATTTTGAACCACTTATTTTAAAACCACTTTAAAAAAACATATTCACAGAGGCCCTAATTATAGCTAGCCTGTTGATTATTATACATACCTTATACCATTATATGAACAAATATATCTAAATATATGGTTTGGTTAAATAATGTAGTTACATATAGTAATAACTTTTATTGGAGTTTTATAGCAATTGAGCTTACAATGTTTTCATAACAAGGACTTGAGAGGAGATGGTAGTCATAAAAATAATTTCCTGCATTGTTTAAAAATAATATTAATATAATATTTATAATTAATAACATAAATATAAACATACTTTTAGTTAATTTTTTGAGATTTAAAATTAGTTATGTTATATCATTTTGTGCATATAATTAACCAAGATATACATATATTATGAAATAGTTAAAATTTAGATAGTAAGTTTTCCTAAATTTTATGTGTATAATGAATAACAAAAGCGTTAAGTAGTGAAAGAAAGAAACTTTGATAGTAGAAGTATTCGATCAAAAATTGGCATTGAATCTTCTCTATTAGTATTAGTTTTCAATTTCATCATATCTTTAACAATTTTTCATTTTCTATAAAAATAAAATATTAAGATAGAATCTATTTCAACAAGTATTGATGACACTATCTATACAAAAAAATCTCTCAATACAAACATATAATCATTCATTCTTATAATAAAAGTTTGTTTACAAAAGGTATTACACACAAACTAATACAATCATATAAGCATTGATTTTTAAAATAAAAGTTTCGTTTACAAGACACCACAACACACACAAACACACTTGCAGAAACAAATAAAACACAAGATGATCATGATATTGATATTCCTAGTGATATCAAAGCACGCAATATTATATCAGCTGCTTTATAAGAATAAGGTACATAAAATAATAATAAATTGTCGATGGATGATGATCAAGACAACTTGTTTGGATCATTTTGGTTGAAACTAGGAGAAGACATGAATGCAGACTCCCAGTTGGTTGTATCCAAGGCATCAGAAACTGGAGGTAGATGATCATGATCGTGATGTTGTTGAGGAACGATAGTATTATTATTACTCATCATATAATTATAATTCGAATTGTGTTGGCTGGCCTGAAGTAGTAGTTGGTTGTGTTGTTGATGATGAGCAGCAAATGCTTCTTCATTTATCAATGAATTCAAAAACGAAGAAAACAATTGGTCTGTACATAAATTCATATCTTCTTCGTCTTCTTCTGCAATTATATGATTACTCGCATGAGCTGCCACATTATATTGATGATGATGAGATTGAGATAAATGATACTGATCATGGCCCAACTCATCATATTCATGATCATGATCGTTATCACCATCGCCATCACCATTTAAATGTGTATAAATTCCATCAATCAACATCCCACTACTCATCTGATTATCTGCAGCAGCTACTTCTGTAGCTTTATAAGCTTCTGTAATAATATTATTCTTGTTAGGGTTTGGCTGCTGACCATCATCATCATCATCATCTTTTAATTGGGTGGAAGCTGCAGCTTTGTTTAGATTGTTGAATAATACTGGACCAGAATGATGAACAGGATTATTGAGAGGCTTGTGTGTCCTGGGATCTATGCCTTGACTAATCAGCTTCTTGCTAAGGTGTGTGTTCCAGTAATTCTTTATCTCATTATCTGTTCTTCCTGGTATTCTCCCAGCTATTAATGACCATCTGCAAATTAATTAATTAACAAATATTGTCATGAATTAAATAAACATCAAGTTTTATTTTTATTTTTAAATAATATTGAATTTGTATCTCTGAAACCCTAATACCCAAATTTAATGTAAAACAGTACCGATTGCCGAGAAGGCGATGGAGGCGAAGAATGAGATCTTCTTCGTCGGGAGCGATGTGGCCTCGCTTGACGGAGGGACGTAAATAGTTCATCCATCGGAGTCTACAGCTCTTGCCGCAACGAAGGAGTCCAGCTCGTTTAGGGAGAGTACGCCATCGACCTTCGCCTTCTTTCTGGATGTATTTTGATAAAATCTCATCTTCTTCGGGAGTCCATGGTCCTCTCTTCAGACCAACTTTGCTACAACACGGCGTCGTCTTATTACTATTACTGTTGCTGTTCATCTTTACAACATTACTGCTGCTACTCATCATTCCGTTAATCTTATTCTTCTTCTTCTTGTTAGCTTCTGATGATGATGCTTTCGATGGGTTTCTCATTTTCGACTTTTCCTTCTTCTTCTTCTTCTCCTTCTTCTTCTTTTGCTTATCGATATATTTCTTCTCTTACTGCTGCTTTACTTCTTCTGGATATACTATATAACAGACTAGCATAGGTTAATGTCTTTTCAGTTCATTTCTTAAATCTATCCTTATATCCATATCTATATATATAAAATAATAAACAGTATTTTATAAATTTTAAAAAAAATTATCCACGTATTTCAAAATAATAAATACTATTATTTTTAATTTTTTTTTATTAATAAAACAATAAATTTTAATATTTAAAATATTGATAGTTAAGTTAACTAAGAGGTTAATTAAAGTATTAATTGTATTCTTTTTTATTATTTGATGATAATAATGATATTATAATCTTAACTTAAATATAATCTAATGATATTTATTTTTAATATTTTAATTAATTATACGCATTAACATATGTCTTTATAACTAATTTTTTTAATATTTTTTAAATTTTTAAATTTTGTTTACTTACTTGTTAACTTCCACACACTTAATTTTATTTTTAATTATAATTAATTATATTTTTCTAAATTTGAGTTCAGCATGCAATTCAATTTTAATAATCAAAATTAACAATATAATTATGTATTCATTAAAAAATGATTTATGTACTGATTAAATTAATCTAAATTAAATAATTTTCATAATTTAAATATACAAAAATATATATATACATTATGTAAAATAGATAAAAAATAAAATTTTATTTAAAAAAAATTATACGCTCTAATTAAATGTAAAAATAATTCTAAAATTAGATTTCCAATAAACTATGATCATTCAAAAATATTCACTTTATTTTATATCATGTTATGGTCAAATAGTATAAGTATGAGCTCAACATTAATTTAAAATTAGGGAATTAAATTATATAAATTTAAAATAAATAAATCAAATTATACCCACACAAAAAAATAAATAGCTAAACATTAATTTAAAAAAGAAGTTTATATGTCGGCCTCTTTTCGTTGTTTAAAAAAATGGGCTGCTAAATAAAGACGAAGATCTGACAAAAAACAAATGTTACATAGCTACTGGCAATGTCACCGTATGAGTCTACACGCGCTTCCTATCTTTAGACATTTTATAGATAGACTATTTAGTACTAAAAATTGAAAATGATTTATTGCTCTAAAATATTTAAATTTTAAATCATAATTAAAATTATATGTCTAGTATAACTATTAAAAAATATTATTATTAAATTTTTTTAAAATATAATTAACATATGTTCTCAAGCTAATAAAATTAAAATATTTTTATGGATCTCAAACAATATAATTAATTAATAAATGTTTATCTTATTAAATATTAATTTTATTATTATTATAAATTTATTTTAAAAAATATTAAAATAATTAAAAAGTGTACAACACAAATTCATTTAAAGCAAACGAATATTAACTGTTTTTTATATAAGTAAACGCATATTATTATTTGTGTTAAAATGGAGTGATGCAACAAACATTCTATGGGGCGCGTGAAATCTTCGAAAGGAAAGAATACAATGTTAATTCCACTAGCGAGGAGCCATTGAGCTTCGAGCGTTTGGAATATCCTTGTCAGATTCATTGCTGTTCCACACTAACTCGCACAGCAGATTGTAGCTCTGTGCTATCAATTAAAGTTTTTCTTTCTATATTTTTTATTAAATATTTATTTTAAAAAAAAATTATATTAAATTAAAATATCATATATTTCAAAAATAATTAATAATTTTTACTTTTTTATGAGTAATAGTAGATAAGACTCTTCAAATAAGTAATTATAAATATTATTATTTATGTGTAAAATTATAATTGATTAAAATATAAATAAAATAATAAATATTATATAAAATCTAATAAAATAAATTCATTCAATTTTTATTATTACTTAAGTGATGATAGATTCATTTTTAAATAATATTTTTCTTTTTTATATATTAAATTATTATTATATAATAAATAATATGATTAATAATTATTAATTAAAATAATATAACTCAATTTCTTAACTTATAATTATTAATTATTAATTATCAAATTTTTTTTCTTTTTTCCTTAATCACAATGTGCTCAAGCCACACACTAGTGATGACCAAATTCTCATTTTTTTTATATACCGTGTTAAAATCATAAAATTAAATTCAAATATATTAATTATTATTTATTTATATTAATTGAATATATTTTTTTATCAGACACCTCACCACTATAATCTTGCATGAAAGGTATGTTTACTAATTGAGAAAGCATAACGAACGAATGAATATAATTTTTTTTTACGTTTATTTGATAAAAAATATATAAAAAAAAAAGAAAAGGAAAAGGAAATAATTTTTAAATGCCTTTCACGTTGTCAAATCCTTCTACAAAATTATTTTCAACCACCCATTGTCATTCATTCTCTTTTCTAACTTTATTTTCTTTTTTTAATATAAATTTTGAATTAATTTTATCCTTTAAAAATTTATAATATTCTAGAAATACCTTTTGGGTAATAAAAGAGCACAATTACTTAAATAATTTAATTTTTTTAATATAAATTTTGAGATAATTTTATCCTTTAATTTTTATAAAGAATAATGATAATTTAAGTAAAATTTAATTTTTAATTAAAATTAAAGATATTATTATATTAATTATTTTTAAAAAATAAAATTAATATATTAATCATAAATTAAATATAAAGAGTGATTTATTTACTAGGATATTTTTGTAAAGTGTAATTCTCATTCTGGATGTTTACTTCATATTTTAAAAATAATATGTTTATTGGTTATTTTGATTTTTACACACCCTTAATGAATATTATTAAAAGGAATGAATGAATTTATTTCGATTCCTTCTTATTTCACTTTCAATTGGTTTTCATTGAGGTTTAGTGGAGTTACACAATCACTTAAAGTATCAAGTATTTATATATGCAAAGTTCCATGAAACCTTAATCACTTTTTTTTTCTTTTCCTATAAAGTTTTTTGTTTTATGCATAATAGAAATCATCTTTTATAATATACGAGTTAGGTTTATTTTGTTTATATTTATTTTCTTCTCGATAATTATTTTAAACAGAAACACATATTTATATGATTTCTTATATAGATCTTATTCTAGGATACTTAAAGAAATAATTTTTAAATACCTTTCACGTTCTCAAATCCCTCTACAAAATTATTTTCAACCACTTATTGTCGTTTATTCTTTTTTACAACTTTATTTTCTTTTTTAATATAAATTTTGAGATAATTTTATAAAAATTATGATATTCTAGAAATACCATTAAGGTAATAAAAGAGCACAATTATTTAAGTAATTTAATTTTTTATATAAATTTTGAGACAATTTTATCTTTTAATTTTTATAGAGGATAATGATGATTTAAGTAACATTTAATTTTTAAATAAAATTAAAGATATTATTATACTAATTACTTTTTAAAAATAAAATAATATATTAATCATAAATTAAACATAGTTATTTATTTATGATGTTAGTTTTGTAAAGTGTAATTCTTATTATCATTGATTTTCATTCTAGATATTCATTTCATATTTTAAAGATAATATGTTTATTGGTTATTTCAATTTTTATACACTATTAATAAACACTATCAAAAGAAATAAATAAATTTATTTCGATTCTTTCTTATTTCAATTTCAATTGATTCTCATTAGAATTTAGTAAACATAATTGTAAAGTTACCCAATGTCCCCCATGGAAAAAATACTACATAAGAATCAAAGATATACTCAAAGGAGGGCAATGAAACCCTAATCACTTTTTTTATTTTTTCTAAAGTTTTTTTTTGTTTTATGCATAATAAAAATCATCTTTTATAATATATGAATCTTAATTCGGTAGGTTTGTTTTGCTTATATTTATTTTATTTTCATTAGTTATTTTAAATAAAAACACATATTTGTATTCTTTTTTACATAGATCTTTCTTAGATCTTGCTGTAGGATAATTTTTCTTAGGGTGACTCATCTCTTAAGCTAACGAGGTTACAACTTTAGGCCCTCGTTTAGTTAAAGGTCCTAAATTTTTATAACACCTATTTTATTTTATTTTTTAGAAAATAATTTTTTTAACTAAAAGTTCATGAATATATTAATTTAAAAATATTATTATGTATTTAAATAAATATTATTAAGGTGACAATATTTTCAATACATTTTTTGTGTTTCTTTCAAAATAATGCATGAATTGATTTTTTAATTATAAATAATTATATTTTGGTGCTTTTATTATTAGATAAAATAAACGAATATTACTGTTACCTCTATATATTAAATAAAAAAATACTTGTATGATTGATTTAATCCAACATAATTGATCATCGAATGGTCTACTACTAAGATTCAACCATATTTTATTTCAACTCATAAATTTAAATCATATAAAGTACCATTTGATCTAAAAAATAATATTAAATATATGTGAAATAACAATTTACATATTATTAACTAATAATAAGAAAGATGAAATTGTTTACTCTTGTTTTTATTATTTAAGAAAACTCTTAGATTTTTTAAATAATTAAATCAACTTATTTGAACTCTTTAATAATCTTTATTTGTTTTCTTTATTAATTCAGATTATACAAAACAACGACAAATAAACATTGTAAAATTATCTCTGTTAGCGAATTATTTTGCTCTCAAAGGTTAATATATTTATTTAACAACTTAAGATTTAGTATAGCTAATAGCATCAAACTATTGGCGTAAAACAAAAATAGGAATGCAACCCTTAACAAAACTATAAGATGTCCAATTAGCTACAAAATGAGCAATATGATTTATGCATTTTGGATAAGCAATATTATTTAAGTCTTTAGGTATCCGAAATGCATAAATCATATTGAACTTGCTCAGAAGGGTCTTACTTGAGCAATTGAATTATGTGCCTTTTAAGAAATAACAAAAATAGCATACAGTAGAGTATGTATGATGTTTTTGTTGTCTACTTTCGTATAAACAATTTTAAAATTGTTTTCAATTACCAATTGTAAGGAAAATAATAACCCACTAGCTTTAACTTTTTCAACTAAATTTTGAAAATGTGATTTGGTCCAACAACCTTTAACTTTTTCTTCAAGAGGTTTATTCCTAAATGTAGGAGGAGAATGTGAAAACTCTATATTAGTGCAAGAATTCATTGAGTTACTAAAATTAGACTTGAGAACACTTCAAAACTCAATAAATCACGATTATATCTTTGAAATTAATAAATTGAGGTTTGAAATAGTTGAATTGAAAATACTACAATGAAGAGCTTTTAAGTCGGTTAATAACCGACTTAAAAGGGATTTTAAGTCAATTTGGTGAACCAACTTAAATCGAGATGAGTTTAATTTTAAAGTTGGTTCACCAGTATGACTTAAAATTTGAAGTTAGTTCTACATGTCAATCGACTTAAAATTTTAAGTCGGTCCTACGTGTCAATCGATTTTAAATTTTAAGATGATCCTAAGTGTCAATTGGCTTAAAATTTAAAATCAATTTTACTAGTGAACCGACTTAAAAATGGTATAACTCCTAAATATATTTTGGTTATTTTCTACTAGATTCCCTACATGTTTTAAATAACCTAATCGCAAAAAAAAAAGAGTATATTTAAAAGAGTTTTTAAAACTTTTTTATTCATTTAAAAACTAGATATTAAGTAATTACTTAAGAACTAATCTTATAACAAAAATAACTTATATATAGTGCGCACACACATATATATAAATTTAACTTAATTACAATATCATTAAATATTATAAGTAAATATACATGTGCATGGTATATTATGTATAAAATTATATATATTCATTCTTATATGTAATTTTACAAGATAAGCACAATAATAAGATACATATGTTATTCAATATTATCAAAATCTTCTTTTGATTCTTCTAGTGACTTATAATTTGAAGCATGTGTTCCACTCATTCCTTTCATAAATCTTCAAAACTTTGCCTATCATAGCCCATTTTACTCTAACTAAAGAACTACATATATTTAAATTCAAAATAACAATTTAATATTATGAATTCATAAAAAATAGCTTATATATGATAAAAGATCAGTATATTAGTTATTTAACAAATATACATGTAGTATTATCCATGTTCTCATGGTCTCAAATAAAGAGGCTTAAAAAACTGAGTATGAAACAAGTGATTACATCAAACGGCACCTCACAAGTATTATGATTTCAAAAACGCAAATGAACAAAACTTATTTCATAATTAATTTTATAAATTCATTAAAAACAACTTATATGTTAAAATAGTATATTAGTAAAAGAGATTAACACATCTTTAATTGACATATTGATATTTGAGATGATCTCACTCATAAATTTCATAACAAAGTAACCACACATAACTCCATCATTTTGTTGTGAAACCTAAAAAAAAGTGTACATGATTTTTCAATCTGAACATCTTTATTCAATCGTATAATTCCTTAAATTAATAAAAATTATTCTTAATATTCGCTTGTACATACTATAACTTATCACATGTTTATGTGATTTTTTAAGGACAATTCTCTTACTCTTATTCCATAACTCTCATGCCCTATCAAAGTAGAAAATAATTAGTTTTTTATTTAATATTACAAAGAATAATAGAAGAAAAATAACTAGTTATAACTCTTACATTGCAACAACTATTTTTGTGTCTTTATTCAATTCTATGGAAACCGAATCACAATACCATATATGATTATCATATAGATCAAAGATTACTAGCATCCAATGATCTTAACCAGTTTGTTCAAACTTTAGTGGTGAAAAGATTATCAACTTTTGATTTCTTCAAAGTGTTAATGTCTTATCAGATAATTGTTTCGCTCTTATGCTAACATCATGTTCTTGATATTGATTCACATATGATGAATCATAAAACATCGCTAAATATAACGGGTGATTAGTTTCAAGTCAATAATAACAATCTCTATATAATATATATATATAATTAGATAATATAAATATAATTATATGCTCTACATAAATGAAAGTTATTTATTAATTGAGGACTCATTTTATCCACGCTTGAATTATACTTAAGTCGATCATTTGAAATTCAAATAATTACAATATGCACTCGATAGATATATAAGATTATCCAATGTCTATTCCAGATATTTCTTTAGGAAGTGGCACAGTCTATACATCATTCATACTATTTTTTCTAGCAATAATAGTCATCAAAGAATCAAGATTTTTACTAAAGTTTATAGCATACTCATAATTATACTTCTTTCATGGCTTCTTCTTGAATGACTTAGTGCGTGATGATTATTCACTAGATATAGATCTACCACGAGATACTTCCTTTTCATATCTTAAATTTGTAGCACTTATCAATTTTGGTATAATAGAATGAACAAGAAGTATTATATTAGTAACAATAAAAGAATATAATAAAATACAAGTAGAATTTTTTTTATCTTAAATAAAAATAAATAGTACCATATCAAAATTTAGCACAACTTGATATGACGATCAAGTCATATATTGTCCAACAACTTCTTGGACTATGGTAGCATCATAGGGCACTAGTAGTGGACAACGATGAAATAATGATTGATTAATTACTATTCACCAATAATTTGACAAATATTGATTGTGACTCTTTTTATCATTGCTAAAGTGTTTTACCATTTCAATAGCAACATAGTCCGTAAATGATGGATCTTTCAACAGACATTTCATATTCTATGAAACATTTAAGCATTATATACAATAAATAAAATATATAATGAAAAATGAAAATAATATACCATTTACATAAGCTTTAAATCTTATCATGAATGATTCATCAAATGAAGGAAGACTCACATGTGGGTTAGCTATTGGAAGAATATTCTCATCAAAATATTCTTGTGATTAATGGTAAGAATGCACAGTTAGCATTGGAGACATTGAACTACCATGTGATTGCATGGGCATTTCTGGCATATATGTGGGTCCAATAGGATGACTATCCCATAGAAGACATAGGTTGGCCATGATATTTCACAGGTAGCATGCTTGCCATAGATGGTGGCATGCCTAGTAATGGATAAGGGCATGCCTAGTGATTTATAACTGTGATGCCCCCATGTTGGTAACTTTGAAATTTCTTTATACTTGCAAACTCACTTAATATAGTAACCTTAATGGAGTTCAACTCTTCTTCAATTTTATTTAACTTATCCTTACTGACCATCTCAAGCCTTTGTTTTGAAAAATTGAAAAACTACATGTAATCATCGTATTGGCAATTCCTTCTCTAACCCGACCAGGATGATTAGGTCCAAATGCATAATATATGACATCTTTTCTTGGTTGCTCAATTAGTTCATCCCTATTTATTTGTTCTTGAACCGTTCTATACAAATAGTAAAATAATAAAGAATATCATACATTATTACATGAATATGCAAAAATCATAACAATGACTTTGTATCAAGTTAAATTACTAACCAACTTATTAAGTTGTTCTTCTCCTAGTTTATGTATTGGTTTTGACTTCTTTATTTTTGTTGTCGTTAATTTTATATATAATTCAGCTCACGTAATCGGTCTATCTAATTCAAATTCCTATGTATATAAATTAAATAAATTTATTAACTTAAGTTTCTAGAAAAATAAATATAAAAATAGTTATAAATTAACAACTTAATATTACCATTTGTTTTGTTAAACTTCAGGATTTGATGACCTCCCAATACGATTAGGAAAAATATTTTGTATTTGTATATTTTGGTGTTCTTCCCTAATGATTTAAAATTTATCTGTACGTTTATAATCTATGAACTTTTTCCATATTTGGGGTTCTATCCATGGGTGATCTTTAAGGATTTTATAAATTTATTTTTCGTTAAGTATTCAAAGTATGGAAACACATAATTTCTAACCAATTTAGAAGTTTTTTATTCCTTCCATGCCTAATTTGCAATTTTGAAACACTTATTAACCCAATTATCGGAGATTTTAAAATGATTATGTATAAAACACATTTTAGAGGAGATATAATATATAATTAATTATAAAAAAACGACTTACCTAAATAGTTTTCCATATCTTGTACTTTTCACATTCTTCAACTTTACTCCAATCATTTATATTATTGGTATACTTGACTTCATAAGTCTACCAATAGAAGATTTCAAATATTGGCCATTTTCTTCAAATGAATTACCAGTTATATTGAATTCAACATATACTCTATCATCTGGATTAAGTGGAGCATCAAGTATATTAGCCTAACCTTTTCTTTTAAAATGCCTGAATAGATCATTTGGATCGATAATCTATGGCACCCTATGATTCATGAAATATTTGAAAATAATGATGAAATAAAAATTAATTCACAATTTTAACTCCAAATGTATAAACAAGAGTTACTAGAATAATATAGAACATACATTATGTTTAATTTGATTGTCAATTGTATATATATATATTCCTTCACAATCATTTCAAATCCATGATGAAAAATCATTGTCATCAACTAGATCATTACATACATTAGGTAACTTGTTTGAGAAATGACTAATATTTGATAACGTATCAAACATGTCATTATCTTCTAAAGCATTACAATGATATAACTCTTTTTGTGGAGGCGTTAACACAACATAATATCTTGTTTCAATTTGATCGCTCACGTAAAATACTTGTTTTTGCATGAAGTGCTAACATGAAAGGATTATCAGTATGACCTATCTTGGATAAATTTACAAGGATAAATCCAAAATCATCTATTTTCTATCCAAAATTTATAATGTCTTCGACCTAATCACAAAAGAATATTGTTTCATAGAAGACCTCATAATCGAGTTTCCAAATTTCTTGAATTATACCATAATACGTTCTATCATAAAGTACAAGATTACTATATTTCGAACTAGCAAATTGCCAAGTTTGTATAACTATCTTCACCCCACTGATTTACCTAGACACTTTCCCTTACTTGTGTTGTAAACCTAGAACCATTAATTGTGAAACTAGAATACGATTTAACATCAAATTTTGGACCATATGTAAGCCATTCCAAAGTTTCTGTTATTTTATGATTAGGTTTATTGAGTTCAACTCGAATCTATGCATACAAATACATGAAGTGTGTTTAAAACAAAGTTGTAAAACATTATATAGAATGCAATCTTATGAATTATTATATGTGATACTTATATGATTGCGAAACCAATTAATAAGTTCTCGTTTATGCTTATCATATAACCATTTTTCTCTTCTTCTTTTTTATAACGAGGATGAGTCTTTAGTAAGTTCAAATGCATTATGTGATATTATGAAAGATATATCAATTACATGTCATTAATAGTTAAATAGGTAATAATTTTATTTTATATGAAAAGGGTTAACTTGATATACATTATCATTACTTACTCTATATATGGTTATGCCTTATTGTTATTTACTAAAATGATTCGGTATGCTTTTCTCCCACTGAGTGCGATCAATGAATAATTTTTTACTTCCAATAAGCATAGGGTTACCTACTTGAATTATGTCACATTCTAAGAACAACTTGTGTGTAAAATTCTCAATTTCGGTTCAACCACTAAAGTATTCAGAATAAAACTCAATAGCCTCTTCAGCAATGTAACATTCCACTATGCATCCTTCAGGATGATTTCTGTTATTTACATATCCTTTAAGAACTTACATGTATCTTTCAAATGGATACATCCACCTTAAGTAAGTAGGACCACACAATTGAATCATTATATAAAAAAAAGATGGAGGAAAATATTTCTCAAGTAGACATAAATTCTTCATATCATCTTTTTGTAAAGAGTTTAACTCGCTAATTGATATAGATTTCTTGCATATTGTATTGAAGAATGAACAAAGATGAATTATTGATAACCAAACATGTTTTGTAATAATTGACCTAATAGTAACTGACAATAATTATTGTATTAAGATATGACAGTCATATGATTTTAATCCATAAAGTTTCTTATCGGTCAATCCAATTGGAAATAATTTTTAAGGTTCTTATCAGTAATAGACACCCGCCAAAAAAACACATCCTTATCTTTTCTTGACATTGTATATGATTTTAGTGGCAAATATATTCAATTATGATCATTTTCCACCCTTGGTGTCAATTCAAGTTGTATGCCCAATTTCTTTAAAATCAATCTTGCTTTAATCCCATCCTTTATTTTACATGTATATTAAGTAATGTACCAATCAAGATCTTACATACATTTTTTCTCAATGTGCATGACATCTAAGATGTGACGAATGTGTAGGTCTTTCTAGTAAGGTAATTTCCAAAATATTGATTTTTTTTATTCCCAACAATCATATTCTACTGATTGAGTAACATTTTCATTTTCACCCCTTTTAGTAATTGACCTCTTTCATTTTCCTCTATGAGTGAGTATTATTTTTTTAATCTTTTCATATCGTTTGAATATCATACCATTCAATAACCTTAATATCTCAAGCCCTCACAAAGGTCTTGGTGTATAATCATGATCTTCTTCACCATCTAAGGGTTTCTTTTGGGATCTAAACTTGTGTCCAGATGGTAAAAATCTTCTATGTCTTCTATAAGACATATTTCATCCATGAACAAGATAAATTGTAGAAACATCATCGTTACAAAAGGGCATCCTATATAACCTTTTGTTTTATGTCCTGATAAGTTTCCATAGGTGGGAAAATCATTAATTGTCCATAAGATGACCCTCCCCCCAAGTTAAACTATTATTTTTTATGTGTGTTATAAACATTTACACCATCATTGCACAATGTCTTAAGTCATCTATCAAAGGTTGCAAATACACATAAATATCAATTCTGGGTTGTTTGAGTCCTAAGATCAATAATGTTAGCATCATGAATTTTCTTTTCATACACAACTATGAAGGAAGGTTGTATGTAACCTTAATAACATGCCAAAAACTATATCTGCTACTAAGGAAACTGTATGGATTAATTCCATCGACAACAATGGCAAGACAAAGATTGTGTAGATTAGATGTAAATTGATAGAGTAAATTATATATTACTTTTCAATTTGGAGAATCGGAAGGATGACATAGCATCCCATCATCAGATCGATTCTCTAAATGCCAAGTCAACATATTTGATGTCTCTATACTTTTGAACAACCTTTGAAAGTGAGGAATCATAGGAAAGTACTAAAGAACCTTTGCGGGCACGTATTTCTTAAGTGTTGTCTCATTTGGAGTATGCTTCCATCTCAATTCTTTACACATCTGAAAATTATCTAATGTCTCATATACTTTTCTATAAAAAATACAATCATTTGGACAAGCATAAATCTTATGATATTTCATGCCCAATCAACTAAGAGATTTCTTCACTTCATACATTGAAGATGGAAACTCATTACCCTCAAGAAACATATTTATTAGTACATTTATTAATTATGTGAATCCCTTGTCAGGAAAACCATTTTTTGCCTTCACATTGTACAAATGAATCAATCTCGACATTTTAGTATATTTCTTGTATTCTAGATACAACGAATTTTTGGTATCTTTTAAACGTTTTTTAAAGGTTTTTTCTATACATTATGTCTAGAGTGTCTATTCTCATAAGATGTATATAATCCACTTACATCCTTATATCTCTTCTCTATGAGTATCATCAATATTTTTTCTATGAAATTATAGTCATCAGAGCACTTTTTTTACTTAATATTTGCTCATTCTAATCAATAAGTAGTATTTTTAGAGTTAAAAAATATTAAAATATGAACTTTTCATAGAAAAGGAGTGAAAATATAATTTTTAGAATTTTTATGTATTTTTAAATTAGGAAATCAGAAGCTACCACGTGGATGACACACAAACCATAAAAATACCATGCTAGTAGATATTCCCAATTGTAGATCGTCGCATGTGTAGTGTGATGTAGTGTTACGCCACATGTCAGCATGACGTTCAATCCGAGTTCAATGCTTGTCAACGCCCTCACCACGTGTCATCACCTGATTCGTCCAACCATTCCACCTTATACGCCATGCCATTTGTTACCGTGAATCATGTTTTATCGTGTGTTGCTAACTCAACAAGCATTTATCTAGACTAGGCTTCCCCGTCATACGTCGCACTCTGATTCACCCACTAAATTTTGCATCCCATATGTCACGTTTTTATTTTCCAACATTGTTATTTTTTCTCTTTTCATCTCAACCCTTGATCTGAAGATAATTTGACGATCTAGATTCCACTTGAACTATATCTAACCCCCTAATTACCCCATAAACCCTAAAAAGTCATAATTAACATATTTTTTTTTATCAATTTTTAGAGCTAAGAAGAGAAAAAAAAATAGAAAAATTCAAGAGGATATACAATTTTGGTGGAGATTCAAGAAGAGATTGGTATTACAATTCAAGAGATTAATTGTATTTCTTCTTCTACCTTTTTCTTTATCAATTTTTATGTCTTTCTTTATGAAAAATATGAACTTTATGAACAAAATTATGTTTAGTTAATTTATTAATCTAGCATTTATCTTATAATTTTAATTTTATTATATCATTTGATTTGATTTTTATGCTATTAATTATTTGACCAATAATTGATCTATAGAGACACTTAAATAGATTTGAGAGAATTATTTAATTGTTTGTCTTGATTTAATAATATGCATAGTTTATAGATAGAGATGTATGATTCTTATGTATGTGATCCATATTTAATGAATTTAATTAGTAGTATGTAATTTAATTGACATTAGAGTGTGATTAGATTAAATATTATATGGTGTGTAGTTTACTTGAGAAATGAATACATGTTATATTAGATTCAATTAATCGTGTATTTGATTGATAATCATATTAGGAGATTTTAGTGATTCAAATGTTTAAAAATTTGAGGGATTGTATATTCTTAAATATTTTCTCATATATCTTCTTAGCTCTCAAATCTTATTTAATTAATTATTGTTATTTACTTTTAGTTCTTTTAATTTTTCTTTATTAAAATATAAAAACACAAAAAAATGATTTTTATTTTTTAGTTTATAAATTAGTTTCTAATAACATAATCTCCGTATGAACGATCTTTTCTTATCATTATATTACTTGTTGCGATACATATATTTGCGTATTCATTGAACACAATTTGTGTCCAATCATTTAACTTCACCAAAATCATGAAATTTTTTATTTTAACATTTAACACATGGGCATCGAATTATAATGATTTCATTATTACTATTTCTAAGAACGAATTCCAAGAAAATATCAACTCTAGAAATATAGGACTGCTCAATATACACTTTAATATCAAAGATTTGTCTATTTTCTATAATGACATTAAACATATTAAATATATATCCAATAAAATATAAATGTATTACTCAT
The DNA here is from genome assembly GCA_037013495.1 of Hippophae tibetana. Taxonomy (NCBI): domain Eukaryota; kingdom Viridiplantae; phylum Streptophyta; class Magnoliopsida; order Rosales; family Elaeagnaceae; genus Hippophae; species Hippophae tibetana. Next base: position 15,585,744 of record CM072803.1, read on the forward strand.
CATTATATTTTAGAATTTATTATATATAAAGTTTATAATTAAATTATTAGAATATCAATCAAAACATCATATAAAAATAAATACATAAAATTCAAACAATTAATAAATTCATTATAACATTAATTAACAATATATAATATTATTTAATACATATAATAATAAGTTAAAAAAATTAAATTCAAAATAAATTAATATATATAAAACATGAAATATATAAATTTAAATATATATATATATATACATAAAATTAATTAAAATAAATAAATTATCTTCTTTTAATCTTGAATAAAAATAAACAACTTATATATATATATATATATATATATATATATATATATAAATAATCGATTGTACACGTTAAACAGTGCTAGATTTTGTATTTTTTTTAATATTTATTAATTTTAGGTTTATTTGAAATTTTTTTTTTACTTGAGCTAACTTAATATTTTAAGTCGATTTATAAACATATCGATCTATAATGAATAATAAGTCGATTTTTTCTTAAAACCAACTTTAAGTCCCGACTTAAATACTCTTTATTATAATAGTGAAAAAAAATTACTAATTTTTTGTATAAGCATTTCTTCTTTCTTTTTTATGGATTTTCCTTCTTAAAATTCAAAACTTGTTTATATGTTTGTTTTATTAATATTTCAAAGAAAACATTTGAGTTTTATAGAAAATTTCACTTTTTATTAAAAAAAATATCTTAATTTCATTATGTTAAAAATAAAGTTATAATTTTTCATCGTTTAATATATAAGAAAAGTAATTCTTACATCTTTATTTATTTAATTTTTATTATTTATCTAATTTTTAATTTTTAATTAAGAATTTTCATTAATCAATTCTTATCGACTAAAAACATTTTATTTATGAAAAATATTGAAGGTCTTGTTTTCTTGTTTTGTCTTAGGTCACAAAAGTCGTCGAATTATCCTTAATCTAAGTATTCATTTATGATAATATTTGTTATGTTTATATAGGTAAATTTTATATTTTATAGTTAATTTAGATCTTTATCTAAATCCGTATTATCTAAAATCATACCGATTATAATATGATATAAATATATAATTTTTACTTAAAGATGATCAATATATATTGGAACAGTAAAACATTAAATTGAAGAAGTTTACATTAAAAGATAAAAACTAATTTTATTTCCTAATGTTTAAGAATGATTTTATTTTTAATTGAACACTTTTAATTGTTAATATTTTTTTTATCTAATATGTATCTTTTGACCTTTCATAAAATTTTATTTTCTTATATATATATATATATAGATACAGCCGTGAAGAATTTTTTCTCTTTAAAAAGAGATCGAAAGAAAATATAAAAAAAACATGAGTAAAAATAAGAAGCTATTAGTTTATAACTTTACTAAAAGCATTCACTTTTCTATATTAGTATTTTTTTTTAAATGGATTAATGATCTTTATTTTGCTCCATTAAATGAGTTTCCTATTTTTACTCTTGCATGTTGTCTTTTAGGTCTCAGATCTTTGGAATTTTGATTATGTTTTTCTCTCTTTTAATAGTTGTGATTTGTTTAAATTTTTAAGTCTCTCAAGTTTGGGTTGAAGGTTGAAGCCATGGACGAGAGGGGTAAAGAAGATGATGGTGAGAACAATGACAATGATTATTCGCATGTTTTTGTCAAGAAATAGTCATTTACAATGATTATTCGTGTCTGTTGTTGGGGAATGGTCATTCATGGGTGCTATAAATGGGGATTATAATGCTGTAAAGATATTTAAGAAAAAGACTTCAACCAGTTTAAATTAATTTCAAGTGGAGCGAAATACGGATTATAATTATGTGTTTTTTTTTAAATATCATCAGTTCACTGTTCATTTTATATATAATAAATGTGATGATTTAAAATTATTAATAAAAAATATAATAATATTTAAATTAAAAATTTATGATTTAAATTTAATACGTAAAAATAAAAATATATTCATTCCTTGAAATACGGCTTGCTTGTGGTTATTCTTTTAGTTTATATTTAGTTTACATTAATAAAAATATTAATCAAAATAATGGAAGAGTATTGTAATTTAATTATTAATTTAAAATAAAATATAAAACATTTTTACTTTAGTATGAATCATTATTATTCATACATCTCTTCCTAAATACTTTATAATTGTAAAATTATTTATTAATTTTTAATCATTTTATCTAATTTAAAAATAAAAAAATTATTTTTTAATTTTATTTTATTTATAATTTTTTAATTTTATAAATTTTAATTTAATATTTTTTATTATTTTAATTAAATTTATTTTATTTTATTATTTTTATTCTTATTACATTTTAATAATATGCTTGCGCTAGGATCTAATTTAACCATTATTATATAATTTAAATTATAAGAAGTAATTTATTTTAAGTTATTTAGATATTTTATTAACATAATTTTTATAAAAAATATATAATTAACTGGATTTTTAAAATTATAATTTATTAATATAATTTTATAATTATATTGTAAAAATTAAGTAATAAATTATGATACAAATAAAATAAACGCTTTTTGACAAAACACAGAATAAGGAGAAGAAAAAACAAAATTTCTAACTGTGAACACTGAATAAAATCGGATGAATACGATGAACATGTGTCCTAAAAAGTGAGCTAAATAATGATGATTGAGCAGATTTAAAAGGGGGAACAAAACATGAAAATACACCAAATCAATCAAAATGAGTTTCCCCTGAACCCCTACAAAGCCCCCACTGCAATTCATTTACAAAAAACTTCACAATTCATCCTCAACTTTTGTAATCGTTCCCTATTTTATTGATATGTATTAGTATTTATTTGTTCGAATTGCGAATGAAATTTCTTTTTGATTAATTGTGTTTGTGCTGAGTTGAGTCATTTTATAGCATTGATAGGAAACCAATTGCATTTAATAAATACATAAATATATATTATAATAAATAATATAATATTAAAATAATTGTTCATACGAAAATTATGTTATTAAAAGCTTTTTTTTTGTGTTTTTATGTTTTAAGTAAGTAAATTTAAAAGAACTAAATATAAATAACAATAATTAATTAAATCAAAATTGATAACTAAGAAAATATATGAGAAAATATCTAAAAATATTAAATCTCTAATTTTTTAAGCATATGAATCACTAAAATCCTTGCAATATAATTATCAATTAATTATATGACCAATTAAATGTAACGTAACATGTATTTATCTATCAAGTAAACTACATATCATATAGTAATTAACCTAATTACATTCTCATGTCAATTAAATTGCATACTACTCATTAGGTTTATCAATTATAGATCACATACATTTCTTCCTAAAAACTATGCATGTTATTTAATCAAGACATTCAATTAAATAATTCTCTCAAATATATTTAATTATCTCTATATATCAATCATTAACCAAACAATTAATAACATAAAAATTAGATTAAATAACATAATTAAATTAAAATCATAACCACGGTAAAATATTAAATCATTACATGGTCAAAATTGGGTTCATAAAATCCCTAAATTAATAAATTAGCTAGACATAATTTTGTTCATAAAGCTCATATTTTTTATAAAAAAAAAAGACATAAAAATTGATAAAGAAACGAGAAGAGGAAGAAATACAATCAATCTTTTGAATTGTAACACTAATCTTCTCTTAAATCTCCACCAAAATTGTATCTCATTTTGGATTTCATTGTGATTTTCTCTCTCTTGGCTCTAAAATTAGATAAAAAATTATGTTAATTTCGACTCATTAAGGTTTATGGGGCAATTAGGTGGTTAAATTAAGTTCAAATGTAATCTGGACTATCAAATCAGCTTCAAATCAAAGGCTAAAATGAAAAAAAATAACACTAACCAATAAGAGCATGCCACGTGGAAAGGAGAAATGTCGAACCAATCAATATATGACACATGGCATGGGTAAATGGTCTTGGTCAACGTATGCTGACTCAACACCATGTAGCGATCTATGATTCGTGATTATGGCTTGCGTGGTGCATGGGTTGAAAGAATGGACGAATCAGGTGATGACGTGTGACGAGTGCGTTGACTAAGTTGCAAAAATCAAAATAAATGTTGTGTTGACACATGGAATGACGTTGTGTCATATGGTATACACAGCGTTGCGTAATTGACCCTCTCTACTTTTGTTTCATCCACATGGCGTGCCTAATCAGCTCACCATCTTGCGTGGTGTTCACGTGGTAACTTCTAATTGATCATGCATTAAAAAAATTCAAAAAATATATTTTCACCTCTTTTTCACTAGAAAGTTTATATTTTAATATTTTTAACCCTCAAAATATTATTTATTAAATAAAACAAGCAACTATTAAATAGAAAAGTTCAATGTTGACTCTACTTTCATAGAGTCATTACATCTCCAAACTTAACTATTTGCTTGTCCTTAAGTAAAACCAAGTATTAACTAAATAAATTGACACAATTAGTATATTCATAAATACATGCATATTTAACAAAAAACTTTTCCCCTCAAAATGTACAATTCTATGACAAAGAGGTTCACATATTTATCAATCAACATTCCATCAATACAAGAATATGTAAGGTTTTTGATGACTTAATTCATGTGTGTGTGGCACATGATATCATCCAATGTCCTCATGAAATCAACCTATATGGACTTAGCTAAAGATCAATAAGAACTTTACATACTTGTAATATAAGGCTTAGGTAAAGGTCGATAAATGAAGACATTTAGGCTCTTTCCACACCTTAGTTTTCGTTTTATTCATGCACTTTTTACCTACAATTGAGTTTTAACTTAATATTTTAGTGCATCATTTTGTATCATTCTTTTCATATTATTTTATTCCACATCTTTTTTTCTGTAATTTCACAACACTCTCAAACTTATTTTCAATTATATTTTCTTTTTCTTTAGAGTGATAATTGTGTTATGAGTTTTTTTTTGTTTTTCTTTCTCTTTTTTTATAGAGTGCATTACATTTCACCTCACTCTATAGCATAACACACGATTGCATTTTTTTTCTTTTCATACAAGCTAAAGGTGTAAGGGTAAAGGTAATGTTTATTGGTTAGGCATAAAATATGACTTAAAGATATGAAAGATTCTTTGTTAAGCTCAAATGTGTGACTATAGATATTAACGATAGTTAACTTGAAAGGCTCAATCGATCCAAATAAGACCTAATAATCTCTTTTGCTAAATACTATTCAGTATTTCACCTCAAGAGATAATCAAATAGATTCTAAAACATGGTAGATCTCATCAACTCACACAACTCACCACAAATTTTCTCTTAATAAGAGCACAAAAATCAATCATGAACATGTGCATAAAAAATTGAATCAATCTAATCAAAACTAGCAAGCATATCAAATGATTAATGTAAGTATCTTAATGAGAATGTTACATTCTTTATCCTAGTTATGACAACCAATTTTTATCATTGAGTTCATATGTTTCATATTGAGCGTGCATGCATTTAGTTTTCATATATTTATCAATTTCTATCAAAATCATGGTTAAAAACATCCTAAAAATTAAAAATGCATACTAAATATTAAAGTAGAAGATGAAGTTCCTCTCCCAAACTTAAATTACACATTATCTTCAACGTGTACATATAAATATGAAAAAGTAAAAGGAAAGAAAACTCTCTTAGCTTTGGCACACCATATTTGTCATTGAAACTGCTCAATCTTGTTGCGTCATTGCTTTCCACATTTATTTACCTACAAAATAAAAAACAATAAAAACATAAGTAAAAAATAACACTGGTTTGCCTCCTAACCAGCGTCATGTTTAACGTCCTTGATTAGATGGTCATATCAAATTCTAAGGTATATCCCTTTGTGTCTATTTACTTTTGAGTTTGTATGAAATTAGTTTGAGTCTTGATTTGTTCAATAATACTTTATGTTTCGGTTTAAAAACACAGTACTCAATTATCTTGTCATGTCATATTTTTTCCCTTTTGTACTTTTTGGCATTCTTATAAGCAATCCACCGTAATCCACCGTAATTCATCCAATTTATGCATTTCCAACATCTTTTTCACCTCTCTATTGTACTCTTCTATTTGCCCACTTGATTGGGGATTGTAGGAAAACGGTGTTGGGTCTATCCTTGGTGGCGCTTCAATTGATGGTTTGAGCTTAGCTCCTATTTCAAAATTATCTACAACCACATTAGGTATACATATGGAAGGTACAACCCCCAAATAGTTCATACAATCAACAATATCAATCATAGATTCCATACTTTCAAAAATAAAACAAATTCATTTATTTCTTGGTTAGTGTACTTCATTGTTCATAACAAAATGTGTAATAGTCTTAAATGTGGATGACTCAATAGATTCTTTTAAGTTATCATCACAATCAATAACATTTATCTTAAAGTATTCATTAGCATTATCAATATCAAGGGGTTTATATGCTTTAACAACTTTAAACACTACTTGTTCATCTTGCACTCTCATTGTAAGCTCGCATTTTTGTACATCAATGAGTGCTTTTTTGGTTGCTTAGAATGGATGATCATGTATGATAGGAATTTTACGGTCCTCTTCCATGTCAAGTACAATGAAATCTACCAACAAGATGAACTTGTCTACTTTTACTAGCACATCTTCTACCACACCTCAAGATCTCTTAATTGATATATTTTCCATCTGTAATGTTACTGAAGTGAGTTTGGTTTTACCAATCCCCAATATTTTGAAAATTGATAATGGTATAAGGTTAATGCTGACACCCAAGTCACACAGTGCTTTGTTAAGATGGATGTTCCCAATAGTGCAAGGATGTCAAAACTACCTAGATCTTTCAGTTTTTGGGGTGGTTTTCTAGAAAGGATGACACTACAACATTTAGTTAGGGTTATTGTTTCATTATCTTTGAGGCTCCTTTTCTTAGATAAGATGTCTTTTAAAAATTTGGCATAAGAAGGCATTTGTTCAAGTGCATCTGAAAATAGTATATTTATGTACAACTTCTTGAAGACATCTAGAAATTTTGAAAACTACATGTCTAACTTTTGCTTTTGCAGTCTTTAAGGGAAAGGAATAATAGGTTTGTAGAGGTTCCTCTTTTTTGGTTGAATTATTTCTTTTCCATTACTTTCTTTATCCATTAATTTCTCCCCATCCTTGTTAATTTCATGTTCCCCCTCATCATTTTTAGTCTCATGGTCATACTTATCCTTTTGAGTCTCATCTTCCCCCTCTAGAGTTTTACCACTGCTCAAGGATATGATATTGCAATGCTCATTACCTTGAGGCCTTTGACTTATGGCCTGGGTAGTTTCTCCATTTGGATATCTAAATTCCAAATTTAAGCCTCTTAAATGGACACTTTTGTATTTGCTAATTGGATGAAGTCTTTCATCATCACCATTAAAGCATTTGTATTGTCCTCCGTATGTGGCTTCTTTCTTAGGCTTTTGATTTTTGTGATTGTTGAAAATCTGGTGGTGGAAATGATTAACAATTGAATTGATTACCACAATGATTGTTGTTATTACTCCAAGAGAAATTTGGGTGTTGTCTCCATCCTAGGTTATATGTGTTTGAGTATGGATTGTTGTTGTGATTCACATTACCTACATAGAATGTTGATTTAGTATTATTTGGACAATTATCAAACAAATGAGCTCCCCCACAAAATAAAAAAGACACTTATGAATCTTGGACTTGGTTTACACTCACTGGCGAGTTTTGAGTCTTCAAAAGATTCACCAAAGATGACACTTGAGCTATAAGTGTCGTGATATCATTTACCTCATGCACTTTGTTTACTCTACTTGTGGCTATCATTCTATCCATTGGCCATTGATAATTATTGCTAGTCATTTTCTTAAGTAAATCATAAGTTTGATTGTAAGACCATTTAGAAAGTTTTCATTTGGATCCAATAAGGGATATCATGGTGAGGACACTTCCTTAGAAATTTTTTGAATCTTTCCCATGCTTTATATAAAGATTCTCCTTCATATTTTTGGTAAAAGGTAATGTCATTCCTAAGCTTGGTATTCTTTATTGGTGGGAAATATTTCATCAAGAATTTCTTCACCAAATCATTCCAAGTGGTAATGGAATCAGACGACAAGGCATTTAGCCAAGCTCGAGCATGGTCTCACAAAGAGTAAGGGAATAATCTAAGCCTCAATACCTATTCGGTTACACCATTAAATTTGATGAATATCCAACTTCAATAAACAATATGAGATGTAAATAATGATTATTTGTTAGTAATTCACTGAATTGTCTAACTGTTTGTAGCATTTGAAACATCAGTAGCTTTAATTCAAATTGATTATCTTGAATGTTTGGCCTTATAATACTTGGATTCGGCCCTTCCAACATAGGTATTACATATGTATTCGTAACTCTATCTTTATCATCCATTAAAGGATTTTGGTTGATTAAATTTAGCTTATTATTGTTTATTTTTAATGAATTAGCCATTTATTTCACTTGGGTGAAAACTTGTTGTTTTTTTATTGACCTCAAAATACGCTCAATTTTGGGATTTAAAGATAAAATTTCTCTCTTACGGACTCTACTCATGCAATAGACTCAACTATGTTTCTAACATTTGGCTTGCAGTCATCTTCTTGTGAGTTAGCTCGTATTCCTTAATAGTAGTTTGAATTCTAGACCATTCTTGTTCACTCTCGAAGTGGTAATAAGCATCCAACAACACCTCGGGTCTTCCAAATACCTCTTCTTCAAATATTGTTACCCAGGTACTCTCAATATGAATGTTCTTTAATTTGACATCATTCACATGACATGTTTCTAGATGTAACAGAGGGATTGGTTCATTTTCCACTTCGTGAAGAGAGCCTAATTTCCTTTTATTATAGGGTGAAGGTTTTACTACTTTAGCCTTTGTTTCCTTGGAAATTGGTTTAAATAGGGTACTAATAGGGACAATTGTGGCTTCCACCCCGTGTAAAGTTTATTCACATTGCTCAAGGGAGTTCGTTTGGATCAGTTCATCCACCCCGAGATTCAATACTAGGTCGTCGATACCAATGTTTGTGAAATATGTCCCTACATTACAAAAATATAGATCAAAATTAACATGAAATGAAAAATAAAAGTAGGGTAAACCCTGTGAAACCTGAGGGCAAAGTGCAATATTCTCTTTACACCATAGAGGCCCTATAAAGGGATTCAATAAGGATATCCTTATAAGTTTGAGGTTGGCATTTTGTAACTCGATGTGGAAATTTTTTTCTCTTCCGATATGGTTTAGAAGGAATAACATATCTTCACCCTATGGTGACATTGTATCATATTTATGATTCCAAGTGGAATGTACTGAAGCCATATGTCACTATTTACATTAAAGTACTTTTTCTTCCACTTAGGTTAGGTGTCGGGTAGCTTTAGAATAAAACCACAAAGTGTGATGGTCAAGATATATGCTCTACCTTCGTTCACCCCGTTTCTCTTTACATAGTACATAGCTCGATGCTCCCCATCCTCTTACTCAAAACCTTGCTCCCCGCTTTCTATGGCCAAACTCAAGAAGCATTCGCTATAGGTTGGGATTTATCTAAGCCAAGTTTAGATAGTGGGTGTGCGAAAAATGAGCTACAACTTGAGGTATTGGAAATCTCAAACCAACACACAAAGCCTACTCGTGTAGAGTGTACCATCCATGGGATGGATCATCCATTTCAAGGAGATGTTGGAGGACTAGTACCAGACCTACATGGAGTGGAATGGAATATACTCTCATCAAGTAGTACATATCATCAATGGACAACTTACTTGGTACTTTTTGGATCTTCTTCCTGGAAACCTTTTCCACGGGCTCTCTAGTTGGTTAATGAAGGGGTTTCTTTTCTTTGTGTACCTTTGTAGGATGATAAGATGAATAAGAGGTACAAACCCTGATGTTGTGTAACCCGATGGATTTAAAATAGGTGCTAGTAGATACAGGAACTCGAGTCACAATTGAGGTCATTAGCTCGGTTACTTGAGCAACGCTCATCATTTTGACTCGATGTAGTCTTATAAGATGTTTGGCCTATTTTGTAGGGAGAAAAATGATTTATTTTGAAATGTGTGGTTCCTAATACAAAAACCTCATTGATTGGATCTAGGGTGGAAATAAGGAGTGATAAAACCCCATTTTGTCGTATAGGTTCCCTATCTTGAATTTCTCTATCCTATAAGTTGTACATGTGAATTATTGGGGGTAAAATGTCTTCGGTCCTTAAGGTGGTCCTTAGTGAAACATAACTTGGATGAGAATTAGGTTGCTCAGCCATAGATAAAAATTAAAGTAATAGTTATCAAAAGCACATGAACGTAGAAAGTTGGTACTCATCTTAAAATCTAGGGACACAGATTGAAATTCCTTACACGGTATGGAATTATTTGAAAGAATTTTAAGAGCTGGCTTGAGAGAAAACAAAATGAAAAAAATGGGGGGCTAAGGCTCCTAATATGGTGGGTAACGAATTTGGATCTCCTAGTATAAGTTGAAAAGATGAGAAGAATTTAAAAGGTTATGCCAAGGAATTTATTAAGATTAAAATAAGAAGAAATTGAGAAGATTACATTCCAAGGGTGGATACATGCCATTACGCGAGTGATTCTTTCATTTTGCTTAAAAATAAAAGAATAAGGGATTTACTGTTTGGATATCACGAACCATAATGCCTCGTATGCACGGGATTCTCTCGTATGGGATACCATAGGTGTATATGCAGAATATGTCACACAGGGTGTCTTGGGAGTACAAGATACAAAGTAGTCGAGGTAAAACCCATATAGGGTGGTCATGGAACATTAGGTGATCAAGGTCGACATGTAACAAGAGGTGAACATCCCACACGGGTTGACCATAACGAGATACCTAAGGTAGGAGGACAAAGGGACATGATATGTGATTAAAAATGGAGGAAATGCATAGTAGGTGAAGATTACGTCAAATGACATCAGCGGGTAGGTAGCACGCACGGATTGGGACGCAGATGGGCAGCGATGCGCACGGATAAGAGCAAGGGCATGCATGGGACTGGGCACGGGCCCGTGGGACTGGGCACGGGCGCGCACAGAATAGGCGTGCTGCGGCGGTTGCGTGCACGATTTCCTCCTTTTTGACATGTTTGACCCATTTTGTCCAATTTTTCCATATTTATTTTTGAATATATTTGTGATGTATTGCCTCCAGTATTCCTCTTTGAGTCTTTAAGTTACATTTTTAAGCGAAAATACCTGAAAAATAATGAAAATACCCGTGATTCCGAAAAAGACAAATTTATATAAATATATATATTTTTAATCAATTAATGTGCATAAAATTATGGTAATTTTAGTGATTTTTGAGCACTCATCACAACTCCCAACTAGCTTCTTGCTAGTCCTTTAGCAAGAGAAGCGATAAAAACTAAAAATTAAACTATCCTAAATCACTTCTTTGGATTGACACGGTTGCATTTAGCCTATGCAACAAGCCTTTAAACCCCTAGGTTGCCCTAGTGGACAAGTTTGAGTCTCGTGAGGGTTTTCAGTAATGATACCCACAAATATTGAACTAAATATAAAAATTAAAAGAAATAATAACAACAATCAATTTAAAAACTAAAATTACAACAAAATAAAAAATTAACTTTTAAGAATAAAAGAAAACAAAATATCACAAAAATGTCTCATACTTTTTAATGTCCTTTAAGATCATAATTAAAATCTCAAGCATACGTTATTTTAATCTTTTTAAACAATCATGATTTATTATAATAATTAGTTGAAAATAATTTTTATATTTCATATAAAAAATGTATCAATTTAATTTTACCCAATTTTAATGTCAAGAATCTGAAATCGCTTCGACTCTATTCCTCACTAGTCAATACTCTCAAAACACTGAATCATATGGGTTCAAACACTCATACTAATTTATATGCGAAAGAGTTGATGTATAGAAATGAATTAATATGTTTGCATATGTATAAAGAATAAAGGCTCAAAGTGTTATTTTAACGTTGATCTCATGAAAGGAATCAAATGTATAAATTATAAAGATATCATATATAAAAATTATTTTCATGCATAAATCAAACTCATTAAGAAAGAATTTCAAGATATATGCCTTGTACAAATGAAGAAAGTGCAATGACTTTTTAGAGAATTACTTCCTATATCTTCCTTTTGTAATTAGCCTTTACTCATAACTATGTAAGCAATGTGGGTCATAGTATGTAGATTATACTATATATTCTTTATCTCTCTATTTTTTTATGAAGATATTTCTCAATATATATATTTTAGAGAGTCAACCTATGTACATATTGTACATTTTCTTTTTGATTTTGGTGAGTGGTTAATTTTGTGGCTTTTCTGTTTGATCTTGGTTTAGGTAACCCCAGATATGTCTTTTTTTTTGTAGCAGTCATGCATGAATGAGATATAAACATATACTATCAATTTCTACTCAAATCATTTCATCTAAGCAAAAATAATAAAAAAAATATACGATACTCTATTAAGATGAGAAAACTTCATACGTTCATACATTCAATGCTAATACCTATAGAGATCATCTAAAAAATTGAAGAAATAAGAAATGTGTTTGGAGTAGAAAAAATATATATTTCACTCTCAAGAAAAGAAATTAGGCTCAAATTATATCTCACAAAGGTAGTCTCCACTAAAAAAATCATAAACACCGATTTTGGGTTTAATATAATTTCCACATTTTATCAATAAATACTAGTTATGACAAAAAAAACTAACTAATTACCAAAAATAATTACAAAATATTTCATGATATGTTTTCAAAAATTAATCTATCAGTACAAAAGACTTAACTATTTACTTAAATTTGATTTAAAGAAATGATAAATTTTTCTGAGAATTTTTTTTTTAAATTCCAAAAATTACTAAATCACACAAAACACAAATGAAACAAAACACAAAAAATGAAAATGTGAACATAAAAAAGAAAAAAATTATTATTTTTTATTTTTTTTATTTTTTTTTAAATTGTTAAAACTTTTTTTTAATTAAGTATGATAACTTTTCACCACCTCCAACCTATAACTTACATTGTCCTCAATGTAACAATTGTAAATTAAAGATAAAGAGAAAAGAGAAATAATATTACATATTTCTTAAGAATATTACAAGTAGTGATAGAGAAATGCAGGTGCATCCATCATGTTTATTAAAGTACACACACACAGATTGCTGTGAAATTCTAACATCTCAACAAATATTTTTAGTTTTAACAATTTTAAAATTACTCACATGTAATTAAACTAAAATAAATAATAAAATTAAGTAAATAAAACAAATAACATGAAATAACCTAAAATGATGGGTTGCCTCCCATCCAGCGCTTAGTTTAACGTCTTAACAAGACATAAATTTATGGTGTTAAGGGTTACTCAGCCAAATGCAATCCATTTTAGCAATGTTGTTTGGTTCTTCTAAATAAGGTTTCACACGATGCCCATTGACTTTGAATGTTTTTTGTGTCTTGGAATCCAATAGTTCTACTACTTCATGTGCAAATACTTGAACTATTTTGAATTGTCCATCCCACCTTGATCTCAGCTTTCTTGGAAACAATCTCAAATGAGAGTTAAATAAAAGAACTTTCATTCTAGGTTGAAGAGTCTTAGGAACTATCCTCTTGTCATGATAGCGCTTAGTACGTTCTTTGTATAATTTGGCATTCTCATAGGCTTTGTTCCTAATTTCTTCCAACTCATTAAGTCGTTTTTCTCCTGCTTTATCTAAATCCATGTTTAACTCTTTAATTTCCCAGTAAGTCTTGTGCTCAAGTTCAACTGGAAGGTGGCACGCTTTCCTAAAGATTAACCGGTAAGGGCTCATCCCAATAGGTGTTTTGTAAGCGGTGCGGTATGACCATAAGGAATCATTTAATTTAAATGCCCAATCCTTCCTTGAAGGACGCACAGTGCGTTCCAATATTCCTTTAATTTTCCTATTACTTACTTCCACTAAACCAGAAGTTTGAGGATGATATGGAGTAACTACTTTATGTGTGATGTTGTACTTTTTAGTACTCCATCAAAGATCTTGTTACAAAAATGGCTACCTCCATCACTTATTATAGCTCTAGGCGTTCTAAACCTACTGAATATTAAATCCTTTAAAAATTTAACAACAACATTAGCATCATTGGTTTTAGTGGGGATAACTTTTACCCACTTGGATACATAATCCATAACAACCAAAATATATTGAAAACCATTGGATGGGGGAAAAGGACTCATAAAGTCAATCCCCCATACATCAAAGAGTTCAATAACTAAATTAGATGTCAAAGGCATTTCATCTCTTTTGCTTATGTTTCCTGTTCTTTGACATCTATCACATTGTGCACAAAACATATGAGCATCTTTAAAAAGAGTGGGCCAAAAGAATCCAGACTGTAATACCTTACGAGTTGTCTTTTCACCACCAAAATGTCCCCCATAATGAAGTTCATGACAAAAAGTTAGAATGCTCTTATGTTCTTCTTTAGGTACACATCTCCAGATGACTTGATCTTGACCAATCTTGTATAAATAAGGGTCATCCCAGAAATAGTCCACTACTAAACAAATTTAAAGTCGATTCATCGACTTTAAATGTAAAGTCAGTTCATCGCGTGAACCGACTTTACCCGTACATTTTATGATTTATTTTCATTTTTCGTATTATTCAATATATATATATATATAGCATAAAAAAACTAAAATATAAATAATAATACAAATAATTAAAAATTTAAATATATTTAATTACTTGATAATTAAATTTATTACAAAAACAAATAATGTATATATAATACATATAGTTAATTTAAATTATAAATAAAATAATGTCGTCAAAGTGTAATTATGCGATCGAGTAAGTTTGGTTGGCTTAGAATCTTGATTGGCCTTCACAAGCATTATGAAAAAAAAACAGTTGATCCATATAACAATTCATATTCCCCTACATAAATGAGCACGTAAAACATTCATTACAAAAGCAGTCTAAACTTCAGACATACGAATGAAGAAATTAAATCATTGTAAATACCATCAAAAAGAGATTACCACGTACAGCGAAATTCGACAAACTCATATTAGTACTTTATTAATCATTTGTCTATATATATGAAGTTATCTGGAATCTCTACATATAGGACATCCCTTGTAACCTTTTGTTGCATGTCCTGATAAGTTTCCATAGGCAGGAAAATCATTAATTGTCCATAAAAGGACCCCCTTCAATATTTTCTCCATGATAATACCAACATTTATAGCTCAATAGAATACCATTACGGATAAGGTGATACTTAACCTCATCAAATTCATGAAATTACTCATTTTTACATTTAACGCATGGGCATCGAATCATACTACTTCCAATATTACTATTTCTACAAGCAAATTTCATGAAACTTTCAACTCTAGAAATATAGTCTTGCTCAATTCTACACTTTGACATCCAAGATTTGTCCATTTTCTATTAATGACATTAATTAAACATATTACTTAATTATGTATACAATGAATATATTTCAAGTATTATTATATATAAATTTCCTAATTATTAGAATATATATCAAAACATACATAATACAAAACAATTATCATTTTAATCATTTTACAAAACCATTTCTATACAAATTAAAAAATAAGCAACATGTTAGCATGAATATATAAAAACCAATCACGCACTTTGGTTGATTCTAATTTCTAAGCATGTTACTATATCATCATTAAAAAGTAATATTAATTATACGTATATAAATAAATTTGTTCACGCATAGTAAACCCATAATATTTCAGATATTATTTCTACATAAAATAAGTCAAACATAATAACAAGCAAAATAAAAAACATACCTAAATCAAAAATTTATACAAAATATAAAACAAACTGAATAATAAGCTGCAAAATTCTACTTAATAAAATATAATTATAAAATATAAATAAATTTATCTAAGCATAGTAAATATATATAATCCATCAAACCCACAACATTTTAGATATTATTTCCACATAAAATAAGTCAAACAAAATAAAAAACATACCTAAATAAAAAATTTATACAAAATATAAAACAAACTGAATAATAAGGTACAAAATTCTACTTAATAAAATATAATTATTTATAATATATAAATAAATTTATCCACGCACAGTAAATATATATAATCCATCAAACCCACAACATTTCATATATTATTTCCACGTAAAATAAGTCAAACATAATAACAAACAAAATAAAAAACATACCTAAATCAAGAATTTATACAGAAAATGGGTATAATTTTTTTTTAATATTTTGCTCAAAAAAATAGTAGATAATGAGAAGAGGAATATAACTTACAAAACGACGTTACAAATGGTGGTCGAAGGTGGCCAAAAATTTAGAAAGAAGGTGGCGCACGGTGTAGATTTTGGGAGAAAATCTAGGAGAGTGAGGAAGAAAATGGAGGAGAGAGAGGAAAAAAATTGGGTTCTGCGTAAAAAATGACCCGAATTTGGATATATTAGGTGGATAGCGTCGGTTGACGTGGAGAACCGACGTTATCCACGTAGATAGCATCGGTTCTCCACGTCAACTGACACTATCCACGTGACGTAGCATCAGTTGACTGGGTGAATCGACGCTATCCACGTGACATAGCGTCGGTTCTACACGGAACCGACTTTAAATTCATTATAAGTCGGTTTTTTCCAAAAACCGACTTTACACAGCGACTTAAATACCCTTTTTGTAGTAGTGGTCCTTAATAGTTTTAAAAAACCTTTTCTTGTCTCGATATGGAGTGTTAGGTCGCAAAACACCAGTGGCAAGATAGTTTACAATATCAGCATACCATGGGTTCGGACCTATTGAAAATAACTGTTTATCATGAAAGGTTTCAACTATATCTTCATTACTCTCATATTTAAGAGAATTGAAGTCAGAAATCAACCTAGACAAATGGTCAGCTACTAAGTTTTCACTACCTTTCTTATCCTTGATTTCTAAGTCAAATTCTTGCAAGAGTAAGACCCACCTGATTAATCTTGGCTTGGCATTTGGTTTACTTAATAGGTATCTTAAAATAGCATGATCAGAATGCACAATCACTTTAGATCCTACTAAATAAGACCAAAATTTGTCTAAAGAAAACACTATAGCCAAGAATTCCTTTTCAGTGGTGGTATAATTCATTTGGGCATCATTGAGTGTTTTGTTAGCATAGTAGATGACATGAAAACACTTATCCACTCTTTGTCCTAAGACTACTCCTATAGCATAATCAGAAGCGTCACACATTATTTCAAAGGTAAAGGCCAGTTTGGTGCCATAATAACAGGGGTAGATGATAGTTTCTCTTTCAAGGTATTAAAGGCAATAAGGCAGTCATTGTTGAAATGAAAATAAACATTTTTTGATAGCAAGTTACATAAGGGACGACTTATTTTAGAGAAATCTTTAATAAATCGTCTGTAAAATCTTGTATGTCCTAAGAAGCTTCTTATCCCTTTCACAGATGTAGGGGAGGTAGTTTGGATATCAATTCAACTTTTGCCTTATCAACTTCAATACCCTTGTTTGAAATTATATGTCCTAAAACTATCCCTTGTTGAACCATAAAATGACTTTTCTCCCAACTAAGGGTGAGATTGCATTTAATGCATCTTTCTAAAACCAAAGTCAATTTATGTAAGCAATCATCAAATGAGTTCCCAAAGATAGAGAAATCGTCCATGAAAATCTCAATGAATTTTTCTACCATGTCCGAGAAAATAGATATCATGCATCTCTGGAAAATGGCAGGGGCATTGCATAACCCAAATGACATTCTTTGAAAAGCAAATGTCCTAAAAGGACATGTAAATGTGGTCTTTTCCTGATCTCTAGTGCTATGCGTACTTGATAATATCCAGACAATCCATCTAAAAAATAGTAAAATTCGTACCCAGCTAATCTTTCCAACATTTGATCAATGAATGGAAAAGAAAAGTGATCCTTTTTAGTATATAAATTTAGTTTCCTAAAATCTATACACATTCTCCATCCAGTGATTATTCTAATGGGCACTAATTCACTTTTGTCATTTTTAACAACTGTTATCCCAGATTTCTTTGGTCCTACATGCACTGGACTAACCCACTTACTATCCACAATAGGATAGATAATTCCTTCTTCTAACAATTTAAGAATTTCTTTCTTAACTACCTCTTGCATATTTGGGTTTAGTCTTCTTTGGGCCTCTCGTATAGGTTTAGCACCATCCTCCAAGTTGATCTTGTGCATACACATTGTAGGACTAATGCCTCTTATATCCCCGATACTCCAACCTATAGATTTCTTAAACTATTTAAGCACTTTGATAAGTTCCTTTTCTTGGGTTTTGGTCAAGGTTGAAGAAATTATCACTAGATAAGTTTCTCCTTCTCCCAAAAACACATATTTTAAGTGCTCAAGTAAGTCTTTGAGTTCAAGTTCAGGTGGATTGGCCTCTTTCCTAGATGAAGAACTGGGTAGATTTAAAAGTATACTAGATTCTTTCATTACTTCATCATTGTCTATTCGTTCAAGGTACCCCTTAATTTCCCCATCTAAATCTTCTTCGACCTCTTCAAGTGTAAGAACAGTTTCAAGCTTGTCTTCTATTCTGGTTTGGAAAAAGGTGCTTTGGACAAGATTATCTAAAGGGTCAACATCGAATAATTCATCGATGACAGAAATAGAAGGAAAAGGTGAAGAATCAAAAACTTGAAAATGAACAGTCTCTCCTAAGACTGCCATTGTCAAATTTCCATCTTGGACATCAATAATAGTTTTAGTAGTTGCCATAAATGGTCTACCAAGAAATATTGTGTGCTCTCTGTTCAATGCTGGATTTTCTTGCATATCCAGAACCACAAAGTCAACAGGTATTATCAGTTTGTCTACTTGTACCAACACATCCTCAACTATTCCCTTTGGATACTTAAGAGATCTATCTGCAAGTTGAAGGGACATAGTTGTGGGTTTTAAATCTCCTAGATTGAGCTGTAAGAATATAGAGTAGGGCATCAAATTTATACTAGCACCTAAATAAAGCATTGCTTTAGCAACCTTCCTATCTCATATAGTTATGTTTATAATAAAACTTCCAGCATCTTTCAACTTAGGGGTAGTTTGTGCTGAAGTACAGCGCTAGAAATTTCTAATACTACTACTCGTTCATTCAGTTCATACCTTCTTTTCTTAGTGTTCAACTCTTTGAAAAACTTAGCATATGAGGGCACATTCATAATCACTTCTAATAATGGTAAATTGATATTTACTTTAGAGAGCATATTAAAAATATCATAGAATTTCTTATCTTGTTTAGATTCTTTTAACCGGTGTGGAAAAGGTACTTGCAGCTAGTGTGGTTCTGTTGTCTTTTGAATTTTTGGGATGCCAGATGACCCTCCAATGAGTTTTTCAGAAGGCTTGTTAAGTTTAACACTTGTTTCTCCTTTTTGCGAGGCTAGAATATCACCTTCTTTGTTACCTGAACTACAAGGTAGATCGTTAGAGATTTCAGGTAAATTGGTATTGACTACCTTACCACTTTGAAGGGTTCTTACATCCTTTGCTTGTTCTGGTTGATTGGGAAATTTTCCTGGTTCTTTCTTTTGCATTTGTTCAGCCAATTGCCCAACTTTAGATTCAATCCTTTTAACTGAAGCCTTCATAGTGTTCAACCTTTGATTATTCATCAATTGGTTGTCACGACTAACTTGAATAAAAGCATTCAAGCTATCCTCTAAGGTTGGCTTAAAAGATTGGCTTGGTGGGTAAGAGTGGTTGTTATTCGACCCTAGTGTTGGACATTGGGTGTAGGCTGGGTAATTGTTTTGTTTTCAATGATGGTTAAGGTAGTTATAGATGTTTGGATGATACCTTTGAAAGGATTTGACTTCCTCCATGGCATCAACATTAGAATCACAAGTATTTGAACAATTATGAGTACCATGCCCAATTGAAAAACACACTTCACACACCTCTTGATTTGGCATTTGGTGGGTAGTGAGAAGTTGCACTTGTTTAGTCAACTCAACAAGTTGCAAGGTTATCTCATTATCTGAGCCAACTTCATTGACTCTTGCTCTCCTTCTAGAACTTCTTTGTTGGGAATTGGAACCCAATAGCTCATAAAGATTATAGGTTTCCTCTGCGGTTTTTTCTCCCACAGCACCTCCAGCAGCATTATCAACAATGTATTGATTTTACAGTGTCAATCCATCATAAAAAATTGGTTCTGTAGCTGTAATGGAAATCTATGATTATGACATTGAATGAAAAGGAGTTTGAATCATTCCCAAGTTTCATGAAAGGGCTCTTCATACATTTGAGAAAATGTTGCTATCTTTGTCCTTAGATCAACAGTCTTTTGATGGGAATAGAACCTACCCATAAACATTTCATATACTACCTCCCAAGTTTTTAGAGAACTCGATTGTAGAGTAATGAACCATGACCAAGCTTTACCCTTGAGGGTGTAAGGAAAACATCTCATCCTAAGTTGATCTTCATTGATTGCATGTAGTGGAAAGGTTTAGACAATAGTATAGAATTCTCGAATGAAATGAAATGGGTCTTCATTAAGGACACCGTAAAAGGAAGGCAACAAAGAATAATGAATCTTTTTCAATTCATAATTCCTTACAGCCTCTTGTAATTGTATGCCGGAAGTTACATTGCCCATGATTGGCATTGTATAGTCTTTCATCATTTTCCGCCTATCTTCAGCATCTCCCATGGTTATTTGTAGTTGAAATTGATCATCCTCCTATTGTGTATCAACATTTAGTAGATATCTAAGAACGATTTCTCACTTGACAAAATGTATAGGCTTAAAGCAAAAAGGTGCAAGGAACCTATTTTTTTTAATGCTAAATTTAAAGAATGGACACAATTGTTTTGAAACAAACGAATTTATTTCATTTGAATTTTATTACACACAAAATAAAACTAAAACAAAGGGAAAATACAATAATAGGCGACCTCCCACGTAGGACTAAAATTTATCGTCTTCTAGTAAGACGTTGCTTGGAGATTGCAGAATGACAAACTCAATGTCTCCTCTTCATTGAATTTAGTTTACCCCATTTGATCATCAAATTAGTCTTTGCTTTGTTTTTGCAAATGTTCAACTAACTGTTCTACTTGAACTTCCACCTTTTTGATAGAAGCTTCCATAGAGTCCAACTGTTGATTGGTTTTAGATTGGTTATCTCTACAAACTTGAATAAAAGAATTCAAGTTGTCCTCTAGGGTTGATTTATTAGGAATGCTTCTTGGAATAGGCGGATGGAATTGTTGGCCTGGCTGATTTGAGCTTTGAGTGAAATGAGGGTTGTTTTGCCTCCAGGAAAAGTTCAGATGATTTCTCCACCCAGGATTATAGGTATTTGAATTGGGGTCAAACCTTGGTCTCTGTTGATATGCTCCCAATACATTAAGTTGTTTAGGTCCAGCTGTTGTTTCTCCTTGATATGGACAGACTTCAATACCATGTCCCATGTTGCTATACAAACCATACTGTTCATTATTAGTGTTGGTTTGTGTAGTGAGAAGGGCAACTTGCTTGGTCAATTTAACAAGTTGTTGTTGAACTTTATTGCTGGAATCGATTTCATGAACTCCAGCTTATCTCACTAGTGAGCTTTTCTATTGGGAATTAGCACCCAACATCTCAAAGAGGTTGTACGTCTCTGAGACAGTCTTTTCTCCCATTGCTCTTCCTACAACGTTGTCGACAATGAACTGACATTGTTGTGTAAGTCCATCGTAAAAGAATTGGTTTTGCAACTGCAGGGGAAAGCTATGATGGGGACATTGAGTGAGAAACATTTTGAACCTATCCCAAGCTTCATGGAATGGTTCTTCTTCCATCTGAGAGAAAGTAGCAATCTTTCCTCTCAACTCTGATGTTTTTTGGTGGGAATAGAATTTTCCCATGAATTTATTATAAATGTTCTCCCATGTCATCAGAGAACCTTGGGGAAGTGACATTAACCAAGCTTTGGCCTTATCTTTTAAGGTGTAGGGGAAACATCTCATTCGAAGTTGATCCTCGTTTAGAATACCGAGGGGGAAGGTTTAGACTGTAGCATAGAAGTCTCTAATGAAGGAAAGAGAATATTCATTAGGCAACCCATAAAAGGAAGGAAGCATAGAAAAATGAATATTTTTTAGTTCATAATTCCGAGTAGCCTCACCCAGCTGGATAGCGGCAGTTGCCGTGCCAATCACCGGTCTTGCAAACTTTTTCATGGTGGTTTCCCTAACATGTTGGTTTTCTTCCATTTCTTTCGGTTCTAATAAAGGATTAAGGCTTGGTTCTATGTTTGGCTCAAAAACAAGCTGATGGTTGGAATCCAGTCTTGTTGACACTTGTTTAAATTTATGACTATTATTTACATATGGTGTAAGGGAGTTTCCTAAGGATCTCCTACCACGCATAGACTATTAGAAACATAAATTTAAAACTCCTATCAAAAAAATAATAATAGAATAACCAAAGAAAAATTTAGAGAAAATTTACATGGTATTTAATACAAAATACTAAACAAAACTAGTTAAACCCTAAGTTATTTTATTTTATTATTATTGTTTTTTTAAAGAAAATAATAATCTAAAGTTTTTTTTTATTTCATGTTTTTTTAAAGATAAAATAACATAATTAATATTAACCAAGAGTGCTCCCAAGCAAGAATGGTGGTGCAAAATCTCCTTAAAAACCATTCTTCTAGACATAACAACGTTCCCAAGAAAGACTAGTGGCACAAAGGCTTCCAAGAACTAGTCTCTTAGACAGAACTCTCTTAGATCTTTACTTTTCATGCTATTAAGTTAATTAAGTTAAGTAAAAAAATTAAGTTAATTAAGTTAATAACAATGTATGTTATAAAAGTTAATGAAAATCTAAGTTAATTAAGTTAAAAAGACCAAGTTAATTAAGTAAAACGAAAATTAAATTAGTAAAAGCCTAAGTTAATTAAGTTAAACAAAAATTAAGATAAAACATAGTTAAAGGAGAAAAAAAAATTAAAAATTAAACAAAAGAAAATAAATAAAAGAAAATTGAAAAAGGTAAAAGAAAATAAAATAAAAATTGAAATTTTTTTATTTTATTTTTTTTAAGAAAATAATTAAAAAAAATAAATTTTTATTATTATTATTATTTTCTCTTTTTTTCAAATTTTTTTTAATTTTTTTAATATCACAATTATTTACAACACAAAATATTTTTAAAATTTTGATAAATAATTGAAAAACGTTATTCCTTTCCCGACAATGGCACCAAAAACTTGATGAGCGAAAACCAGCATCGCCGATCCTATCAATACTTTGGTTTTATATTTATAAAATTCTCGCAAGTTGACGAATCATTTTGTAGAAAATGATAAGTATACTCCCAAGGTCGATCTAAGGAAAGAATATATTTGGTTTTTTGTGTTTCTAATCTAATAACATAAAAATAAACATAGATAAAGATTTAATAAATATTTATGCAAATTTTATCATTTATAATAGTGGAGTATTTATGGATATAATAACTAAGTTAATTATGTTTGCTCATATTATTTAGGTTATTAAAGATATAAATTGATATTTATTGATTCTCCAATAAAATCAATTTATTTTAGAGATTTTTACTTATTTAATATTTCGCAAGCATAACAATTTTATTATTATATCATGTTTACAAACAGCCAACAAAGTTAAATTTAATCACAGACAAATTAAATATAACATGTAAGAATAAAGCATAAAAAATAACTATAAAAAAAATAAAATCCTTACAGTACTTTGTTGCTATTCCCGTTGTTGGAAAACCTCCAAACGGAATTTGCACTCCCATTTATTGAATCGAAAAGCAAATAAATTACAAAAACATAACTAGTTCTTCTCAAAAAGAGAAGAACTCTAAAACTAAGAGAAACTAACTATGAAAAGCTAAAAACTAAGAAAAACTTAAAAACTAAGAAATGAGAGAAAGAAAGAGAAGGGAAGATGTATTTTTAGGTGTGGTATGAAGTGAAGAGAATGAGGGTATTTATAGGTGAGGAAAGGAATAAAAAGTGGGTGAAAAATGATTAAAAATGGAGGAAACACGTAGTAGATGAAGATGACGTCAGCTGATGTTAGCGGGTAGGTGGCGAGCACGGATTGGGGTGCAGATGGGCAGCGTTGTGCGCAAACAGGAACAAGGGCGCGCGCGGAATAGGCGTGTTGCGGCGGCTGCTCGGCGCGACTGGGCGGCTGCGTGATTTCCTTCTTTTTGACATTTTTGACCCATTTTATCCAATTTTTCCATATTTGTTGACTTTTCCTCATTTATTTTTGAATATATTTGTGATTCCAGTATTCCTCTTTGAGTCTTTAAGTTACGTTTTTAAGCAAAAATACCCATGATTCCAAAAAAGACAAATTTATATAAATATATGATAAAATCATATAAATATATATATTTTTAATTAATTAATGTGCATAAAATCATGGTAATTTTAGTACTTTTTGAGCACTCATTAATATGCAAGGAAACAATGAACTGAGCTTATCGAGTGATAGTGATTTGATGACAAGTTAGATATGGTTGTTTTAGTGAGGTGTCGACACTTGGGGTTGAAATTGCCTATATATATGGACGTGTATCATTAGTGAGGATTTGACTCTTTCTAACATCTCTATAACTTTATTAGCATATTGTAATTCTATCCAAACAACTTCTTTTCTCAAAAGTAAGAGTGTGATTTCTAAATTTGTCAATTAAATCTACCTTTTCATTATACCAACCATACGGATAACCAAGGTGGGTGTCTTCAATTAGAATTTAAGAAGATTTTAATAGATTTTAAATTTTAAAAAGTTCATAGATTTTAATAGATTTTTAAAGACTTCAATAATATGTTTTATTAAACTTATAAAAATTCAAGAGATTTTAATAGATTTCAAATTCTACTAAATCTATAGATTTTAATAGACTCTTAAAGACTTCAACATATATTTTATAAAACTTTTAAAAACTCTATATAAGTTTGAATAGATTTGTATGACTCTATATTAGAATTTAAGATATTTTAAATTTTTAACATACTCACATTTTTCACAACTTTAATTATTTTATAATTTTTTTAATAAATCCTGTATAATTATAAAAAATATTCAATATGTTATCATGTATTTTATTAAAAAAATTAATAAAATTTATATTCTTTTATACTTTTTTAAGCTATAAAAATATCTAAAGTTTTCATAAAAATAAAAGTAGACTTGCATTAATTGAAAAAATGTCTTTGCCTAACTTAACTTGTGGTAAAAGTTATTATTGTGAGATTTTTAATTTTTAATAGTATATGAGAATTATAAAATAAAAAAATTCTAGTTAATTATAAATCAATTTATTAGGTTATATATATATATACTCAATAAAAATAAAAAGAAAGAGAAAAAATGGAATAAAAAAAATAAAAAAAATAGAAAAAGTAAAAGTAAAAAGAGTTAAAAAAAAGTCTCCTAAAATCTCATGGTAGAAGATGTCATTTGTGGTAGATTTTGTTTATATATAAAAAATATTTAAAATCCTCAAAAGTTTATGATTAAATGAAGTTTTTAAAAATCAATGACACTTTAAATACTCTAATACTTTTGTAAATTTTTAAACAGTATTAAAAATGTTAAATTGAATACTACTAAACTTTTATAAATTCTTAAATGAATACACTTGAATTTTTAAAAAAATTTAAAATTTAAAAGTCTACAAAAATTATATTTGAATACACTCTTATAAAGCTTACGACTAAAGCTTTTCCAAGGTGTAAGTAGTTTTTGAAAACAATATAGGTAATTGTTTTAGCCTTTTTCTTGATTGTTTATGTTGAATAATTGATCTTAATTGAAAGAGAAAATTAAAGAACAAATTAAGAAGTAAATCAAGGAGTGATTACTCTTAATTTAAGGAGTAAAATAATGAGTGGTCACCCTTAAGGAGTTAATCTACTTATAAATAGATGTATAATTGTAATGAATTCATCATCAAATGATCATTCCAATTGAGAAAAAAAATTAGAGAAAAAAGTTTTAGTGAGAGAAAGTTGAGACTAATTTCCTTGAGTATAATTAGGTTATGAGTTGTGAGTGTTGCAAACACCTTATATAATTTATCCCCTTTTTAGTAAAAGAAATTTGTAGCAAGTCTAGAGATGTAAGCAAAATTGGTCAAATTCCATTATCAAATTTGTGTGTTATTTTCGTAATTTGTGTAATTTTCCAACAATTGGTATCAGAGTTTTTGTGGTGATTTTTTTCAATTTTCTACAGGTTACTATTTATGTGAATAGTGAATTACATGAATAGTAAATTTGTCAACGATATTGGTTTATCAACGGAGGTGTTCTAATACGTGGTTGTAGAAATAATCAAAAATGATCCGAAGGAAGTCAGATTTGAGTGAGAGCAATGACCGTAGATGAAGGAAAGGTAAAACTCAAAAAATTCGATGGCACAGATTTTGGGTTTTACAAAATTTAGATAGAGGATTACTGTATCAAAGAAATCTATATCAATCTCTCTTAGGAAAGAATCTAGAGGTTATGAAGGAAGAAGATTGTAATATTCTAGATAGACAAGCCTTCAAAGTTATTCGAATGACACTATCCCGTAATGTTGCTTTCAACATAACAAAGGAAAAGACCACAATGGATCTTATAGAAGCTCTCTCCAATATGTATGAGAAGCCATCAGTCTCAAACAAAGTGCATCTGATGAGGCGTTTATTCAATTTGTGGATGATGGTGGTAGGCGTATCGGTAGCTCAATATCTCAATGAAATCAACACAGTTACAACCCAGTTGAGTTTAGTTAAAATGAAATTCGATGAAAAAGTACGAGCATTGATACTTTTGTCTTATCTACCAGAAAGCTAGAATGTTACTGTCACGATTGTGAGTAACTTATCAGGAAGTAATAAGTTGAAAATTGACGATGTTCGTGATCTGATTCTTAGTGAAGAGATCTGACGTAGAGAGTCGAGTGAATCATCAACCTCTTCAATTTTGCATACAAAGTCAAGAAGAAGAAATTCAACTAGAGGGAATGGATATGGTAGAATAGACTACCGAGGTAAATCAAAGGACATGAGGTCCAAATCCAAGAATCCCAATAATTCCCATAGCTTGAAGACTTTCAATTGTTAGAATTGTGGGAGAATCGTGCACTACAAAAAATCAGTGCAAGAGTGTACCGAAGGACCAGGAAATGAAAGCAAAGGCAAATGTTACTTTCACATCAGGAGGAGATGATGTATTGATATGCTCTTTGGATAGCAAAGACGAATCTTGGGTGTTAGATTCTAGAGCATCGTCCCATGTTACTTCACGGAAGGAATTCTTCGAGAAATGTCTCCGGAAACCTTGGAAAGGTATATCTTGGTGATGATTAACTGTGTGCTATTATTGGAAAGGTGTAGGGAAGATTAAGTTGAACGGGTCTCTTTGGGAGCTAAAGGATGTCAGCCATATTCCTAACCTAAGAAAGAACTTAATCTTAGTAGGGTAGTTGGCTAGTGAAGGGTACACTACGATCTTCCATGGTGATGATTGGAAGATTTCAAAGGGTGTAAAGAGGGTTGCTTGAGGCAAGAAGAGTGAAACTGTTTACATGACAGTAAGGGCACGTTGTTCGATTGCAGTTACAGCATGTAATGTAACACTAAATCTGTGGCACCAGAGACTAGGCCACATGAGTGAGAAAGGGATGAAGATTATGCACTCAAAGGAAAAATTTCTTGGTTTACAGTCAATAGAGATAGACATGTGCAAAGATTGCATACTTGGAAAGCAAAAGAGAGTTAGCTTTCAAACAAGTGGCAGAACCCTCAAAAAGGAAAGGCTAGAGCTCATTCACTCTGATGTTTGGGGACTAACAACCGTCTTATCCATTGGTAGGAAACACTACTTTATGACTCTCATCGATGATCACTCTCAAAAGGTATGAGTTTACTTTCTAAAGCATAAGTCTGAAGTATTTGAGATTTTCAGAGATGGAAAACTATAGTTGAAAATGAGACAGATTTGAAGATCAAAAAGCTCAGAACTGATAATGCTGATGAATATGAAGACACTAAATTCAAAAGTTCATGCTATGAGCATGATATCAGAATGGAAAGAACTGTGTCAGGCATACCTAAACACAATGGTGTAGTTAAGCATATGAACCGAACGTTGATAGAAAGAGCCAGAAGCATTTGTATACAATCAAGTCTATCGAAGTAGTTCTGGGCAGTAGCAGTCAACATGGTAACTTACTTGATCAATCGAGAGGCCCATCTATTCCATTGGAGCACAGAATATCATAGGAGGTATGAAGCGCAAAAGATGTAAAACTATGACATCTAAAAGTTTTCGGTTGTGTAGCATTTGTGAATATCAGTGATCAAGGTAGGAATAAGCTTGATCCAAAATCTAAGAAATGCACCTTCATCGACTATGGTGAGAATGAGTTTGGCTATCGCATTTGGGATGACGAAAATAAGAAAGTGATTCGTAACAGAGATGTGATTTTCAATGAAAGGGTGATGTATAAGGACATGCATAAAAAATACGCCAACGACTCAGAGTAGAATGAGTTAGTATTTTGCAGATGTAGATGATGTCCTAGATAGTTCCGTGAAGGAACCAATTGTAACAAGTCCTCATCCAGAGGAACTCGTTGGACAGAGTATTGTGTAGTAGTCTGACACACAACAACCTCCTACTCCAACTTCTGTATTGAGAAGGTCTTCTCAACCTCATGTTCCTAATAAGAGATACATGAACTTTATGTTGTTGACTGATGGAATGGATTTTGAATGCTATGATCAAGCTTGTCAGACTCGAGATGCCAATAAGTAGAAGCTTTCCATGAACTGAAGTTGTGCTCAACTTCAATTGGTCTAGTAGAGTAACAAGACTAGAAAATCTACTGCATTGATTAAGGTGTGAAGACAAATTAAAATCAGTCTTCAAGTGAGAGATTGTTGAATAATTGACCTTAATTAAATGAGAAAATCAAGAAGTGACCATCCTTAATTTAAGGAGTAAATCAATGCTTAATTCAATGAGCAATTCAAGGAACCTTTAATTTAAGAAGTAATTCAAGGAGTGAATCTCCCTATAAATAGATGTATAATTATAATGAATTCATCATCAAATGATCATTCCAATTGAGAAAAAAACTTTAGTGAGAGAAAATTGAAAGCAATTTTCTTGGGTGTAATTGGGTTGTGAGTTGTGAATGTTGTAAACACCTTATATAATTTCTCCCTTTTTTCAGTAAAAAGATCTATAATAGATCCGAAGACGTAAGAAAAATTGGCCGAATTCTGTTATCAAATTTATGTATTATTTTGTCTATTTTTTTTTCTTATAAATATGGTTTATCGAGAATTTGCGTAATTTTCTAAAAAATTACATCTTCCATTTTTGGAATTTTAAAACAATACTAATGAAGCCTATGCATTAGAACATTTGTGGATTGGGGAAGCCACGGAAGATGAGAGCATTAAATAATATTGCTAGATTCTCCTTACTTAATTTTCCTTATGGAAACCAAAATGACACAAGCCCAAATGGATGTCATTCAGGTTAGTGTTGGTTATCCTTATTGCATTGTTGTTGGAAGAAATGGCTTGAGTGGTCATTAGCAATACTACCGGAGGAGAATTTGCATGTGACTCTTCTCTCCTATACATTGGACATATAGATGTAGTAATTAAATAGTCTGATAATTCCATGATAAGATTTACAGGCTTCTATGGAAATCTTAATCATTCTCTTAGGAAACATTCTTGGAAACTATTGAGAAGATTAGCAGAAATTGACCCTTTTTCATGGATCCTAATGGGAGACTTAAATGAAGTTTTAAGTGATGATGAAATATTTGAGAAAAAACTAGACCAAGGTGGCTCATTGCTCAGTTTAAGGAAATCGTGTCAGATTGCAATCTTCTCATTACCTTTCAAGTCCCCATCATTTACTTGGACTAAAGGGAAAGGTAGCAAGGGACATATTAAGGAACACATTGATAAAGGTTTTATGAATAACTCATTGAGAAATATGCTTCCTGATCTAAAAATATTTCATATTGTCTCATCTACATCAGATCATCTACCTTTATTAGCAATTTTCTCTAATAACGATTGAGAGAAATCCCAAATAAAAGAAGAGGTCAAGGGCATTTTCATTTTAAAACCATGTAGTTGAAAGATAATAGATGTGAAGAGGTGATGATAAATAACGTTTGGAGATATCCAGTCAGTGGTGGTCCTTTGTTAAAAGTAGAACATAAAATAAAACTATGTGCAGAGCCTTTGAAGGTTTGAAATCTCACTGAATTTAGGCACATAAAGAAACAAAGGTCCGAAAAAGAGAAATTTTTGAGTAGAGTATGGAATGATGGGAATGGAAATGTGGATCACCATGTAATTTATTAACCAGAAAAAGAAATTAATTCCCTCCTTGAGACTGAAGAAATGACATGGCATCAAAGATATAGTGTTGATTGGTTGAAAAATGGAGATAAAAACACTAAATTCTTTCATGAAAGAGCTTCACAACGGAGATGCATCAACACAGTGAAATTTCTTATTTTGGACAATGAAACAAGGATAACAAATCTTGAGAAGATGAAGGATGCGTTTATTAATTATTACTCTAACCTCTTTGAACCCGCATACTGTGCTAGATTTTTAGATATCATATTAGTAATTCCTAAGGTGGTTTCAAATACTCATAACTCTATGTTAACAAAGCCGTTCAATGGGGATGAAATACATAGAGCTCTTTGACAAATGGAACCTGAAAAAACTCCAGGACATGATGGTATGTCTGCCATTTTCTACTAGAAAATTTGGCCAATAGTGGGAGCAGAGATAACTCATGCTTGTCTTTATTTTTTGAATGATGGAGCAGGTCTGGGAGATATTAATCATACTCTTATAACCCCTAATATCACAAGTGGACTATAGTTGTTTTAGGCTTATTTCTCTATGCATTGTTATTTATAAATTGATTTTCAAGAAAATTGTGAATAAACTTAAAGGTGTGCTACCTGATATCATTTCTGTTAAAAAGAGTGCATTTGTGCCTAATAGACAAATTTTAGACGCAACTCACTTATTGAACAAGAACCCCAAAGTAAAAAATAAATTTATGAACTTAAAACTTGATAGGAGTAAAGCATATAATAGGATAGAATAAATGTTTTTGAAGGAAGTAATGCTCAAGATGGGATTTGTTCCAAATTGGGTTTCTTTGGTTATGAAATGTGTTACTTCTGTCCCATATTCTCTTCTTGTGAATGGGCAACGTATTGAGAGAATATTTTCACAAATAGGATTTCGACAAGGTGATCTATTATTGCTATATCTTTTCCTTATGTGCACTGAAGGGTTTTCTAGCTTGTTAGGGCATGCATTTGTATCAAATGAAATTAAAGGTATTCAGGTTGCTAGAAATGGTCCAATTATTTTACATCTACTTTTTGCAGATGATAGCATTATTTTCTCTAGAGCTAGTAGGAAGGATCATGTCAAGTTAAAATATATATTTGAGATCGATTCAGAACCTTTAGGAACACTAATTAATTTTGACAAATCTGCAATCTCATTCAGCAAGAATACTTCAATTGAAATCAAGAATGAAATCACCCAGGAACTTGTAATTCCTATTGTAGAATATCATGACAAGTATCTATCTTGGTCTACCAACTTTCATTTGAAGTAATAAGTGTCATGTTTTTCAAAATATAAAGGATAGAGTATAGAAAAAGTTACAAGGATGGAAGGAGAATATGTTATCTCAAGTAGGGAAAGAAGTTCTTATCAAAGCAATGGCTCAATCTATTCCATGTTACCTAATGAGTGTTTTCAAGCTTCTTTTAAAACTGTGTCATGAGCTTAACTGCTTTGTAGGTGGAAAAATTCTTCAGAGAAGGATGGGATTTACTGATTATCATGAGAAAAACTTTGTAAACCTAAAGCTGAAGGAGGGTTGGGTTTTCAATCATTGGAAAGCTTTAGTCAAGCTTTATTAGCTAAGCAAGCTTAGAGGTTCCTAGAAAACCAATCATCACTTGCTGCTAGGGTATTTAAAGTAAAATCCTTTTAGAACCCAGATTTTTTATTGGCTAAGTGGTAACCAAACTCTTCCTACATATGGAAAGGCACTCTTTAGGGAAGAAATTTGCTGAACTCTGGATTAGGATGGAGAGTTGGCAATGGCGATAAAATATTAATTTACCAATGTCGTTAGATTCTGTCACCAAATTTGTTTATGATTAAATCACCTCCAAAATTATCGTTGGGAAGTACTGTGGCATCTCTGACAACCTTTACAGGTGTGTGGAATGAGGAGTTAATCAAACATTCTTTTTTTGCTCATGAAGTTGATATCATATGCTCTATTCCTGTGGCTTCTCGTCCTAGAGCTGGTAAATTAATTTGGGGCTACAAAACAAATGGAAGATGCACTGTTAAAAGTGAATATTGATTGGCTAATACTAAATACCAAGGGCAATAACACATTAGAGGTAACAAGTGACTAGTCAAAGAAAAAAATGGTGGAAAAAAAGGCTACTTAGAATACCAAGATAAAAATGTTTATTTTGATGGGATATTCATAATATATCACCGTTGTTGAAAAATTAATTTCAATAAAAACAAATAATAAGAATAAGTGTTAAATTTTAATCTCTTAAATTTTGTTTATATTATTTAAAAGATATTTAATTAGAGAATGATTTACAATTAAAATTAAATCACTCGTAAATAGAATTTAAAAAAAAGAAATTATTAAAGACTTTAATTGCACACCAGGTGTATATGATAATAAAAATGTTTTGGTTACATTATTAAATCTTAAAACTTAAGAGATGAAACTAATTACATTTGTTATATGAAACATATGAAATGAAAGGAATAATATCTTAAATGAGGATTGATATTAAATTTCAATAACAATGTTTTTTAAGACATATCTATTTACTAACAAATAATATAAAAAATCATAAGATTTAACAAAATGATCATCATTTTCAAATATTTTTTTTAATAATGATAGTGTATACAACTCTTCGAATAAGATAGATGTTGGATCAATTAACATGAATAATATAGAAAAATTATTTCTTTCTATATTAAAAATAATTGATAGATTTATCTTAACTGAATTGAATACAATTCTTATTTGCATTAAATAGACTTTTAATATTAGAATTCCTAATTAAAAGTGATTTAATATTGGTTATTAATAAATGCATGGCTGAGGAAGGAATTATAGTTAAAGATATTATGGAAATAGCTAACAATTTCTCGTATGTACACTAAAATTTTGCAAAAGTCAAGCAAATGAAGTTGCATACAATCTTGCAAAATTAAATCTTGCAAAATTAACCCTTATTTGTAATGTTAAACCTATTTGGCTAAACTTTTTTTTGGCTACAAGATTATCCACATTGCATACATATATATGTAAAATCAATATTTTATTTATTTAATTAATTATTATTATTTGGATAAAAATCCCAAACCCTTCCCTAAGGCCAAAACTCAAAGTCATCAGCATTCAGCTTTCAGAAGCAGCCTCCCTCCTGTCTGCTTTCTCCATCTGCATCTCCTCTCAATAATAATAAACCCTCCAAAAACACGCGGAGAAATATAAAGAAGAGGGACAGATTGCGAGGCCGCCATAGCCATAACCATATCATATTAGCATCCAAGACCTCCGACCACAACTCTATCTCCAATCACCACCATCTTCAATGGCTCATCCGGAGACGACGACTCAGCTTCAACAAGTCCAACTGGCTGCGATTCTCGGTCCTGACCCAGCTCCCTTTGAAACCCTAATTTCACATCTCATGGCAACCTCCAATGAGCAGCGTTCCGAAGCCGAGCTTCTCTTCAACCTTTGCAAGCAAACCGATCCCAACTCCCTCTCTCTTAAGCTTGCTCAACTCCTCCAGTTCAGTTCTCATCCTGAGGCTCGAGCCATGTCCGCGATCCTTCTTCGCAAGCTTCTCACTCGTGACGATTCCTATATCTGGCCTCGTCTCTCCCCTTCCACTCAGTCCTCTCTCAAATCTATTCTCTTGACCTGTATTCACCGCGAGGATACCAAGTCTATATCGAAGAAGCTATGCGACACCGTCTCCGAACTTGCCTCTGGGATTTTGCCCGATAATGGTTGGCCTGAGTTATTGCCCTTTATGTTCCAGTGTGTTTCCTCTGACTCACCTAAGCTTCAGGAGTCCTCGTTCTTGATCTTTGCTCAGTTGTCGCAGTACATTGGAGACATCCTTGTCCCTCATATCAAAGAATTGCACTCCGTGTTCCTGCAATGTTTGGGTTCGTCTTCCAATTCCGATGTAAAGATTGCAGCTTTAAATGCTGTGATCAATTTCATTCAGTGCCTCTCGAGTTCGTCTGACCGCGATAGATTCCAGGACTTATTGCCGGCAATGATGGCGACTTTGACAGAGGCTTTGAATAATGGAAATGAAGCAACAGCTCAGGAGGCGCTTGAGCTGTTGATCGAATTAGCTGGGACTGAGCCCAGGTTCTTGAGAAGGCAGATTGTCGATGTCGTTGGGTCTATGCTTCAGATTGCCGAGGCAGAGTCCTTGGAGGAAGGGACCAGGCATTTAGCAATTGAGTTTGTGATTACCCTTGCTGAGGCAAGAGAGCGTGCCCCTGGAATGATGAGAAAGCTGCCCCAGTTCATTAGCCGATTGTTTTCTATACTCATGAACATGCTGTTGGATATCGAGGATGATCCAGCATGGTACAGTGCTGACACTGAGGACGAGGATGCTGGTGAGACCAGTAATTATAGTGTTGGGCAGGAGTGTCTGGATAGGCTTTCAATTTCATTGGGTGGGAATACGGTTGTCCCCGTTGCATCCGAGCAGTTGCCAACATATCTTGCTGCCCCTGAGTGGCAGAAACACCATGCTGCATTGATTGCGCTGGCTCAAATTGCGGAGGGATGCTCCAAGGTATATGGAAGCTAGCTTCCATTTTGTACCATAACAACCATTTGCTCATGATATTATTGCTTTTTGATAACTGCATGGATTTTGTATTATAAATAACATGCTGCATTTATATTAAGTGCCTTCATTGGCTGGACATTGTTTCTTCACTGGTGTAGTTATGAAAACAATTGCTTATTTGAGTTATTACTTATTAGTGGAAGTTATAGTTGCTGCCATATTTTCATTGTCAGAAAATTCAATGGGATAGTCCATGTGCTTGATAATGTATTAGCACAATTATGACACCTCTGCTCTGGTAGCAAATGGTGCAAAGATGAACTAATCATACAAGGTGTGATTATCTTGTTGTGTTGATTGTGGTGATGTATCGGTAAAACTGATAACTTTTAAGATTCTGATATCGCCCAATCTTAGGTTTAGTTGGATTATCTTACTTAAAGCATATGGAGGAAAATACTTTATGCCCCCTGCCCTTTCTCTGCAAACCAGTCATTTGGTAGTAGGGCTGGCCATTGTAAGTTTTTTACTTCAATGTGCTTTTGGTAATTCAATTTTTTGCCATTTTCTTGTTGTCATTTAAAGTCTCCGCCTAACCCCTTCTATCCTAATTGTTTTACCTG
The DNA here is from genome assembly GCA_037013495.1 of Hippophae tibetana. Lineage (NCBI taxonomy): Eukaryota > Viridiplantae > Streptophyta > Magnoliopsida > Rosales > Elaeagnaceae > Hippophae > Hippophae tibetana. The sequence continues at coordinate 15,621,418 of CM072803.1, forward strand.
CTTAATGTTGCTGCTGTCGACTTCTTGCATGAGGAAATTACTGTCATTGATAAGTGGTACTTAATATCTGCTCATGTTGTTTTCTTTCAGGTGATGATTAAGAATTTGGAGCAAGTTGTGGCAATGGTCTTAAACTCATTTCAAGATCCCCACCCTCGTGTCAGGTGGTCTGCTATCAATGCAATTGGACAATTATCCACAGATTTGGGACCAGATTTGCAAGTAAAGTATCATCAGCAGGTTCTCCCAGCACTTGCTGCAGCTATGGATGATTTCCAGAATCCTCGCGTACAGGTTAGTCACAAGCTGTACCCACTTTGCTCCTATTATGAGTAACTAAATTGAGTTTAATGTGCTATATTGATTGTCCATGGTGTTTCTTAGTCTGGTGATAATAGTTGCATTATACCTAGAAATCTCGGCATGGAATAAACATTAGACTGACTTAATGCCGCTTTAAGAACCATATTACGTAGGAAATTGTTTTATTTGACTGGTTTCCATTTATTTATTTTAGTAAGTGATGTTCCCTACAAATTTTCATACTAATCAGCACCTTTTTATATTTTCCACTTGTAAATCAAAAAACTTGCAGGCACATGCTGCTTCTGCTGTGCTCAACTTTAGTGAAAATTGTACTCCTGATATTTTAACGCCTTACTTGGATGGAATAGTCAGCAAGTTGCTTGTACTTTTACAGGTACGTTTAAATAGATAAATAAATCATTCTCATTATGCTGAAGCTTATGCAAATGCAATATGTGACTTAAACATTGATCTACGTTTTCTAAACATTATATACATTTCATGCAGAATGGGAAACAAATGGTGCAAGAGGGGGCCTTGACTGCTTTAGCTTCAGTTGCTGATTCATCTCAGGTAATATCATAGTGTAGGAGATTCCCTGTGTCATTTAGTTAATTGTCCCATTGATATGAATGACTCAATTTATGAATCAAAATCTATAGGAGCATTTCCAGAAATACTATGATGCTGTGATGCCCTATTTGAAAGCAATCTTGGTGAATGCAACTGACAAATCTAATCGCATGCTTCGTGCCAAATCCATGGAATGCATTAGCTTGGTTGGTATGGCTGTTGGAAAAGAGAAATTCAGGGAGGATGCAAAGCAGGTATCACCGTGTACTCAAGTCCTCCTATGACCTATCACTCCATATCTTATCTTTTTAACTCGACTTGAGTTTTTACATCATTATTGGTGTAGATTCTTTTATGTTGAAATTTAAGTTTCTTCAATTACCTATTTTTGGTAGAAAGTTTTTCTACTGCTCGAGTAACTGTTTCTAGAAATTGTTTTGGTTATCTTTTCATCCTCAAAAAACACATTTATTTCAGGTTATGGAAGTGCTGTTATCTTTGCAAGGATCGGAAATGGAGACAGATGATCCAACAACAAGTTACATGCTTCAGGTATGCTTCTATCCTTTAAATTGGGTAGGTTACATTGCATTATTCTCTCATCTATATAACTAGTAATTTATATATCTTGACACAGGCATGGGCTAGGCTTTGCAAGTGCTTAGGACAAGATTTCCTCCCTTACATGAGTGTAGTAATGCCCTCTTTGCTTAAGTCTGCTCAACTAAAGCCAGATGTTACCATTACTTCAGCAGATTCTGATGATGAAATTGAAGATTCTGACGATGAAAGGTTTGTTTCTTTTTAATAACTTTTTCTTCCTTTTAACATTGGTTTAATTTAATTTTAATTGGCAGCATGCACTAAATACATAAATACATGAATAAAAAATAACAAATATACAGAATCCAAAAATAGCACCTTAGCCTTCACTGGTGTTCTTATATTCTGCTCTCTTTTCTTCTTTTTATCAGAATATGCTAGTTGAATCCCTGCTTTATATGATGGCATTTTTTTCTCCAAAATATATTAAAGCAGGGTCTATTTTTATCCTTTCTTTTAAACATTTTCTCACGTTAAAGCTTGATTGCACCACTGCACATATAGATGCATAATCGCTTGTACATCACAACGGCTTCATAAGTTGATTATTTCAAAGTTGTTTATATGCACTGTAAGCTCTACCTTAGGTGAATTTCAAGCTCTAGCATTGTAATATTCTCAGTGACATTTCCTTTGGGGCTTGTCTTGTAGCTAAGAGTGGATTTTATGTTGCAGTATGGAAACAATTACCCTTGGTGATAAAAGAATAGGAATAAAGACTAGTGTCTTGGAGGAAAAAGCTACTGCATGTAACATGCTGTGTTGCTATGCTGATGAGTTGAAGGAAGGATTCTTTCCATGGATTGATCAGGTTGCTCTTCATAACCATAATTCTCTTTCTTTTTAGGCTTTCATGCGACGTGATACATAGACATCATTTTTTCTTTTGCAGGTTGCTCCAACATTAGTTCCCCTTCTAAAGTTTTATTTCCACGAAGAAGTTAGAAAAGCAGCAGTTTCAGGTAGTACCAACGATTTTTGTTACATGATTTTGATCGTTCATTCAGTGTTACTATTTTTTTTTATGGAACCTTATACTTTAGGAGGCACCTATTAATAAATCAATGTAAACAATATTTCTGGTTCTAGCCATGCCGGAGTTGCTGCGTTCTGCAAAATTAGCTATAGAGAAAGGGTTAGCTCCAGGTCATAATCAGACCTATATAAAGCAGTTGTCTGATTACATTGTTCCAGCTCTAGTGGAAGCATTGCATAAGGCAAGCATTATATTCATTATGCCATCTTCCATGTATTTCCTTTCAGTTCATTATCTGTGGTGATTAACCAAAATTGCACTTTGTTTCCAGGAGCCTGATACAGAGATTTGTGCAAGTATGTTGGACGCACTAAATGAATGCATTCAGGTTTGTCATGTTATCATTAACAAACTTATTTTACTTCTTTTTCACCCACCAGTGTGAACATATGGATGAACATTTTGTTTCATTTTTTTATTTTTCATTGAGAAATAACAGTAGATTCTCACATTTTGAATATTGTTATTATTTTCAAATTTGAGATATGATTGGTATTTAAGTAAACCTGAGGGAATCATTGATATTTACCCTTTAATTGAAACTTCAATTAAAGTTGCAACTGAGGCTTGTATGTCTGTAAATAATGTCTTGAGAATTGACCTGTGGAACAGGTTGGAACTATGATGTAGTTTTGGCTTGAATCTTCTCCCCCTCTTCTCTTCTTTTTCTGCCTGTTTCCCATTTAATCTGCAAGCCTCATTGTAATAGCTTTATGTTTCCTCTGTCAGATCTCTGGACCACTTTTGGATGAGAACCAAGTTAAATCCATTGTGGAAGAGATAAAGCAGGCAATTACTGCTAGTGCAAGCAGAAAAAGGGAGAGAGCAGAAAGAGCCAAGGCAGAAGACTTTGATGCTGAGGAGGGTGAGCTAATTAAAGAGGAAAATGAGCAAGAGGAAGAAGTTTTCGATCAAGTGAGTTTTTTTTTAATATAATTTTGTTGCTATCAGAGAATTAATTTTTTTGTTCTTCTGATTTTCCATTCTGAGGACCTTGCTTTTAATAATTTATATCTTGATTTTTTGTTAATACCTTTCCTGGTTTCAGGTGGGTGAACTGTTGGGTACATTGATTAAAACATTCAAAGCCTCTTTCTTACCTTTCTTTGATGAGCTGTCTTCATATTTAACACCTATGTGGGTGAGTCTTGCATGAATACTTTCCATCCCTCTGATTCGTATTGTTTTATTCTTATTCTTGTGCTTTTTTGTGTTTCAAAATCTAAATGTCACTTTTTGAACACATTCACAGGGAAAGGATAAAACGCCTGAAGAGAGGAGAATTGCTATATGCATATTTGATGATGTTGCAGAGCAGTGCCGTGAAGCTGGTCTTAAGTAAGTATGTTGTAATGGAAATACCTTGAGGTGGCTGTATATATTCAATGGGGGTTCAATGTCAATTTTCTTTTATGTGAATCAGATATTACGACACATATCTCCCTTTCATCTTTGAGGCATGCAATGATGAAAACCCTGATATCAGACAGGTTTGACTCACCAAACTATGTCTATTTATGTACGTGGTTGTGGTTGTAGCTTTGTATCTAAAGTCATATATGGCTATCTATTTCAGGCTGCTGTTTATGGACTTGGGGTTTGTGCTGAATTTGGAGGATCCGTATTTAAACCTCTTGTTGGAGGTATGTTTATGCTCTTATGTCACCCCCAAAATTTTTGTATTCCTGTATGAAGTTCATGGTGGTTGACTTTTTAGTGGCTTACGCAGAGGCTCTTTCAAGGCTAAATGTTTTAATTCAGCATCCTAATGCTCTGCAAGCTGATAATGTAATGGCATATGACAATGCTGTTTCTGCTTTAGGAAAAATATGCCTGTTTCATCGAGAAAGTATTGATGCATCTCAGGTATTGCCATAACTTTTTTATTCCATTATGTGTCAAGATTATATGCATTATATACAGAAAATCAAACCATATATTGCCCATGACTAGAGCCAGGAAATGGATAAATGTCCAAAAATTAGATGAATATACTTGGCCAGTTTATAAGTTTTAATATTGAATGTTGGCATAAGTGACTCTCCATGGATATTACACTTATTTTATGATTATCTTGTATTGTGAATTTCTCTTGCGTTGTTTTGGTTTTGATAACTTCGCGCCATTAATATACTGAAATGGTGTTTGGCAGGTTGTTCCTGCTTGGTTGAATTGCTTACCAATCAAAGGTGATTTAATTGAGGCTAAAGTAGTTCACGAGCAGCTTTGCTCTATGCTGGAGAGGTAGAGGCATCAGTTTTGTTTTACTTCCACCTTATTTTTGTTGCTGTTGCTTTAAATTAGCATTATCATGCGATTCCATTGAAATCTGTCATTGTAATGTATTTGCAGGTCAGACAGAGAACTTCTGGGACCCAACAATCAGTACCTTCCTAAAATTATTGCAGTGTTTGCTGAGGTTAGTTTTACTGTATAAATTTATTAAACATCCTTCATTGACATGCACAAGGATTAGGGTAAACTCAAAACTATATTTATGTGCTTGTCTGTGTCAAGTCAACATAATAGTGTGATTTTGCAATTCATAACGTTGATCAATCACATCAAGTGACTTTTTTTGCAATTTCTAGTGTATGGCACATAAATTAATTAAGATTTTACTTCCTACCATTTCTTTCCTAAGGGATTTTGATTATTCTTGCAGGTTCTTTGTGCGGGTAAGGATTTAGCAACTGAACAAACAACAGGCCGAATGGTTAATCTGCTTAGACAGCTGCAGCAAACATTACCTCCGGCAACATTGGCCTCAACTTGGTCCTCCTTGCAACCTCAACAGCAGCTTGCATTGCAGTCTATTCTCTCTTAGTAGCTAGATTTGCCACGGGCATATGGCTATTTGCAGATTCATTTGGGTCTCCTGTCCTGGCTTGTGTGCTAAATATATCTCGCCCATTCTTTTACATAAAAGATGGTCCCAATCATTCCTTTTTGCATAATCGTTTACAGCAAGCTGGCAACTTGGCATTGTTGCATCATGCGTGAGAGTCATCACAATCGGGATGGAAATTTTTTATTTTATTTTTCCCTTTTGGTGTGTAGAATTTGTATACTACAAGGGTTAAATTTACAGTGTGGTTTGGAATCCAGAAAGGAGGTAGCCAAATCTGATAAGTTTGTGTTTGTGGGGGTGCATGAGATTTGAGGGTTGTCAGAGAGGCAATTCTTGTTGCAGTTTTGTTCTGGTGTGTCTTCTATATCCACACATTGTCAAAATATGTTAAAACCATCATATTGGTGGTGATTCCTTCATTATGTCTAAATTTTCATCCCAAATAAGCAATCGAATATGTTGTTAGACTTTCATTGTAACTCAGTCCCTTTGTTTCTGCTGTTGATACCACGTGCTTCTGACGTCAACAAGCACTTTTAAACCAAAGAGAAAATTTTCTGAAGTGCTTATATGATTCATAAAGCATAAGCACTTTCGTTTGAATTTTTTTTTTCAATCGCTTTTAATATAAGCACAATAAAGTATATGCCCTTAATTATAATAATGATCAATTATAAGTCAGTTACGTGAACCCAAGCCCCACAGTACCTCTCCTTTCTTATATGCTACATCGATGTTACATATGAAATATTCGATGATTAATTGGAGCTACTGTTCTTGGAAAGCTTTTGTTAAGTAAGCATAAGATGAAGTTTCAGATCTCTCAAAAGAATAAAGAAATGAATCTTTATTATTCTATGATACTTGGGTGTAGGAGGTAATGGTTGAAACCACTCAAGAATATGGCACCAAATTCCATCATTCTGCTGGCTTTTGGAAAGTTACAAGTTTATGGCCTCCCTTAGCTAATGTGTTCCATTGGCATCTCTTCTTCTAAAGATAAAAATGGAATCTACACGGCTGGTAGATAATATAATGAGAGATTCTCGTCATATTTTTTAAAACATATCTCCAAACCAAAATGGGCTTTTTTTCCCTCTTTTCGGAAGATTTTAAGAACACCCTCTATGTCTTTAGTGCCTTTTGTTTTGGATGAGGACAACTACTCTATTAAGGCCTGCCAGACTCCATTAACTTAAGAATGTGGCTTGGAATTTTATAGACTACTGACGAAGCTGCTTGTCTTCTCCGTGATGTTAGAAACTTACTCAACCACAAAAAGAGCTCTCAAAGCCAACCATCAAAATAAGTACTAGTTCTCGTGTTAGGAGTTGGGACTAATACTACTACTCTTTGTGTTTCACTTTCTGGCTGTCAAAACCAGAGAAATAATAAGATGTTTGATGATGCTTATTTAATGCTTGTTATGCATAGATGTTATGACCAATATCAAATGGGTATGTGTAATTTTTGATAATTCATGGTCAGTTTCAAATGGGCTGTTTGATCATATAAGGAAGCAATAAGAGGAATCAACAAAAGGCATTTGTTTGGTTTATGGTACAGCAGGTCTTCAGTCAGTAACAGAAACTGAAGGCGTGAAAGTAAGAAATAGAGACATTATCATCATCATTACTTCATCTGCTCTTCTAAATTTTTCTTTTTTTTAATTTTCTATGGGGGTCAATTTTTCTCCGAGATGTGTAAATTCGCAAATTGTCTTTAATGGATCACTTTGATAAAGAATATTATATAAGAAAGATGATTCTGGAAAACCATTTCATTGATAGCTGGCAACAAACCTGTATTTTATCAAATTCAAAACACAAAGACTTCCATTCACAATTCAGGGTATGAAGGTGGCTGAAAAAATGATAGTGCACAAGAAAAACAGAACAAAAGATATAGATGACAGTAAGGGCATTCGAGATTCCCCATAGACTGAGTCACATTTATAATAAATGCCCTTGCTTATAGCAAGGTTAATACTCTTCACCTTCCTCTTCATCATCTGCACCTTCAGCACCAACTTCTTCGTAATCTTTCTCAAGAGCAGCAAGATCTTCACGAGCTTCTGAAAACTCTCCTTCTTCCATGCCCTCACCTACATACCAGTGAACAAATGCTCTCTTTGCATACATGAGATCAAACTTGTGATCAATGCGCGAGAACACCTCTGCCACTGCTGTGTTATTGCTGATCATGCAAACTGCTCTTTGCACCTTGGCAAGATCACCACCTGGCACAACTGTAGGAGCCTGGTAGTTTATACCACATTTGAAGCCAGTTGGACACCTGCATAAATCCAACAAAAGATCAAGACATAATTCTATATTATTAATAAAACCCGAGTCTGGTCTGCGTAAAACTATGTCCAAGATGATTGTTTCAATTAAAAAATTTAAGAATGAAGACACCATTTCACAATGAAAATAGAAAACTACTGCAACGTTTTGTCTTTCAAATTTTGCTTAGTTAGTCTTGACATTACTTACCAGTCAACAAACTGAACTGTCCTTTTTGTTTTTATGGTTGCCACGGCAGCATTGACATCCTTAGGAACAACATCTCCCCTGTACATTAAGCAGCATGCCATGTATTTCCCATGCCTAGGATCACATTTGGCCATCATGCTTGAAGGCTCGAAAACTGCATTTGTGATCTCAGGAATTGAGATCTGCTCATGGTATGCCTTTTCGGCTGAGATGACGGGGGCATATGAGGAGAGCATGAAATGGATACGGGGATATGGTACAAGGTTTGTCTGAAACTCTGTGATATCAACATTAATGGCTCCATCAAACCTCAATGAAGTTGTCAATGATGATATGATTTGAGATATCAACCGGTTCAAATTGGTATAAGTTGGCCTCTCTATGTCCAACGATCTCCGGCATATGTCATAGATAGCTTCGTTGTCTAACATGACAGCCACGTCTGTGTGCTCAAGTAGGGAATGAGTGGAGAGAACACTGTTATAAGGCTCAACAACTGCTGTCGAAACCTGCAATCAAAAGAGAGAACTTTATGAATATCTTACAGGAACATTCTAAAAATGAGTACTACTAGCATTTAGGCATATGTCAAGCCCACATAAATGACAGCATAAATTATTGCAGGAGGAGCATATCATTGAATCAAAAAATGAGTACTACTAGCATTTAGGCATATGTCAAGCCCACATAAATGACAGCATAAATTATTGCAGGAGGAGCATATCATTGAATCAGTAGCTATACGTACCTGGGGTGAAGGATATATGGTGAACCCTAGCTTAGACTTCTTCCCATAATCTACAGACAAGCGTTCTAGCAGCAAGGACCCTAAACCAGAACCAGTGCCGCCACCAACAGCATTGAAAACCAAAAACCCTTGCAATCCTGTACAGTTGTCAGCCAACTTTCTTATTCGATCCAGGCAGAGATCTACAATTTCTTTTCCAACTGCAAAACATGAACAAAACCAGTTGAGTCTCCGATAAACATAGTAAAACAACAATGAACAAGACTAGTATTTTTTTCCCCCTTTCAAGATCAAACTATAAAAAAAAAAAAGAGGGTTGGCCCAACATAACTTTCATTATAAGAGAGCTAACTTAAGCATTTAAAGAAATCTCCATTACCTGTATAGTGCCCCCTTGCAAAATTGTTAGCAGCATCTTCCTTTCCAGAAATGAGCTGCTCAGGATGGAAAAGTTGGCGGTAGGTACCAGTTCTAACTTCATCAATAACAGTGGGTTCCAGATCAACAAATATTGCCCTAGGGACATGTTTACCAGATCCAGTCTCGCTAAAGAAGGTATTAAAAGCATCATGCGCAACACCAACTGATGTATCACTGCAGAGACAAAAACATCAGTCCATTAGGAAATAGACACAATAATACATTGAATATGTATACCTAGCAAACGATATGCTTAAAAGGAGTCAAGTTCCTTCAAATCATAGAAAGAAAAAGAAGTCCAATTTGAGGCATATTAGGTCAAATTTACCAACTCTCTTTGTGCACGCTTAAATTTCATCATAACAACAAAAGATATGACGGATCCGTTAAAAGTTAATAACAAACCCAGATGAATTTCCCTAATCCCAATCTCAAAATCATCAGAAGGACATCAATTTCCCAATGAAAGAACTAATCTAGTTTTGTAAAAGAACAACCCAATATGTTTAGATGCGAAAGAAATGTATTTCACCGCACCGCATAAGAATCCGAATACGAGTATGATGATTAAAAGCATATAACTATAACTATAATAACAATAATAAAAATAATAATAATAATAATTACCAAAACTTTTGATAAGGAAACAATTCAATATCCATCTGACCTAGAAAAAACAAATCAGTAATAAGTGCACTCAACTTGGTTCATCATCAACATTCTTATCGATCAAATTAGTCTCTACACAAACAAATTCAATTCACAAACAAAACCCATTATATTTTTGAACTTTAACGAAAATGGCATTGGGAAAAAAAAGAGCGAGGAAAGAAACCGACCTGGGCATCGTACCATCAGGCTGAATCCCATGTTCGAGGCAATAAAGCTCCCAACAGGAATTACCCACTTGGATTCCCGCTTGACCAATGTGTACGCTAATTATTTCTCTCATCTTTATTCTTTCTCTTTCTTTGCCTAGGCGATGATCAAAATGAAAATGAAAAGCTTTTTGATTTTAGTTGTGTTTGTGGGTTCACTTGTCTCTGTTTTTGTGAAGAAAGAAAAGACGATGCTTTGAGGAGACAAATGGGAATTGGATAAATATTTGGAGTCCGCTGGCAACAACCACCACCGTTTCCCATTTGGCGCCAGACTAATATTGGGACCCAATTGCCAACTCTTATTATAAAATGACTGTATTGCCCCTTTTAGGAATCTGGTTTCTTACTCTTTGAATCGATCTTATCTTGTGCAAACTGAATGGACCTATCTGGCATTAGGGTCTAAAATCCCATGTTATATTTCAGCTGTTTCTGCTCATTATTTTCTGTTACCTTTACACCTATTAATTCTCTTTTCTTTTTTTTAAATTAGTTTTTCTGTTTTTTAATCTTCTTCTTAAATCTTATATAATTAATAAACTGTATTGCCTCTTTGTTTGTTGTTTCTATTGAATCACCAATAATAAGAAAAATATAAATAATATTTTTAAAAGTTGCAATCTACACATAAATATACTTATTTTTAAAAAATATAAAAGATGTCATTCAATTATAACATAAGTTAGATATAACTAAGAAAGAAAATATTGATATTATCATAATAATATTTATCTTTTATATATCAACGTTGAAATATAAGATATATATTTTTTAACATAGTTGAGAATTTCCTTAAAATATAACTTAAATATTTTTTTTAACTAAAATATCTTGGTATTGTAGATATTGTCATTAAAATTTTAATAAATTATTGTTAAAATGTTGAAAAAATATAAAAAATATCAATTTTTAATTTAATTTTCTCTTAATTAATATTTCAATTCAATTTTTTCTCACTTGGTAGAAAATAATATATTTTATTTTTTCTTGTTTATAACATTTCTACTATGCATATGAAATAAATAGATAAAAAAAATTATATCATATATTACTTTCTTTAGTGAGTAACCAAGTAAAATAATAGCATTAATCTAATTCAAAAGTATAACGTCAATATGTATATTTAATTATCTACTATTTTATATTAATATTATAATATGTATATTGCATTGAAGGAGTAAGGTTCATTGTATCTCTATAACTATAAGTATTTTTAAAAATAAATAATTAATAAAATTTATTTTCATAGTATTTAGATTTATCTATTTATAATAGTTAATACAATTAGATATTCTATTTAATTATTTCAAATATTTTAATTATTTATTATATAATATTTAGCAAAAAAGAATATATATTTTGTTATACAATATTTTAATTAATTAATCAACTTATTAATTGATATAAATATTTTAAGTATTAAAAAATATAGTATTAAATAAAAAATTAGTTTAAAATATAAGTAATATATTGTCTTGATGTTTTATAAAATTTTATTAAAAAAATTCATATTTTTAATAGAATTTTCATAGCATTCATGATTTTTTTTCAAAGTTTCGGTCAATAAAAACAATATTTTTGACATTTTTGTAAGAATTATATCTCGATATCTTCAGTGACATTGACATTTCAAATATGAATATAACGATTTTTTAATAACATTTTTTTAATATCTTTAAATATTAAAAATAAATTTATCTTACTTTATAATATTATATAATCTATTATTTTAAATTAATAAAATAAAAATAATTTTTATTTTTATTTTCTAATAGAATTAAGATAAATAAAAAATATATTTTCAATTTTAATTAAATTATATAAAAATATTTAAAAAATTATTCGTAATTTAGTTAATTATTTAATTAATTTTTTAATCAATGATTATAGACAATGTAATGAAATAGTTTAGATAGCTATCAAAACAATAAATATATTTTTTTAAAATAAATAGAAATATTAAATGATATGATTAACAAAAAAAATCAAGTAATTAGAACACAATTAAAATATGAGTTTTTAACGTGAATATAAGTGAAATATTTTAATATGAAATAGTTAAAACAAAGAATAATAGATTTTAAAAAAAAGGGAAAAAATTATTTTCTTGGGATAATTTTCGGTTGTGTTTGTTTCGATCAAACTGTGTTTTATAATAAAAAATAGAGGTAGAAGAAAAAAAATCAAATTTATGCTAGAAATATTCAAATTTTACGCATTTATATCATATTTACAATGAACCTAATCTACCAAATAAAAATCAAAATATCGAATAAAATCAAATATTAAACTAATAATTGTTAATTTAAATATCCCAAACTAATTAATTTATATACATTTTAACGCTATATAATATAGTACACTATAATTAGCTTAAACCTCTATCAAAAATAGACAAAAATATTGTCATTCAATAATACCTTATTTTCACCAAGTGGTGTGATTATGCTCAAAATTATTACATTTGATTAAAGAGTTATTATAGTATAACTTTAAGTGTTGATTACACGTAGAAGAAAAATTAATCAACACAAATGATCATAGAATAGTAAATAAAAATAATTTTATAATTGAAAAAATAAAAAAATTGACAATAATTAAGGATGAAAATTTTGAAAGAAAAGAAAATAATAAGACTCACAGATTTACTTAATTATTTTTTAAGCAAATATAAGAAACTCGTCATTTACATAAATTGGTAAATGATACTCTTTGTCAAATGACCCAGTGTATTATAGGACCCGTCTACATGGAATGCGGAGAAAATGAAAAGTGTAGGTCCAATTCTATTAATTACATTTAATTTTGGTGGTTACAATTTTATTTATAAATAAGAAATATTTTTACTTTAGAGAGATACACCAAAAAGAGTAGAAGCAAAGCAAATCTAAAGAAACATTTTTTTTTTGATAAAAAATAGTGTTGTATATGTGAGAAAGTTGTAGAGAATATTTTAGAAAAAATATTTGGGATATTTTTCTAAAATGGGAGTGACAAAATAGTGAGTTTGGAAAATACTTGTGTATCACTATTTTTGATTTATCTCAATTTTGTTGTATTATCTTTTACTTTGTATTCATTAATTTTATTAGTGGAAGAAATATTTTTCGGAGTTTATCTCATGGACGTAGCCCAAATTAAAGAATGAATCACGTTAAATTATCGATGTTATTATTTTACTTTGTTGAATTTCTTTTATTTTTACTTTGTTGAATTTATTTTATTTTTACTCATTGTGCCTCAACAACTGGTATTAAAGTTGGTCTAGTAAAATTCTTAGTATGCTTTGTGGTTATAGCATAGATTGATCTACCATATCAGAAAGATTTTATTAGGTCAAGGTTGTATTTATTTTTAGAAAAAGAAACACAACTAAAAAAATGTCAAGGCAGAATGTAAATATTGAGAAATTTAATAACAATAATATTTTTTCTTTATGGCAAAGGAGGATGGAGGATGGAGGATATTTTCATTCAACAGAAGGTCCATAAGGTATTGTTGGGGAAAGAAAAGAAGGAAGCAACCATCACCAAAGAACAATGGGAGGGGATAGATGATATTATAGCCAGTACAATCCGTCTAAATCTCTCAAATAATTTCTTGCAAAATATTGAATCAAAAAATTGCAAGACTGCAAAAGAAACATAGAAGACTCTATAAAACATGTACATATAAAAGAACCTTGCAAATAAATTTTATTTATGGAACGAACTATATCAGATGAGAAAGGAAGATAATGTGAGCATGATGCAATATGTTAGCGATTTCAACAGCAAACTTTCTCACTTAGCAAGATTCAATGTGAGTTTCGATGATGAAGAAAAAGCTGTGATGTTGCTGGCATCACTACCCTCGTCATATAATCATCTCACAACAACTTTTACTTATGCGAAAGAAGAGATGGAATTTGAAGTTATTGTAGAAACCTTGTTGTCATATGAGAAACAGAATAGGGAGAGAGATTCAGAAGCATAAAATTTTATCATAGAGTCTAGAGGAAAGAGACAGTATAGAGAATATAAACCCATAGGCAAGAACAGAGGCAAATAAAAAAAATATGCCAATGTTGAATTCCATCACTTTAAGAGGAAGGGTCACATCAAGAAATTTTGCAAGGTGTTCAAGAAGGAACAGAAAACAAACAAAGGAAAAGTAGTGAAGAAAGACGACAATAGTGATGATGAGCAAACAAATACCATAAATGAGTTCAACATCGTTTATGATGAAGATTTTTTCAATCTTGCATCACACGAGACCAGTTGGGTGATTGATAGTGGTGCTACAATTCACGTTACATCGCGTAGAGAATTTTTTTTATCATACACACCTGAAAGTTTTGGTGTTGTTAAATTGGGAAATGAAAGTCTGTCAAAAGTTATCAATCAGGAAGATGTTTGCTTGGAAACAGAGAATGAAACCATACTATTTTTGAAGGATGTCATGCATATTTCAAATATGTGCCTAAATTTGATCTCTATATGCAAACTTGAAAATGAAGGATATTGCAGCTCCTTCATTTATGAAAAATGGAAACTTACAAAAGGCTTCTTAGTAGTGGCTAAAAGTGAGAAGTATACAACTTTGTATATAATGCAAGCGAAGTTATCCATTGACACAGTAAATGACATGGAGCAAGACAGTGCAACTGAATTATGGAATAATATACTTAATCATATGGGTGAAAAAAAGTATGAAAAGTCTAGCTAGTAAGAAGATACTACCCGAAATGGATGAAGTACATTCGAAGAAATGTGTTGCTTGTCTAGCAGGAAAGAAAAATAGAGTTGCTTTCAAGAGTTCCTTTCCTTCCAAAATGAATAATATTTTAGATCTGATTCATTCAGATTTGTGTGGACCAATGTCAAAGTCATTTGGTGATGCTCAATACTTTATGACTTTTATTGATTATCATTTAAGGAAGCCATGTGTATATCTTCTAAAGACAAAAGAACAGGTGCTAGATGTATTCAAAGAATTTCATGCCTCAATTAAGAGACAAATTGGGAAGAAACTGAAGTGTATTTAGAAAGAAAATGGTGGAGAATACACAGGATTTTTTCATGCTTACTGCAAAAAGCATGGTATTCGACATAAGATGAAAACTCCAAAGACATCGCAGTTGAATGGCTTAGTTGAGAGGATGAACAAAAATTTGATGGAGAGAGTCGAATGTCTACTCTCACATGCAAAGTTTCCTAAAACTTTCTAGGGTGAAGTCTACTCATAGTTGCATATGTGTTGAATCTTTCACCTTGAAATCCTCTCAAGATGGATCTTCCAAATAAAGTATGATTAGGAAAAGATATTTCCTATGATCATATACGGGTGTTTGGGTGCAAAGCATTTGTTCATATCCCCAAGGATGAGAGATCCAAACTTGATGCCAAGACAAGATAGTGTATTTTTATTGGCTATGGTCAAGATCAATTTGGCTATAGATTCAATGATCCAGTTGCAAAGAGACTTGTCAGGAGCCGTGATGTTGTATTTGTTGAAAATGAGACCATTGAAGATATTGTCAAAATGAAGAAGGATGTTCCTAATTCCAATGGTGACTCATCAATTTTAGAATTAATTACTCCAACATCAATGCCAAGACAAGTTGGAGATAAAGACCAGGTTTATCCACCTGATGAAGATGATGCTCCCATAGAAGTTGGTTATGAAGATTGAGGGAGATGATGATGTTCATTATCCAGCACCAACACCTGTGGCATCTTATGTTCCATTGAGAATAAGTGATAGACTAAGACGACCTTCTACCACATATCCTCCAGATGAGTATGTAACTTTCAACTGATAGGGGAGAACCTGAGAATTATGAAGAATTCATGGATGACGAATCCAAAAAAAATGGATTGAAGCCATGCAAGATGAGATGAAGTCCTTGCATGAGAACAAAAATTTTGAGTTGATGAAGCTTCCCAAATAAAAGGGTGTTTCATGGTGGCATGAAGAACACAGTTCCAGTCTATGATACAAAGCCAGACTGGTTGTCAAGGGATTTAACCAAATAAAAAGAGTTGATTTTGAGAAGATTTTCTCACTAGTTGTGAAAATGACAGCCATCCGTACTATACTGGGGTTAGCAGTAAGTCTTGACCTGCCATCCGTACTATACTGGGGTTAGCAGTAAGTCTTGACCTGCCATCCGTACTATACTGGGGTTAGCAGTAAGTCTTGACCTGGAGGTTGAGCAAATGGATGTCAAAGCTTCCTTCTTACATGGTGACTTGGAAGAAGAGATATACATGAAGCAGCTAAAGGGTTTCAAGCAAAAGATAAAAGAGGATTATGTTTGTAAATTGAAACAAAGCCCCTATGACTTAAAATAGGCACCAAGATAATGGTACAAGAAGTTTGAGTTTGTTATGTGGGAGTAAGGCTACAAAAAGACTACTTTAGACTATTGTGTTTTTGTGTAGAAATTATCTGATGATGATTTCATTATTCTTTTGCCCTATATGGATGATAAGTTGATTATTGGCCAGAATATTTTTAGAATCAACAACTTGAAAAAGCAGTTGAGTAAGTCTTTTTCTATGAAAGAATTGGGACCAACAAAATAGATTCTTGGTATGAGTATTATTAGAGATAGAGGCGCCAAGAAATTATAGTTGTCACATGAGAAGTACATTGAGAAATTACTTCATAAATTTCATATAGACAAGGTTAAAGCGATTAGTTGTTCTTTTGCTAATCACTTTAAGCTAAGTTCTAAGAAAACCCCTTTTACAGATAAGGAGAAGGAAGAAATGGAAAAAGTTTTATATGCTTTAGCAGTTGGAAGTCTGATGTATGTCATGGTTTGTACATAGCCAAATATCGTTTATGTAGTTAGAGTTGTGAGTAGATTCCTTTCAAATCTTGGAAAGGAACATTGAGCTAGAGTGAAATAAAATTTCAGGTATCTTCAAGTTTCTTTCAAAATATGTCTATGTTTTGGAAATCAAAAACCTATGTTAGTTGGATACATAGATGCAGATATGATTGGCGATGTGGATTCCAGAAAATCCACTTCAGGTTACCTGAATACATTTGTAGGGAGAGCTATGTCATGGTAGTCAAAGTTACAAAAATGTATTGCACTGTCCACTACAGAAGCAGAATTTATAGCAGCAACAGAAGCATGTAAAGAGTTGCTATAGATGAAAAGGTTCTTGAAAGAACTTGGATTGCAGCAAGACAGTTACCAGTTATTTGGTGATAATCAGAGTGCTATCCACCTTGGAAAGAATGTCTCCTTTCATTCGAGATCAAAACATATTGATGTGAGATATCACTAGATTAGGGATGTAATGGAGAAGAAACTACTACATTTTGAGAAGATCCATACAAAGGAAAATGGATCAAACATGTTGACGAAAATTCTTCTAAGATAGAATTTTGAATACTGTCATTTAGTTGTTAGATTGGTAGAGCCTTTCATATAGTCGGGATGGGAAGATTTATAGGTTTCGTCTATATGGAAAATGGAAGAAAATAAAAAAATGTAGGTGCAACCCTATTAATTACATTTAACTTTGGTGATTGTAATTTTACCTATAAATAGACAATGTTTTTGTCTTAAAGAAACACACCAAAAAGAAGAGAAGCAAAGCAAAGCCAAATGAACAATTTTCTTTGATGAAAAATAGTGTTGTGTGTGTGAAAGAGTTGGAGAGAATATTTTAAAAAAATATTTGAGATATTTTTCTAAAAGGGGAGTGACAAAATAGTGAGTTTGGAAAACACTTGTGTGTCATTATTTTGGGTTTATTCCAATTTATTGTATTGTCTCTCACTTTGTATTCATTAATTTTATTAGTGAAAGAAATATTTTTCGGAGTTTATCCGGTGGATGTAATCCAAATTAAAGAGTAAATCACATTAAATTATCAATGTCATTATTTTAGTCTATTGAATTTATTTCATTTTTACCACGTTAAATTGCCAATAGCCCAACATGTACAATAACTTATTACCCAATTCTTTATTATGTATGAAGCTATCACCATATTTCTAAAAAACTCTTTAATCCACTTAAAAACTCATTTAGTACATTTACGTATTCAAGATTTATCTAGTTCTATGTGTACAAAAAATCATTTAGTTTCTTGGACAAGTATAAGTTAATGCTTGTTGCTATTGGTTTTATACAAAAGAAAAGTGTAGATTTTTATGAGACCTTCTGTTTGTGAAACAAACCACCATTCATGTGGTTTTCAACGTTGCACTCACTTTCAATTGGTCTATTTGAGGTAGGCACTAGTCTTATATGCAAGTTTAAAAAGATCTGTTAAGGTCTCAAACAAACTCCTTAGATTTAGTTTCACGAGTTAAGGTATTTTCTTAAGTGTCTTGGCTTTGTTATTTCAAAAAGAGTTGCTAGTTTGTTTATAAAACACACATTCTTCGTAGTATTTGATTCTTGTTCATATCGATTACATAATCATTACTAATACAAGTTGTAATATCATTGCCTCATTTATTTCTTAGCTTGACTCCCATTTCTCTTTATAAAATTTAGATAAATTAAATTATTTTATGAGAGTTTAGGTTTCTTACTCGGATAATGATCATCTTTGTCAAAATAAATATGTCAAAGATGTTTATAAAAAAAAAATTGTGACTTGTAAGATTGAACAAAGTTTGGTCAAAATGTTTCACAATTGAAGTTTGATCAAGATTTTGCTCTATTTAAGTTCCAAATCTTTTATACCTTTTTTTTATACTTTTTTTAAATACTACTACTATTTTTTCTTCCTTTTCTCTCTCTTTATTTACAATCGTGCATATTGAATTAAAATGAATTGTTGTTGAAGTCAAGTTTTTCTTTTACTTTTTTGATTATTGGTTACATTATTAACTTATTAGGAAGAACTTCTTAATTATGTATTTAAATTTAAATAAAATCATATTGTAATCTAAAAATTAAATATTTGACATTTAAGTACATACATGGATTAATATAAACCATTCTTGCTAATCTGAGTAGCGTTTAATTAGAAATATAAATATCAACAAATAAGTTAAAAAGTCGACCTTTTGAAAGAGTTAGCAAATGAATCTACCTACATTAACGAACATTGCTAACATTATATGCCCCAAGTTATTAATAAGCATTAAACCTCATATTTATATGCCTTATTTTTCTTTAATGTCAAAATAATATTTATTTATGATATTAAATATGCATAGATTATAGGAGTTGTGAATTTTGTAGAAAATTTGCATTATTTAGGATATGTTTGAATTTTAGATTTATAGGGGGAAAAATGGTAAGCAAAATATGAGTGATAAAAAAAGAAAAGAAACTGAATCAAATAATGAAATATATTATTTATGAGTTAATTACTAAATGAATATAAGAGTTTTACAAAATTTCAATCTTCATTCTCTCTCTTTTTTTAACCCTTTATATTTTCCTCAATATTCTAGGGTGAGAATTTTAAGAGTTATAAGCACTTTGTTAAATACTTATATTTCTTTCAAAATTATTTTATAACATGACATGTAATATTATAAAACTTAGTTTTGGAACTACAATTTAATAGTTAATTTATATTTGGTAAAGAAAAATTTGCAAATATTTCCCTTTATATTTCTATATATATATTCTACAAATATCATTATTTTACAATATCTATATACTCATTCTAAGTGTTAAATCGTAGAATATTTTAATTTAGGAATTAAAATACATTTTGCTTTTCTTTTAATCTTAAAATACAAAATTAATTCATTTTTATTAATAAATGGGTTTCATTTAAACAGATTTTATATTATAGAAATATTATTTTTATTATTATAAATTTTAATATATTATTTATATAATTTTAACAAATTAAAAATAAACAGGTTTTCAAAACCTGTCCTACGTTGAATAAATCACCTCCACCCTAGTACTTTACTCTCCCTCTCTCGTTCAGGTCTCTTCTAAAACACGAAGCACCAACCTTTGAGGACCCTATCACTGTTCCCTCTTTATTTTATCGCCCACTCTGAAAGCTAGACATGGGAGACGAGAAGAAGCCCAAATCCACTGGTGTTTGGCCGACCGTGAAGCCCTTTGTCAATGGCGGTACCTCTGGTATGCTCGCCACTTGTGTCATCCAGCCCATTGATATGATCAAGGTACTTTTTTTCTTCTCTAATTAATAATGCTTCCTTCTCTACCTTTTTTATTCAGATTCATCGTTTGCCCATGATTCCTTTATGCATTTTTCATTGATATTTCGTGCAAGTTTGAACTGAAAATTAGTTCATTTGATGGATTTCAGATCTGTGATTTTTTGGGTTATTTCGTATTTGTTTTGAAATATTATTTTGATTATTTTATTTCCATTTCCATTACTTGGTTTCGTGTAGGTGAGAATTCAATTGGGTCAGGGATCGGCAGGCCAGATTACGAAAACCATGCTTAAGAATGAGGGTGTTGGTGCCTTCTACAAGGTTTGCTTCTTCAGATTTATCGGGCTTTGATTTTTTATTTTTATTTTGTGCGCGCGTTTGAATGTTATGCATCTTCTCGATTTAACGATGCGTATTGAAATAAGGATCTTTAGTTAGAATCCTTAACTAATTAATTGACTATGTAAGGTTTCTTAATATGAGCAATTAGGTATAGTTTAGGTCCGTAATCTGAGTAAGAGATATACTCTTTTTTGAATTTCAACTATATCATAGCTATTTCTTGAGGAATGAGGATGTACTTGTTTGCACATACGTACTCAGTGACTATTTGTAGGGACCTTTATTGCTTATATGTGATTTTGGAAATTACTGTCAAAAGCTGTTCGATTATTGCATAATGTAATGTATCAAACAAAAGTTACAAGCAAAGAAACTAATTTGGCTCATTCCATTCCATCATCTTGTTTAAATTTCATTGCATTTGTTGATTGGTGCTACTTCTAGAATTCCTATCACTTTTCTTAAGTTTTTATACATGGCTTATTTCAAAGGAACAATTTTTTTTTTCCCTTTCTAATTGGCATTGTTTTGATCAGGGGCTTTCCGCTGGATTGCTCAGACAAGCTACATATACCACGGCCCGACTTGGATCATTCAAGTAAGTGCGTGTTTTACTTGCTATCCATGATGATTTTGATTTTGTCCTAGATCTTTGTCTATGAACAATTGCATCTCTTAGGCTGCAACATTATTTCAACCTTTTGATTATCGGATTCTTTCTGAATGTCTTTCTTAGAATGTTGACAAGCAAAGCAATTGAGGCCAATGATGGGAAGCCCCTGCCTCTATATCAGAAGGCTTTGTGTGGTCTCACTGCCGGAGCTATTGGAGCATGTTTCGGTAGTCCAGCTGATTTAGCCCTCATTCGTATGCAGGCTGATGCAACTTTACCTGTTGCTCAGCGCCGAAATTACACAAATGCTTTCCATGCCCTCTATCGTATTGTTTCTGACGAAGGGGTTTTGGCACTTTGGAAAGGTGCCGGTCCTACTGTGGTAAGAGCAATGGCATTGAACATGGGAATGCTTGCCTCATATGATCAAGGTGTTGAATTGTTCAGGGATTCCCTTGGCTTTGGTGAAGGTGCTACAGTGATAGGTAATATTCTTTGCAATAAGTACACTTATATTTTTCATTCCTGTTACAGTCGTGGTGGAGTTTATTTGACGTTCCTATTTACTATAATATGCTGATCCTTCTGTTATTTATACAATTTCAATTTCTTAGTCATATTGGGTGTAACTTGGCCTCTTTGTTAGTGAGGCTTATGGCCATCAACAAGGTGAGGAGGTTGGTGGGTTTTCATTGGCAAATAAGTAATATCAATTCCAACTTTTCTGGGCTCTAACTTTGAAATTCACAAGTACCTTGCGGTGTAGCATAAAAATCTTATGATGGGTTAATGCAACTCTGACTCACCTATAGTCAATATTCTTTACATCTAAGAAAGTATTTATATGATGTTTTTGCTTGGAATAACCTACATTTCTTTTCTGTTTGTAGGTGCAAGTAGTATTTCAGGGTTTTTCGCTGCAGCTTGCAGTTTGCCTTTTGATTATGTTAAAACTCAGATTCAGAAAATGCAACCTGATGCTGAGGGAAAGTATCCATATACTGGCTCTCTTGACTGTGCTATGAAAACTCTGAAAGCAGGAGGACCATTGAAATTTTACACTGGATTTCCAGTTTATTGTGTTAGAATTGCTCCTCATGTCATGGTAATTTCTCTCCATTTCTAACTTTTGTTTTCTAGACTTGATGTCTTCCTTTATATGGCTCAAAGAATATGTTTTCAAGTGGTCTGCATTTCGATTAACGTTTTTTATTTGTTGCATGTGCGTGTGTGTGGGGATGCAGATGACATGGATTTTTCTCAACCAAATTCAGAAGATGCAGAAGACTATTGGCCTGTAGTCATCTGCTGGAAAATTCTATTCAAGTTCAAATCTTTTTTAATAATAATACTGCAGAGCGGTGTTGTAGTTCTCATTTTGGCTATTCACACCCAGAGTTGAACTATTTTATAGAAATTTAGTGGAATTGGAGTAAGATTCCTCACATTTATATATGTAACAGTATTTTTTTGGGGGGTGTGACTGGAACAGGATACTAAAGATTCTGAGAATCAAGTTTTGCAAGCTTCCATTGACTGCAGATGAAGGATTTTAATTGAATTTAAATGCACCTAGTATGACTGCCTGCCTTATTTTTAATTTCTATTGTTTGATTTTAATTCGTTGGCCCTTTTCCTTTTCTTTTTCTTTTGTGCTTAAAATTTTTGTTCAACCCAACTTCACAAAGTTACAATAATTAAAATTGTTGATCCTTTTATTTTTCTACCATTTTTTTAATGTCGATCCTTGTTCTTGTATTTATTTGATACGCCCAGTTGATATTGTATAAACATGAGTCCCGAAAGTGTTAAGCTGCATGCAAAATCGATATGTTTCTCTTTAATTTATATTTTTTTTTATTGAAAATGGAGATTTGTACTTCAATTTAATAGTTGTAGAAGCTTTCAAATTTGGTTTATGGTTGGGTACTGAGTGGTAAAATAGCTTTAAGAAAGGTACACAGTCCTATAATGTTCATTATAGGGTTATATTAGAGGTTTTATTGTTTTTAGATAGGTATAATTTAGTTCAAAATTATCATAAAAAGACAAGGTTGATCAATGTAAAACATTAATGAATAAGTTTTTTTTTTAATTAAAAAGCTTATTATTTCATTATTGTCAATCTTTGTATGCATTCTATTTAATATTGTTTTAAAAAAGAGACTAATAATGTAATTATTTATAAAGTAAGGTATTAATAATATATGATTATATAATTTTATTACTAATCTTTACCTTTTTAAAATAAAAATATTTACCGTAACTGGTAAACATTTTTCCCGTTTACTATTTTCATTTGACAAATGCCTTTGGTGCTTTTAATGAGTTGACAGTGGAGCAAAAATTGCAAAATAAGCACTACAAAAGTATGATAATGATTAATGGATTATTCTTATTGAAACATTGGCATTACTCATGGATAGTACAAAAGAAACCGTTGGTTTGTGATAGGTTTTATGTAGTATTGCTCTTAGCTTGGTAGTCACCTTTCTTTTTCATGTTTTGTTAATGATTGGATTGGTATTTTTGAACCATAACCTCCCATCTTTTTTGAGGTGGAAAGTTGTCATCTTATTAACTAAAGCATGAGCCACGAAACGACTTCATGTACGTATGAAAATTAAGACAAATCAAGCGAAAAGATAAAATGACAAACTTAGAAATACAATTCACTCAAACAAATAAAAGGACAAAATTACTTCTAACAAGAGTACTACCACATCATAGTAACTTTTTTTCATCCTATTCATTTTTTAATATCTTTACCACCAAAATAAATGTATTAATGAAATTTCATATCTAACAAAAAATATGTCTTAATAAATCTTTGCATAAGAGTTACAAAAATATACAAACATCTTCGTATTGGAAGATATCATACTTAACAGAATAAAAATCTTTGAAGAACACACTATATCTTTTTTTCTTAAAGTCATATATAAAATAGTAATAAGTGTATTGGATATTAGTCCTTAATTTAAGGAATAAAACAAGGACCTTAATTCAAGTAATAAAATAAAATAAGGAATCTTTAATTCAAGGAGTAAAATAAGGAATCCTTAATTCAAGAAGTAAAAGAAGGAATCCTTAATTCAAAGAGTAAAATAAGGAATCATTAATTTAAGGAGTAAATCAAGAAATGCTTAATTTAAAGAGTAATTGAAGGAGTAAAATTTCCTTATAAATAGCTATACAATTGTAATGAAAACATGAAGAAAATAATACAAACTAGAGAGCTCTTTTGTGTAGAGTTATTTATTGTTTTTTTAATATGGTATCAGAGCAGAAAAATTAACTTGCGTATGCTTTATTATTATCTTAGCATCTTCAATTTTTGAAATGGTTGAAGATAAACCGCTAGGATCAGAAGCTGAAAGTTCATCAGTGCTTTCCTTCATGAATATGCATGAGGTGGATGTCAACCCAAATCAAAGATTAAGCTTAGTCTTGTTGAATGAGTTTAATTACTTGCCTTGGTCAATAACAATGTCTCTGGCTCTAAGTGGAAGGTCCAAGTTGGGGTTCATAAATGGAAGCATCGAAGTACCCGATGTTTCCTCACCAACCTATGAATCCTGGCTTAGTAAGGATCAGTTGGTTATGTCATGGCTCTTAAATTCCATAGAACGTAAATTAGTTGAAATATTTAGTTACTCTCAATCCGCATACCAACTATGGGAGACAGGCAAGGAAATGTATGGTAGTCAAAACAATGTTGCACGAGTTTTTCAATTAAAGAAGGACATCTCAGATCTGTAACAAGATGACAAGCCTTTTGTACAACTCTTAGGAAGCATGAAAAGCATGTGGAATGAGTTGGAAATATATCATCCTCATACAACCGATTTAGCTCTGCTATGAAAGAGAGCGGAAGAAAATAAGATATTTTAACTTTTGTCCAGTCTCGATTCAACATATGAAGATATACGATGCCACATACTCATGAATACTGAACTTCCTTCCTTCACCAGTGTATGTGTGACAATTCAACGTGAAGAAGTAAGGAGGAAATTCATGAACAAGGGTACAATGGCTAGTGTATCTAAGGCAAGAGCCTATCTAACCAATAAGAGGAAGTACAAAGGGAAGCATCCAAACTTGAAGTGTCAACATTGCAACTATACGGGTCATGTTAAGGACACATGTTGGATTCTACATCCAGAATTAAAACCTGATTTTATAAAGGATAAGGGTTTACAGAAAGTGAATCGTACTACACACCGTACAAATCATGCTTTTGCCTCTACTTCTAATGGGTTTGATCCATTCAAGAATTTCATAGCAAATCTAACTGAACTCATGAATGAGTTTATGTTGTATCTTCAAAGCAAGATAGAAGGAGCTAGAATTGACTGTGTGGATAGCATAGAAGAAGGAAACTCGACAGCATTTCTAGGCAAGTTTGTGGGTTTCTTGGCAGATACAAAACTCATACCACAAGAGGACATGCAAGGTATTATAAAATTCTTTAAAACTGCTCTTAAAATAAATATGTTGCATGATTTTTGGGTTGTAGATTCAGGTGCCACAGATCATATGACAAATTATGTGTCAAAGTCTCATAAGTTTGAAAAATTAGCAAATCCTTCTCAAATTTCAATTGCAAATGGTGAGAATGTAAAAGTTATGGGAAATGAAAAAATAAAATTAATGTCAGATGAAATCGAGTCGGCAGTTTTATATGTACCTTCCTTTCCCTTCCAACTTCTGTCTGTAGGAAAAATCATAAATACCTTGAATTGGTTAGCCATTTTTTCTCCTCACAATGTCATTTTTCAAGATTGTACCACCAAAAGGACGATTGGTGAAGGGTTTTACTTAGATGATTTCTATTACATATCCAAGAGCAATCCTAGAAGGTTTCAAGCCAAGTTTAACCCTATCCAAGATAATCAATTGTGGCATCAACATTTAGCTCACCCTTCTCCACCAATTTTGTCAACTTTATTTCCAAACTTAGGAAATGATGCAATTGCATGTGAAACTTTCCACTTGTCTAAGGCCACTAGATTTCCTTTTAATTCTTCCTTGTCTAGGGCTAGTAAGTGTTTTGAACTAGTTCATTCAGATGTATGGGGACCAACTAATGAACCTTTTGATGGTTATAAGTATTTTGTGATTTTTGTTGATGATTTCTCTCAAGTCACATGGTTATATCTTTTAAAGTTTAAGAATGAAGTTATGGAAGTATTTAAGGACTTTCATAACCTTGTTAAAAATCACTTCTCCTCTAAAATTCAAACCTTAAGGTCTAACAATGACACTGAATACATGTCCCATATCATGAAACAATATTTGAGCATTCATGATATTATGCATCAAATAAGTTGTGTTGGCACACCTCAACAAAATGGTGTAGCTGAATGCAAAAAAACTGGGACTTACTTGAAAAAACTAGAGTATTAATACTACAAATGAATATACCAAAGAGATTCTGGTCCCAAGGGGTTATGACAGTTGCTTACATCATCAATAGATTACCCAGCCGAGTCTTGGATTTCAAGTCTCCCCTAGAGGTCATGAAAGGAAGGAAAATTAACCTCTCACGCCTTAGAGTCTTTAGTTGCATCTGTTTTGTACATATTCAATCTCATCATCGAGATAAATTGGATCCTAGAGCTGTTAAATGTATTTTTCTTGGTTTTTCATCTACACAAAAGTGATATAAGTGTTATGATCCCCAACTTAGGAGATTAATTGTGTCTAAAGATGTTCAATTTTATGAAACTAACCATTTTTTCAGCAAGTCACATGAAATCACAAGTCAAGGGGATGATATCTTGGATGTGTTTCCATTACCAAGAATCGAACTTGAGGCTCCACAATAACAAGATCCCAGCCATGTCAACATTGATGCATCTCTCACTGAAAGTAACAATGAAGGGTCTCGTCTTAATGATACACTGCATGAAGATGGTGATAATCAAGATGATCCTCATAATATGGTACAAGATGTGAATGAGTGAGATAACTCATCATGCTCCACGATGTAATCCAATGCGTGTTAGGCAACCTCCCACAAGACTTCAAAACTTTGTCGCCTACAAACCCACACATCCCATCTCAAATTATGTGTCATATAAAAGAGTGACACCAGCCCATACCGCATTCCTCAATCGTATATCGAGTTACAGTGAGCCTCAAAACTTTCATGAGGCCAACAACCAAGAGGTGCGGAAGGAAGCCATGTAAGAAGAACTTAAAGCCCTAGATCAACACAACACATGGAGCATCACCAAACTTCTAAAAGACAAGAAATTTGTGGGTTGCAAATGGATCTATAAGCTCAAATTCAAGTCAGATGGATCAATTGAGAGGTATAAAGCAAGATTGGTGGCTTAGGGATGCACTCAAACATTCGAGGTGGATTACAAAGAAACATTTACACCTGTTGCAAAAATGAACACAGTAAGAGTGCTAC
Organism: Hippophae tibetana; assembly: GCA_037013495.1. Taxonomy (NCBI): domain Eukaryota; kingdom Viridiplantae; phylum Streptophyta; class Magnoliopsida; order Rosales; family Elaeagnaceae; genus Hippophae; species Hippophae tibetana. The sequence continues at coordinate 15,648,823 of CM072803.1, forward strand.
TATCCGTGGCTTTAAACAATGGGTGGTTCATGTACCAAATGGGTATGAAGAATGCATTCTTGCATGGTGATCTCAAAGAAGAAGTCTATATGAAATTGCCACCCGGGCATCCTCAAAGCAATGAACTGGATTTAGTGTGCAGATTGCACAAATCCATTTATGGTTTGAAACAGTCCCCACGAGCTTGGTATGCCAAGCTAAGCTCAGTTCTCACTAGTGTTGGTTTCAAAAGCAGTAATGCCGATTCCCCACTATTTTTTCGCACAGGAGCTATGGGCAAATTGGTTTTGCTGATTTATGTAGATGATATGATAATTACAGGTGATAATGCTGACGAGATTTTCAACCTCAAACAATCCCTCAGAAAAAGGTTTACAATTAAAGACCTTGGGATATTTAAGTACTTTCTTGGTATAGAAATGGCAACCTCACACAAGGGACTTTTTCTTAACCAAAGGAAATATGTCTTAGATTTTCTCAAGGAAGCTAACATGAGCGATGCTAAACCAACCATTATCCCTCTTGACAGCAAGCTCAAACCTAGCTTGAAGGGAACGCCACTCACAGATATAAGTTATTACCAGCGACTGGTTGGTAAGTTGATCTACCTAACAATCACCAGACCGAACATCACATATTCTGTAAGTATTGTGAGCCAATTCATACACTCCTTGACATTTAAGCATTTGACCCTTGTTAAAAGGATCTTACGCTACTTAAAAGGATTAGTGGTTCGTGGTATCATCATAAAGAAGAATGACAACACACAAATCATAGGGCGCTACTTAAAAGGATTAGTGGTTCGTGGTATCATCATAAAGAAGAATGAAAACACACAAATCATAGGGTATTGTGATGCTGATTGGGTAGGGAATGCAATCGATCGCAAGTCCACCACTGGCTACTGCTCATTTTTCGGTGGAAACTTGGTCACATGGAAGAGTAAGAAGCATATTGTCATCGCTAGATCAAGTGCCGAAGTTGAGTATCGTGCAATGGCTTCAACTGCGTGTGAGTTGATATGACTTAAAGGTCTTCTGTGTGATTTAGGTGTTCCTACAACTCTTCCTATGTCCTTATTTTGTGACAATCAGGAAACCATGCATATAACATCAAACCCAGTGTTTCACGAGAGGACGAAACACATTAAAGTTGATTGTCATTACGTTTGTGAACAAGTTGAATCACAGGTGATTCAGACACATTATACAAGAAGCTTTGACCAACTGGCTGACATCTTTACCAAGTTTTTGGCTTCTCATCAATTTTAACGACTTTTGTCCAAGTTTGGATCCATAAATCTTCTGGATCCAGCTTGAGGGGAAGTATTGGATATTAGTCTTTAATTCAAGGAATATAACTGGCTGACATCTTCACCAAGCTCTTGGCTTCTCATCAATTTTAACGACTTTTGTCCAAGTTTGGATCCATAAATCTTCTGGATCCAGCTTGAGGGGAAGTATTGGATATTAGTCTTTAATTCAAGGAATAAAACAAGGAATCCTTAATTTAAGGAGTAAAAAAGGAATCCTTAATTCAAGGAGTAAAACAAGGAATCCTTAATTCAAGAAGTAAATCAAGGAATGCTTAATTTAAAGAGTAATTGAAGGAGTAAAATTTCATTATAAATAACTATACAATTGTAATGAAAACATGAAGAAAATAATATAAACTAGTAGCTATTTTGTGTAGGTTATTCTTTGTGTAGAGTTATTTCTTGTTTTTTCAACACACTATAATTTGTTTGAGAGTAGATACTACAAGAGGATGCAATATATGAGAATTCAAAAGTCTTCAAATGACTCAAATCCCCGCTGCAAGCCATGTTCACGTGGCTAAATACGTCTATCCTAGGTACAGAACTTAGGGTGCATAGTGAGCCATAGGTATAATTATTAGGTTAATGTAGCCCCTAAGGTTAGGAGTATTAGCATAGATTTGATCGCACGAGTATGAGCAATCTGTGAAGATTTGCAAATTTTCGAAGCTTTGTTAAACAAAGAACCATCAGCTCATCCCGTAAATCCTTGTTTCAGTTTATTAGAGGCAGGAAATATATGGATGCTAAGTCACAATAAACTGATAAAGGAAAAGCCGCCTAACAACACTCCATTGTTGTCATGCCATCCTATTAGAAGCTACTGATCCGCATGACGCTCAAAATTAATGTTTGCATTTTCATTATAAATTTTAATTGAGAAGGTTGTTTATCCTAATTAGGTTTTAGAACGTTATTTTGAATAGGGATTATAACTATTATTTTATATATTTTGATACTTTTTTTTAGTAAGTAGATTACTAATACACTTTGTAATTTTATAATTTATTTGATTAATATAATATAATGTTTATTATAATTAATATACTTAATTAATTTAACACCTCACTTTGTACTTTTCGTAAGTGATGAAGGCATTCTTACTTATGGGAAAAGGCATCAACTTCAGGATCTTCTTGATGGCATGACATTGCTTGTTCAACAGGCAACTTTCTTTGTTGATCTGGCTCTGGATTCAGATTGTGGTGATGGGCCTTATGGTTTGCTTGCATTGCAAGAGCTATGGAGGAAGGAATTTTCTTGCGGGCCTTCTATGGTTCATGCAGGTTGTGAGGGGATTTTGGCTTCTTGTCATTCCTTGGACATTGCTGGCGTCGAGTTGATTGATCCACTTTCCACAGATGTAAGCTTCCATTGAATGTTTAATTAGCAGAGTCATAGATAGGGACAATACTGGAGACGTACCCGTAATTTTTTTAACTTAAATACTACTTTGTTTAATATACGTTCTGGGATAATGATGACAAGCACATGCATATTGCTCTTTCAGGGCCATGCTTCATCTTTGATTACTTTGCTGCAGTCTGACATAAAAACTGCTTTAAAATCTGCATTTGATGTTTTGGATGGACCATTATCTGTCAATAATTGGTGCAAAGGCTGCAACCAGTCAATTGGTGTAGGAAGTATGGCTGATGGGTTTTCTGCTGAATCTACGGTAACGGAATGCAGATATTCATCAAGCATTGCAGCAATATCTACTGACGAACCTATAAGCACATCTCAATCATCTGCTGGTGTTTTCTCTTGCCTTAAATGTATACTTATGCATGTACATACTTTGTCAACTATCTTTTCAAAGTAGCAAGTAGTTTGACCATTGATACAGCCTCTAGTGCAGCAGATGGAGTGAAAGTGGACGAAACGTACCAAAGGAGATCAAGCCAAGAAAACAGTGGCTTTGAAAGGGCACATCGAGAAATATTGTAGATAGTTGAAGCGGGATAATAAGAAGAAAGACAAAGAACAAGAGGGTGATGTTGGTAAGAAAAATGATCGAGTTCCCACCGCTAGTTTAGAAGACTTTCTCGTTATTTATGATTAAAATGTTGTCAATGTTGCATGTCACGAAATCAGTTGGGTTATTGATAGTGGAGCCTTCATTCATGCTACGTCTCGAGAGGACATATTTACATCCTATACAGTAGGTGGATTTGGGACAATGAAGTTGGGCAACGATGGCTTAGTTAAAGTCATTAGTATTGGAGATGTGTGTTTGGAGATGAATAATGACATGAGGCTACTTCTTAGAGGGGTAAAACATATTCTTGAAATTCGTTTGAACTTAATCTCTACAGGTAAACTTGATGATGAAGGATATTGCAATACCTTTAGTAATGGTCAATGGAAACTTACTAAAGGTGCTATGGTTGTTGCTCGTGGGAACAAGCATTATAGTTTGTATATACTGCAGGCAAGATTTTTCAAAGGTGTTATTAATGTTATGATAGATGAGCTCATAGCAGAATTGTGGCATAAGAGACTTACTCACATGAGTGAGAAAGGATTGGCAGTATTGACTAAAAAGAATCTTTTTTTTTGTGAATGAATGATGTTTGTTTAAGAAGATGTACTCATTGTTTGGTAGGGAAGCAAAATAGAATTTCTTTCAAAAGTTCCCCTCCTTCAAGAAAACAATACATACTTGATTTGGTACATTCAGATGTATGTGGTCCTATGAAGACAAGAACTTTGGGTGGTGTTAGTTATTTTTTGACCTTCATAGATGATTGTTCAAGAAAGTTATGGATGTACACTTTGAAGAGGAAAGATCAAGTATTAGATGTGTTTAAACAATTTCAAGCCTTAGTTAAGAGATAGATTGGGAATAAATTATGGTGCTTCAAAACAGATAATGGGGGAGAGTATTCAGGTCCTTTTGATGAATATTGCAGGTGTTAGGGCATTCGACATCAAAAGACACCTCCTAAGACTCCTCACTTAAATGGGTTGGTTGAGAAAATGAACAAGACATTGGTTGAAAGAGTAAGATTTCTTATTTCACAGGCTCAATTGCCAAGATCTTTTTGGGGTGAGGCTTTGAATATAGTTGTACATATTCTTAATCTCACACCATATGCTCCTCTTCAGTTTGATGTACCAAACAAATTTTGGACTGGCAAAGGTGTTTCTTATGATCATCTCTGCATTTTTGGTTGCAAGGAATTTATGCATATACCAAAAGATGAGAGATCTAAGCTCGATGTGAAGACACGATAATGTATATTTGTTGGTTATAGTCTGGATGAATTTGGCTACAGATTTTATGATCTAGTTAAGAAGAAATTGGTAAGGAGTCGTGATGTTGTGTTTATAGAAGATCAATCTATACAAGATGTTGAGAAGATAGAAAAAGGAGTCCATTAGTATAGTAATGATTTGATTGACCTAGATCTGATTCCTTTATCAGTACAAATGCAACAAAATGTTCAAGATGACCAACAAAGTTCAGATGATGCAGATGCTCTTATGTAAGCTGAAACAGATCACCATACTACTAATCAATTTGCATAACCATTCCACTTAGGAGGTTTACCAGAGATTGACGTCCTTCCACACGGTATGATATAAATGAGTATGTGTTATTGATAGATGAGGGAGAACCTCGATGTTATGAAAAAGTGATGGAAGATGGAAACAGGGCACACTGGATTGGTGTTATAGAAGATGAGATACAATCATTGTATGGCAATAATACATTTAAGCTGGTAAAGTTGCCTAAGGGTAAGAAATCTCTGAAGAACAAGTGGGTCTACAGGGTGAAGCAAGAAGAACACAGTTCATAACCATGATACAAAGTTAGATTGGTCGTCAGGGGATTCAGTCAGAAAAATGTATTGATTTTGATTATATTTTCTCTCATGTTATGAAGATGTCTTCTATACGTGTTGTTCTAGGTCTAGCAGCAAGCTTGGATTTAGAAATTGAGAAAATGGATGTGAAAATTGTCTTTCTTCTTAATGAGTTAGAGGAAGAGATTTATATGGAACAGACAAAGGGTTTTGAGGTAAAGGGAAAAAAGGATTATGTATGTCGTTTAAAGAAAAGCCTCTATGGGTTAAAGTAAGTACCTTGGCAATGGTATAAGAAGTTTGAGTCAGTTATGGGGGTGCATGGTTACAAGAAGACTACTTCTGATCATCGTGTTTTTGTGCAGAAATTCTTTGATGATAATTTTATCATTTTATTGTTCTATGTTGATGACATGTTGATTGTTGTCAAAAATTCTTCAAGGATTGATAATTTGAAGAAGTGGTTGAGTAAGTCATTTTCCATGAAAGACATGGGGCCAGCAAAACAAATTCTTGGTATTCGAATTTGTTGAGACAAGAAAGGAAAGAATTTGTACATGTCACAGGAACAATACATTAACAAGGTACTTGATAGGTTTCATATGGATAAAGCTAAAGTGGTTTCTTCTCCTTTATCTAACCACTTTAAGTTGAGATCGAGTCAAGACCCTTCAACAGATATAGAGAAGAAAGATATGGAAAAATTTACATATGCCTCAGCAGTAGGAAACTTAATGTATGCAATGGTGTGTACAATGCTAAACATAGATCATGCAGTTAGAGTTGTTAGTATTTTTTTCTTTCGAATCCAGGAAGAGAGCATTGGGATGCAGTAAAGTAGATTATGAGATATCTTCGAGGTACTTCCAAATTAACACTTAGCTTTGGAAGTGGAAAACCAGTGTTAATTGGACACAATGATTCAGATTTGGCAAGCGATGAAGATTCTAATAAGTCTACTTCAGGTTATCTAATTACTTTCTCTTGTGGAGTAGTTTCTTGGTAGTCAAGATTGCAAAAGTGTGTTTCACTTTCTACAGTAGAGGCGGAGTTTATTGTAGCAATGGAAGCTTGTAAGGAGTTGTTATGGATGAAATAGTTCTTGAGAGAACTTGGATTCAAGCTACAGAAATATGTGTTATTCTGAGATAATCAAAGTTTTATTCACCTAGCGAAGAACTCGGCGTTTCATTCAAGATCAAAACATATTGATGTGAGGTATCATTGAATAAGGAATACTATTAACAATAAGTTACTTGAACTTAAGAAAATTTATACTTATGAGAATGGATCTGACATGCTAACAAAAGCAGTGTCAAGGGAAAAACTTGAACTTTGTTGTTCAATTGCCAGGATGGAAAATCCCTCCATCTAATTAGAAAATTGGGAGATTTGTTGGGTTTTTCCTCTTATTTAGAAGAGCCCAAAAAGGCCCATGTGGTCTCATGGCCCATGCAGAAAGAAGGGAATTTTTTTTCTTCCATTTGATTGCTTCATTAATCAATCCATTTAGGGTTTGTTAAAGAGTGAATTCAAGAGGAAGCAAATGTAGCAGAAAAACTGAGCAGTTTTTCAGTTTTTTTCTTTCTCTATCAAGCCTTCATCAAGTGCCCTAATGGAAGATCGTTTGTGATCCAATTGAGCTAAAAAAAATCAGGATGGTTCACAACTCAATAATTTTCAATCTGAACGGTGGGATTTGTATTTGGCTGACCGGTTTGGGAAAATTTGACCCGTGAACAGTGACTACGAAATTGGGTTAGATTTCTTGAAATAATTGTTAGTTTCTAAGAAGTTGTATTCTTGATGATGTTGTTGATTGTTTGCCTCTAGTTTTATCTGGAGAGAACTTTTGTACAATTTTTTCATGATAATAGAAGTTTTGGAGATGGAGTACCGTGATTGTTTCCTTCCTATATCGGGAAGATTTTTCCACATAAATTGGTTGTATTGATTTTGTGCATGTTTCATTTTAAGCTCTATTTATTTGTTTCCTAAAAGATTCACACAAAAAAGGATAATAGGTTTCATTCCGCTATTTAGAGCTTGATTAAGTTTGAATTGTTATTGTGATTCTCCTAACAGATTGGCTAAAGATCCTAACTCTCTACAACTCTAGGAAAAGGCTCCCCTAGAGCCATATGTTCTCCAAAAACCTGTGAGTCTAGGATAACAAACTACAATGGTCCCTGTTCAGACTACTTATCTATAGATCTATGCATCAATAGTCTAAAAAGATTTTCAACTTTGTCCACTTTTGTTTGTGGTTATGGGTTCTTTTTATTTTTTTGCTAAGAAATCAATGGTTTTTTTTAAAAGAAGTCGGTGTTTCTGAGTTCTTGCTTCATCGAATGCAGATAACTTATAATATGATATGTCCAGACATTGATCCTCTTACTACTATTGCAGCTATTTTTTTCGACAACTAGGAACCGGTGAGTAATTGTGATGCAAAAATGCATAGATATTTGCGATGCTTACATCAGAATGTATGTTTCTATAAGTGAATATGTTTATTTTTTTTGGTATATATTCATAGGTACATCACTAGAATCATCATCAAAGGTAGTAGTGTATAAATAGAAAACAACAATTTGGATGGATAAATGCCTACATCCATAGAATAAGGGGGAAGAAATGAGTCGTAGCTGTTCCAAAAATTATGTGGTGGATAATGACTGTTAAATAGGAAAAAAATGCAAGTAAGTCGTATTACCTTTGAAATGATAAAACCTATAACTAATATTAAGAAGTATAAATGATTTGTTAGTTCCATCTTCCATAATATTAAGTTTTTGAGATAATTGATACATTTTTATATGATAGATCTTAGGATTGAATTCCTTTGATAATCCTAAAATCAATTAAAATTTTCAAGTTGATGGGTCTTGTAAAAAAGACAAGGAAACTCATTATTAAGAAAAGTTCAAGTGATAAAAATGTAGTATTTTCATTAGTTATTAATCAGTACCACTCAATACACATTTCATATATTTTTTCTCTTCTACCCTTTCATGTACAAAGAAGGATATATATTTATACTAAGAAACATAACAATTGCTGCACATACATGCTTTCATGCTCCACTAAACATGGATATTGTCTGCCATACTTTCGTGCTCCACTCTAAACATGGATGTTGTCTACCATACTTCTGCAACATGCTTTTCCAACACATGCCAATACTCCCTCTCACGTTGGTGCATATAAATCTCTTATGCCCAACTTGTCAAGTGAGTTGAATAATTTTTTCTTCAAGATTCTGTTTGATGAAGCTCCGATCCACTTCAACATGCTTTGTGCAATCATGTTGGACTGGATTGTGGGAGATGGCAATGGATGCTTTGTTATCACAAAATAAGTTTATTTCAGAGTTAAGAGCAACACCAATCTCAGTTAGAAGTTTTTTCAACCAAAGGAGCTCACATATTCCCTTGACCATTCCTCGAAATTCAGCTTTAGCATTAGATAAGGCAACTACCTTCTATTTCTTGCTCGTCCATGTAACAAGATTTCCCCCCACAAAATAAAGTACCTAGCAGTAGATTTCCTATCCTTGATATTCCCTGCCTAGTCCGAATCTGTATATCCAACGACTTCCAATTGACCATTCTTTGAAAACATAAGTCCTTTCCCAGGGGGAGATTTTAAACAACGAAGTATTCGCATGACGGCATCCATATGGTCTTCACTAGGGCAGTGCATGAACTGACTCACGACACTCACAACACTCACAACATAAGCAATATCAAGTCGAGTATGAGATAAAGAGTTTACCTACTAACCGTTGATATCTCTGTTTATCTTTTGGTACTTGGTCCATATATTCTCCAAGTTTATGATTTTGGACCATTGGAATATCGATAGGTTTACAATCAAGTAATCCTGCCTCTTCCAATAGGTCTAGAGTATATTTCCTTTGGGAAAGAAATATGACATGTTTTGATCTTGTTACCTCAATGCCTAAGAAGTATTTGAGCCCTCCTAAGTTCTTCATTTCAAACTCATTTGACAGTTGTTCTTGAAGCCTAGAGATTTCTTCTTTATCATCCCCTGTAAAGATCATGTCGTCTACATAGACTATAAGGGTTGTTATTTTTCCTCGTCGATGTTTTAGGAACAAAGTGTGGTCATATTTGCTTTGTTGAAACCCATATTTCCTCATTGCTGAACTCAACCTACCAAACCATGCTCGAGGTGATTGTTTTAGTCCATACAATGCTCATTGTAATCTACATGCAATTTATTTTTCTGATGTAATAGTATATCCTGGTGAGATATCTAATGAGTGCTCAAAAAGTACTAAAATTACAATAATTTTATGCACATTAATTAATTAAAAATATATATATTTATATGTTTTATCATATATTTATATAAATTTGTCTTTTTCAGAATCACGGGTATTTTTATTATTTTTCAGGTATTTTCGCTTTAAAAACGCAACTTAAAAACTCAAAGAGGAATACTCGAAGTAATACATCACAAATATATTAATAAATAAATGAGGAAAGGTCAATAAATATGGAAAAATTGGACAAAATGGGTCAAAAATGTAAAAAAGGAGGAAATTACGCGCACGCGTGCCGTTGCCATCCTCGCCCCATTTTCACGCGCAGCCGCCCCCCACGGCATGATGATGTCATCAATGACGTCAGCAATCACCTTAAGAAAGGAATGTATGTGGTTTTTAATTTATTATTCAAACTTTTAAAAACGAAATTAAATCCTAAACATTTTGTCATGATATTTTGGGTTTTGTGTTTTTTAATCTACTGACATTAAAATAAACATAGATTAAATAAATATTTATGCAAATTTTATCTTTTATAATAGTGGAGTATTTATGGATATAATAACTAAGTTAATTATGTTTGCTCATATTATTTAGGTTATTAAAGATATGAATTGATATTTATTGATTCTCTCTTTTTTGTATGAATACCACCTTTGGTGGGGTTAGATATTCTTTGTTAACTAAACAAATCAATTAATACTTATGGGTGAGGTTGATAACTAATTTGGTTATTAAATTAATTCCTTTTTCTAAGAGATTGAAAATGAACCATTTAAATACTTGTTGACTCTTTTGGAGAACATAAAACGTGCAAGCATACACGTCACAAGTAATAAAATTTGATAAGTAAGTTATCGTTCCCACGGAAATTTGTTACTACAGTTTGTTGAGTATTAAAATTATCTCTCTATGATTTTATTCAAAACGATCGTTAATTAGAAGACGTTAACTAAAAAGTTGTATAACAAAATAAAAGAAATCTAGGATTTCAGTTTTTCATCAAAATTAATCAACTCAAATCATGTTATTTTCTTTTGATTTATATTTTTTTAGTACATTTAATTTTTCAACCGAAAACTTCTAATTTTATCCATACATCTCTTCCGAGCTCCGTATAAACACACCTCGTTAAATTAATTCACTATATTCCTATGAGAATTAAATTCACCAAGATTCATTATGTTCTAAGTTCTCAAATGGCCACACATACAATTAGGATATATTCCTATCCTTCATCATACATGTTATTCTTTCTATGAGCAATATACACAAAAATGTCTCTTCCAAGTTTATTTATGTGTCACGGATCATTTGATAAAATTCGTAAATAATCAAAAGCATTAAGCACAAAATAGAATAAAAAACTCAAACGTCTTATAAATCGTTCAAAAATAATTAAAATAAAAACTACATAAAATTATATCAAATGCAACCCTAGAAAAATTAAATTACTTCATAAATTTAAAATAAAATTACAGCAGATACAGAAAATGAGATGAAGAACAAAGAAAAATTAAATCATTTCGTATCATGAATATTTGGCATATGCAGAACACAACAAAAGCCAAAAATGATTTCTGTGTATTCTACAGTCCAGAAATAAATCATAGTTGTTCCAAAAATTATGCGATGGATAATGACTGTTAAATAGGAAAATAAATACAAGTAAGTCGTATTACCTTTGAAATGATAAAACTTATAATTAATATTAAGAAGTATAAATGAGTTGTTAGTTCCATCTTCCATAATATTGAGTTTTTGAGATAATTAATACATTTTATATGATAGATCTTAGGATTGAATTCCTTTGATAATCCTAAAATCAATTAAAATTTTCAAGTTGATGGGTCTTGTAAAAAAGACAAGGAAACTCATTATTGAGAAAAGTTCAAGTGATAAATCTTTACAAAAATGAAATAACCCACACTTGAAGGAAAGTATTAAGAAGTATAAATGAGGTATTTGGCTCACCTCTCATACACTTAAATTTTTGAAAGAATCAGTATCTTATACTTTTTCAATTAAAATGTACATAGACCTGAAAATTTCAATTATACAAGCACAAGCAAATTGCATGCAAGAGACAACATTTTTGCTGAATTTAGCCCAAAAGTCTTCAAGTTGATGTACTGACTTAAACCTTAGAGAGGGCAGTTGGGTACTATGAATTGTCTTTTGACTCTGCCCTGTTGAGATGGTAAATGGGTAGGTCATGGTAGGTATTACTGATCATTTCTAGAGATGAATGATAAATCAAGTCTTCCGCTTTTATTTCCCCATATCTTTTGATAGTAAGTCTTTGGCTTAAGTCATTAAAAGTATGTATATTCAGAAACCGGTGGGATGGTTCTACAGAGAAGAGGTAAATGGGTCGTGGATTAGTTCTTCGAGTATGATTAGTTAGAGTAATGGCCATCGGTAGAGAATGCAAAATTTAACCTTGGCGATGGTGAAATAATTTGACTCTGGGAAGATTTTTTGTTGGATAAAGACTTTTGACTACTTGTTTTTGCAGTTATTTTTTTTTAAGTGAGAATCAGAATGCTACTATGCTTTCTTTTATTTTTTAAAGGATTTTGATTTACTTTTTCAATAATCAGACCTTGTGTCTCATATTGAAAATGTCCAGATTGACTTGTAACTTGTAAGGACTCCAGTGTCCAGAATTTAGTTAAGGGAGGTTCTGCGGTGTTTTCATGCGAATCTTATTTTGATTTTCTTGTTGATGATCTATAAGCGGAATATTTATAATAAAGTCAAGGTTATGGAGTAGTTGCTAACATGGTGATAGGAAAAATCTGTACTTTGTGACAGAATTTAAAAGCCAAACTCTAATTGATTCTTCTTGGTGTGTGATATGTCGAAGGAGTGCAAAAGACGGACGATCTGTTTCTTCATTGCTTGACAGACTACTGTTTTTGGAATGAATTGACCAAAAGTATAGAAATCAGTGGGCTACTTAGAAGAATACATGTGGTGTTTTAAAAAGGGAATAGAATCAAGTAATTGTTATTGTTTTTACTTTTCAAATTTACGCCATACATTATTAATCTAAGGGTTAAATATTATTTTCTATTAATGGTTTCAAATTCATTACATGTGTTGGACTTAAAATACACAATTAAGATTTAAAAATAAATACAAACAAATAGAGGATCTTGATCTGTTAAAAAGCGAGTTTAATACTTTACAGAATTATGGTATACAAATGTGCTTTAAGCACTTTGGATGGATAGGAATAGAAAAATTATTGAAGACAACGAGCAGAATATAATAGTCATAGGTGGGATATCATTATGCATATGAGTTTTAGTTGGTAGCTGCAACTAAAGATCTACAAGTTGTTTACCGGTCTTCTTTTGTGATATTGTGATGTAAATCAATTAATTCAAACATTAAAGATTGGACTAAGAGCATTGCATGGAATTGAAATGGTTATTGATACTAGTCGATCGATCGATCAAGCAATGAGTGTGCATCGGTCGAAGAGTTTCTGCATAAAATTTAGTTTCCAATTTTTATGACTCTATTGATCGAGCAAGTTAAAAAAAAGAGCAAATGATGAAAAATAACACGTTTTTTATAGCAAGGAGCTATTTTTTAGGGGTATTATTGTAAAATTTCACTATAGGAATATATATGCAAATTATGTGCCCTAGAAGACTTATTACGAGATTGAGAGAGTAAGAAGTGAAGAGAGGTCATTTTGTGAGAGTAAGGAAAGCTAGAAAATAGAGAAATTTAGGGTCTATCATTGTTATGTGTGGAAGCTTTGTGAGATCTTTTTGAGTACTATTATATCTTGAGTGTGTATTTCTCTAGAAGCCATTGTAACTTGTAATCTTCAAAAGAAGCTAATGGAACTCATCTCCATTTAGAAAGGGTGAAGAAGCATAATAGACTCACCACATTGGTTGGATTGAACCATTATAAGCTTGGTGTCTTATTTTTTTTTTTTTAATTTTTCCTCTCATTATTCTTGTTGTTTTTGATATATCGTTTCTAGGGTTTGATGTTTGGTTGTTAAATATTATTTCATTGGGTGTTTTTGCATGAGAAATTTCTATTCTTACTTGGATTATTAAACTTATACAATAGTTAGAGGTTCACATTTTACATAACAAATAGTATGAAAGCTTTTTTTGACTTAGTGATATTCCATAGTTGTTGTGTGTGAATTTTCAATGATTGATATTATGATTTGTAGTTGTGTCTTAAAACAACTCTTGTGTGTTGAAAATGAATAGAATGGACATAGAGAATTGAGATGTCACGGGAGATTTTCATATTTGGAGGAGTAAGATGAAGGGTTTGTTGGTTCAACAAAAGGTAATTTAAGTTCTAGATGAGACTCCGGAGTTTTCGAATGATTTTAAGGAATTTCAAAAAAAAGAATTGTTGTTGATGACTTGCGCCTTTATTATTGCACTTGTACAATACAACAATAAATGAGGGTATATGATTGCCTATTTCTTAAAGTTGAGGAGTGTTTATGCTATTTTTAAAAAGCTAACGGGTTTTCTACTAATTTTCCCTTAAAAAATGAAGGAAATGGCTAATAAAAGATTAGCATCGGCTATTCCTTGGGTTTCCCCCCTTCTATTAGAAAAATCAGTTCTCAATTTTTTTATCATGCATGGTGTAAGCTAATCAGCTAATACAATTTCTTAAATGAGGACTTCCTTCTAGCGACAAGAAATGAGTTTGATTCAAGAGAGAACCCTACCTTCCTCGCCTAGCCCTTTGTACAGAAGCGATCAATCAAAAATTTCTGGCTTTATGAAAGGTGCTTTGGGGCAACCTTTAGCAAGAAAGCATATTATGAGTGGACGTATAGGGTTTGACAACTCTAGAGGTCTGCTTCAATGGATTCAGAGCATCACATTTGTTTCATTTGCAATTGATTATTCTCTACATCTAATTTTTCAAGCAGATTTGCCATCTCCTGGTAAGCTACATTATTCTCCACTCATCATTATCCATGTTCATCTACTGAGATGTTACAATCTAATAATCAATCAGGACCCTAAATAACATATACAGTTATACCTAATTGAGTTGGCCCCAAAATAACAGGTTAGTATGTAGGTAGCTTGTACATAAGTACATACCTAATTATATTTACACAGTTTTACTAAACTAATGTAGCACGTGTGTACAGTCTGTTCATAAACTATATATGTACATATGTATAAGCTATTTACAAGCCGCTTGTTGTTATAGGTTGAATTTGAGTATAAACAATTTGTACATGCTATTTTGGGGCCTCAAATATCTAACAATACTACATTGGTTTCATTTAAAATAATAACCAGTTGATTTTGTTTTCTTCTGTTATTTGTGTATTTCTGGAACTTAAATTGGATTTTGTGGTAGTTTATAGTAGTTGCACATGCTGATAAATATACAGAAACCACTTTATCAATGGTTTTTCATTCTTTGTTGTCTATATAAAATGGTTTAACCATTCATTCAGGATATTTGGAAGGCTTTACTCCCGTAAAGTCTCTTGGTTCTACACCTGCTTCGTACATCTTAATGCCATCACCGAGCATGTGCTTTCTCCCATCAGCACCTCTTCAACTTCCAACTTGCCTTATTGCTTAATCCCCTCCTCTAGCCCATCTTCTTCATAGTAAAGGTTCTGCTGTTCCACTTTCCACTGGTTTTGTTGTTTCAAAAGCTGTACCTTCCGGGCGAAAAGAATGCAGGAACAATGTGAAAGATGAATGACCTTCATCTCTTTCAGTCGGTCTAATTGATCATTATGGAAGTAGTAATTTAAGCCAAGAAAAAATCATAGGTATTGCCAAACATGGGGGAAGGAGCTCAAGCTCAGAACCAAGGGAATTTGAAATTGGAACGGATTTAGTTCTTGAATCTGTTGTAGCTGAGCTTCAAGCCCTATCATGGATGACTGTAAGCCCAGCATACTTGGAAAGACGGACTGCACTTTCTTTTCATTGTGACATGGTTCTGAGACTGAGGAGGCTTCTTCATTTTGCTGATACGGAGCTTTCTCGGCGTCTAGAGAAGCCACAAACCATGTGTTGAAAACAAAAACAGCTGATTATTTGGCCTCTTTTCTCACCAGATAGAACTAGTGAAGAATGAGAGCATCCTTGTGAATAATGAACTTCACCTAGGCTGTTATATTCTTCTCTATCTATGTAAAATAATTTGTACCATGAGAATTGTATAGGTATTCTAAGCGGCTTATCCACATCTTTTTTGTATTTTAGCAAATCAAAATAGTCTGCAAGTAGTAGTTAGATCTAATTCTTATCTTTACACATGATGTAGATTAGTTACAATGTAAATGAACCCTCTGAAAAGTGAGAAACCAACATGATTGGTATTTAACAAATCATCTTCAAGACATCTTCAAGTTCAAAGGTGAATATATGTTTTTGTTTGACTTAATTTTCTCTTAACATCAAATTAAATATATATACACAGACACAATGAAGTTAACTATTTTTCTATTGCGTTGCTAGCTTTCATCCCCGATATGAAAAATAGATAGTTGCATCTAAGTTTGCCTTAGAAGCTCATGGCATAAGGAATTTCATTTGATGTATAAATCGAAAGATTTCAGCCTTTAATATCCACTTTTCAATTTTTTTAATAAAATTTTGGTGGTTGAATTGGAGTACTAGTTTTGGGGTGTTTCTGTTTGAACCGTAATTCATGTATCTGGAAAGTTATTATATCACAGATGGATCAAAAATACAATGAGAGGACAAGATAAAATCTAAAGTCTAAACCACTCACATTCCCACTTTAAAAAAGAAAGAAAGAAAAAAGAACCAATTTAATATATGATCAAATATACAGAAAGTTGAATAAAAATACACAGTACAATCTCACATATATCCACTGTCAGAAATAATAAAATGGCATAGGCAACTCATGAGTATAAATAGAGGAAAATCGAAACTCAGCCCATTTATATTAATATTAATATATATGACAGTTTCATATCAGAGTAGGAGGCCAAAAGCCGAAGCAGCAGCAGCAACAGCTAAAGAAGTGAGGAAAGCAGCAGCCGGCATAAAGACATGAGTAGCATCAGAAACTGGGCTCGGTGCTGGCTCATCAGCAGCTGCCACACCACCTGTGAAGCTAACAACCATAATAATAGCAACCAACAACAAAACCATTGCAAATTTCATCTTCATTGCCTCCATTAATTAATTTCCAAGATATAATTACTTTGAGTTTGTGATTTTCTTGTGGGCAAAAATGTGTGATATATATACACACATATTTGAGGAAAAGTAATAGCCTTTCTCTAAGTGGTTCAACCGTTGTTGTTGGCACACAGCTGTCATGACCATTTTTTGCTGTCTTCTTAACTACTGTTTTGTCATTTTTCTCTATTTTTTCCACTTCTCAAATGATTGTTTATCTTTAATTAATTGTTTCTCGAATTAATTATTGTTTATTTTTCTGTATTAACATTAAGGGGATGAGCTGTCAAGAAGTGTGACAACAATTCATCTCCTTTTTCTTTTATTTTCTATTATTTAAAAAATTTAATTTGTTAATTATCAAAATTTATAAAATAAAAGATTTAATAAAGATTTTTTTTCGTTTGTTTGTTTTGCTAAATTAGAGTAGCAAGTAATTGACATTTATAATTAAAAGCTAATTCATGAATTAATAAAGATTAATGAAAAGGAAATGGAAATGGAAATAGAAATGGAAATGGTTAAGGTTGGATATGCGTGTAGGAATTAGTAATGTATTGGTTTAAAAATAAGAAAGGAAAACTTAACCTAATTTGTACCAATTCAGTTGGTCTATTGTCACCATCTGTTGTCTGGATCTTATATTATCTTACACAGTTTTTCATTTTTAATATTTTATTCAAATTCTAGTATAATGTATCCCTTTCCCACTTGAAATCACTTTGAAATATACATTTCAATTGAAAAAATAAATAAATTGTTTTAATGTATTTATCTCTTTTTTTTAATAACTGCATGAAACACAACATTTAGTTAAAAAAAAAAGCAAATAAACTACATAAAATAATACCTACACAATTTGTAAAAATAAAAATATCACTTAATAATATCAAACGAGTTGATTTAGACAGATTGTAAAATTAAATAAGCTTAAAAAATTTAATTAAAATTAAACGTTATTTAATTATACGACGTTTAATATAAAATGATGAATTTAATTAATACTAAAAATATATAATTAGAATACAATAATTATTAATCTTTGATTACAAATTTTAAAATCAAATTTTTATTTTTATTTTTTCTTAACCAATTAAAAATGATAATATATAGGTTGCGTCCAGGGTAAGAAGATTTAGATCTAGAATTAAAATAAACAATAACCGTTTTTGCTCTCTCCTCTTTTTGGTAGATATTCTAAAAAATTTACTTTATTTTTTAATGAAGTGGAATATTCTTTTACATGAACCTTCTCAATAGCTTCTTCTTTTTGTTAGTTGTTGTGTATTAGCTGTTTTGAGTAAAACCTCTTCACATACATGATGACTTAGATAATATTTGTGATTGATTTGTTATAAATCATGATATTTATTTACATCTATTGTTTTAAATAGCAAAGATTATCATATGATATCAATGTTTTTTTTAATAACATTCAATACATTAATGAAAGCGTTACCATAAATGAAAAATAAAAATTTATATTTTTTTAATTTGTTCAAAAATATTTTTAGTTTTGATAAGTAAAAATATAAAAAATATAAACTCTGATTATTTATAATGAGAAAATTTAATAAGAAAAATGATAAATTTTAAAGTTAGATATATTTAAATTACAATTTAGATAAAATAAAATGAGATTGAATATTATTTAAATAAAATATTTTAATTTTAAAATATAAATTACATTATTTTACATTTTAACTGTAGATTGCTCATTGTGAAAGAATGTGATTTTGATGTACAATATGGACAAAAATGTCTAATCTTTTTGGGATGTATTCTCTCTCTTTAAATAATAATCTGCTCTGGAGTGAGATCTGTGAAACGAGACCTCAATATAGGATATTTTTTTTCGGGTATAAATTATTATTTAAAATATATTATTTAATTTTAAATTAATTTAAATTTGTTATCTTTTTGTTAGATAAAGATTAACAAAATAATATCAAAATTGATTTTTGTATAAATTAAGTGATATAATTATAAATAAAAATAATTTAATGATATAAACGAAATAAATATAATAAGTTGTTAATATTTTTTAAGTTTCTTGTCAAATTTATTTAAATAAACAAAGAGAGTAACACAATAGGGTTGTACAACTACAATCAGAAATTGCCTGGGATGTATATCAGGTAGGGGTGTCCAACGGTCCGATCCAGACCGTTTGATTTATAAAATCGTTTGGTTTAATCTGGTCTGATTCGATTTTCGGTTTGGTTTAGTTTTTTTAACATTTTTAATGAAAAATAATGTAAAAATTCTAATATATTTATTAAACCGGTCCGGTCCGGTTCGATCGGTTTAAACCAGACCAAACCGTTTGCAAAATGGTTTTAATAAATACAAACCGGACTGAACTGTTTGATTTGTAAAATCATTCAATCCGGTCCAATTCGATCCGATTTTACGATTTAGTTCGATCTGGACCGGTTTTTGAACACCCCTAATCTCAGGTTATACCAGTAAAACGAATGTTAAATTGATAAAGTGACTTGCTTGATTAATGGATTTCACATTTTTATTATTTTTTATTTCGGAAGAAGAGTAAATAAGCATGTTAAATTCCATCCATTTTATTAATATGCGCTCTATTACTTCACTCCATTAATTTTGATCTAATGCACATTTTAAATTATTTTTTAAATAATTTTAATTTTTAATAAAAAGGAGGACACGCAGTGTAAAAATTTCTTCTTTGTTGTATGTTCCATTTTGCAAACCCTATTAATTATCTTGAATTTCAGTTTTTTTAGGTTATATATATGCTAGAAATGCAAGATAATTAAAACCAAACACGTCTGACATTGTTATAGTGTGTAATGTAATTTAAAATTAAAATAAAAAACAGATATACCTATTTTTGTACTTTTAAAATTTTAATAATTTGTAGTTTATATGATATAATTCCTCATCTTTACTATTTTAAACCCAAATTCAAATCTTACATGTGTAATTTTTACTTATTAATAAAAAATAGAAACGAGGTCATTTTTTATTTTTATAAAACATAAAATGTGTTACAAATAGTGATGGGATAAACAACCGATATTAATAAAGGATATATAACATATTATGTGTAAAATTTTCTTGTCAAAAATTGTCGACTCTTCTTCATTCTCCTAAATTCAAGGATAAAAATATCAATGATATTGTTGCAACAATGTCTCTTTTTTATATATCCTAACATTGAAACGTGATATCCATATTTTTTTGTCAAATTGTTGAGAATGTCGTTAAAATATCACTTAAATATTATTGTCACTTATATGTTGTTTAAATATATATTTTGGCTAAAATGTCTTTGATATTGTGGATATTTTTGTTACAATATTGTTAAAATATTGCTAAAAATCGAACAAAATATCAAAAATATTTATTTAGAGAGAATTCTATGTGCTAGGGATTCTAATGATTCTAGTGAGAAGTAGAAAAGATTAATATATTAACAAATCGTGGGTTAAGCTCATTAAAGATATATATATATATAACATATATAACACCTAGGTAAGTGTATGGGTTACAAGGGTAGGAGCTCAACAGTCAGAATACATGATAAAATACATACAATATAATTTATATTAACTAAGTCACCACAGACATTTACATAAATAAGTCGTTATATACAGATTGCTTGAGACTCTTAAATTGGTTACCCAGGTCTTTAGGACAATGTTGGGGTGTTGAGTTTGTTATATGGTGTAGAGCTTTAGACTCATCAAGCCTTGACCTTCATCACCTCGCTATATAGTAGCGAGATATCATAATTTGCTAGGTTGCATACTTTCGAACTTATCAAGCTTTGATCTTCACCATGTCTTCATCTCCATCACTTCGCTATATAGTAACGAAGTATCATAATTGACTAGCTAGCATACCTATTACATGTATAATATCAAACATTAACTCTCTTATTCCCTTTATTTTGATAAGTCAAGGGAATAATACTTTGTTGCTTGACCTTCATATAATTAAGCCGTTATGAATAGTGAGTTAGTAGGTTCTTAAATAGATTATGACCTCTTCAAGTATAATACAAATTCCCATAGTTGTGAGGATACTTGTTAGTTATGAATTATATTCCCCTAATTAACTTTATTCAGTAGGTAACCCTTTCAACTTCCCTCTCCTATTTATAAATAATAAGAAAATTCACTTTTACCCCCACCCATTTTAACTTAATTATTTTTTTTTCAGAGAGTTTCAATCTGTTAATCACCTTGATATTACCATGTTCTAGGTTAGATCATTAGAAAAACATTTGGAATTTCACCTCATTTGATTAACGACATCAATTGGAAGTCAACCTGTTATTATATCTTTAAGTCACGACTCAAATGACCTATATATAATTTAGATAATTTCTTGATTTTAATCTTATTTTTTGTCTCATAAGGGGAAGGAGGCGATTCATCCTCTTCCTAAGGAAGTCCCTACTAAGGACATGCTTTTGAGGGGGGATACATTCAAAGAAATATCGCATGATTCATGTCATTTACCAACGAAGTCGTCACAAACTAAACAAACTTCTGAATTGTTGGGAATAGCGATAACATGCCTATTATAGAGGGCCCACCAAGGAGATAATTCTTACTCTCCTTGCCTTTTTGAGATCCTGAGCGATCTCTACATCGTCTTCACAGGGTCTTATGTCCGTTATTAGGATCCCTGTGTCAGTAACCACCAAAGTTTCTCATCCTAAAAAAAATGGGAGAGTCGAGGTGAACCCATTCATAGGACTAAAGATAAACATCAAATTCAAAAGATTCTTAGCATTCTAATAACAAACGAAGTAATAGAGATTAAAAATATGACATACCTACTCGCGTAGGTATAATGTTGATACCTTTTCAACTGTGTGATGCCGATGATCCCCCACCGGGGTGGTGAGTAATACATTTAGCGACCCTTAAAATCGAACTCAACTATCCTTTCCCTAAGTTGGTAGCTCGTTCTTTTAACACTTTTGATATAAACTTCGCCCACGTAAATCCCAATGGGTGTCAAACTCTTATGTGTCTCTCTGTGGTTACTGGTAAACACGGGATGAACCTTACAATTGATGAGCTTATAAATTTGTATTATTTGAAGAAAAATGACCTAGATAAAGGAAAGGCATATATATCTTATGTTATTCGACACGGGCTTCATCTCAAACTCCCCGATAGTAGTTCAGGCTAGAAAGAAAAATATTTTTACATTACTGGAGATATTTGGAATAGAGAGGTAGAACTTCCTATCTGTTACACTTGGAATCATCATTTTAGCACCACCCAACCTCGTGCAAGCGAACTGATGAGCAAACAAGATCCAAATGTCAAGGAAAAGATTAGAAGGATCAAGCTACAAATTACCTCGAATGAAAACTATCAAAAAATTATGATTGTAGCTCACTTGAAAAAGTTCGAGGTGTGAAGGGAATACACGGACGAATATCAAGGTTGTCTTTTGTTTACGAGGTAATTTTTTTGGTTTATGGTTTGTACCATTTTATTCATTTTTTTCTTTCCTTATACAGGTATATATTACTCGCATATCGACTTGGAGGATTTAATAGACACTTCTGGTGTCCAAAACTTGGTTCCTACTTACTCTCGTTTGGAACCTATGTCACCTTTATCGACCTAGGACGATGTTCCCCTTATGGAACCAGTGGAGGTCATTCCCACGTCAAAGGTCATTTCACCTCAAGTAATGTCTGATAATCTATGTTCTTCCTCTCCCCGCAGACATGATATCGTCAAGAAAAGGAAGGTCGGGGAAGAATATACCCTAGGTATGGAAGCCATGGATATTGACTGCTTCGAATTTGATGAAGTCGTTTTAAAGGATGCCATGGTGTTAGACACCCCCGTTACGTATTTTAGTGATAGGATATTTGGGCGAACAGACTTCAAGAGGGATCTATTCCAACATTTTTCCACTGACACCAAAAAGTCTTAGGTCAAAGAAACCGGTAGGAAGGAAGGGGCTCAAATGCATAACTGATAGTTGATCGTATGATCAAGGTAAATTTTCACATTGTTTCTACCCATAGTTAAGATAAGTAACGTCACTAACTTATGGATTGTTGTAGGTGATGTGTTTATCCAGGGAAAACAAGTTGTTCGTCAGGGGTTATAAACGCGAGGTACAAGCTATTTGCTTGCAAATTGCGAAGCATGATAAACTACAAAGGATAAGAATGCTCTAATGGCCGAGTATGAAGCCAAAATTCTAAAGGTGGGGGGAAACCTACTTGACAAGACCGAGAAGTTAAGAAAAGTGGACAACTGTTATTTTAAACAAGGGAAGCAGGCTAAACGCTTTGAGTAGGTAGCTAAAGAGGTTGAGTATAAAGCTCGCACTTTGCAAGGCCAACTATGTGCAATGTCAAACCAAGTGAACTCGCTTTCAACTTTAGTAGATACCTTGAAAACAAAGTGCACCAAAGCTTATAGAAATAGTGTGAGTTTTATGGTGAGCATTCTCAAAACTCAACACGAAAATTTAGACTTAACTGTGCATTATTTTACCTTGATGCGGGTTTTTCAAAATAGTCATCTAAGGTACCCTAGTCAATTCAATAAGTTCAGTATATGTCTTTAAAATTAAAAAGTTACCTAGTCGGTTCGATTGGGTTTTTATTTTACAAAACTAACAAAAACGAAATTAATGTATTTTTATTATAAATATATTTAAACTTTATTATATTTTAATTCTTAATCATATTAATTATTGGATTTCATAGTTTTATTATTTTTTTATTTCGAAAGAAGGGTAAATAAGAATGTTAAATTCCAACAATTTTATTAATATGCATTCTATTACTTCACTGCATTAATTTTGGTCCAATGCAAATTTTAAATTATTTTTTAAATAATTTTATTTGTAGTTTCTACGTTTTGAACCTTCTTGTGTGCTGTGTGGTACTGGTACATGCAGTTCAAACCTTATGTGACAGGGTGCAGTATGTTGTGCAGTTGTGATCCTTGTGCCTCTTTAACCTTAGTGTTCCACTCACTGAATTTTCTATCCTGCGTCTCTTAAGTCTGAATCTTTGACAGGTACAAGTTCTTGCCTTGAAATTCCTCAAAACAACCAGAAAGTGAGAGCAAACATTCTTATACGATAATGAAAAAAGATGACGAAGGGATGAGAGGAGAGATAAAGGAGAGGCTGATAAACGAGGAGTACAAGATATGGAAGAAGAACACACCATTTTTGTACGATCTGGTGATTACACATGCCTTAGAATGGCCTTCACTCACCGTCGAGTGGTTTCCCGACCGAGAGGAGCCTCCTGGCAAGGACTCTTGGGACTCATACTTAAGAGAATGAACCTAATTATCTCATGCTCGCCCAAGTCCAGCTACCTTTGGAGGATGCAGAGAATGATGCTTGCCAATGATGATCATGCTGATGTTGGTCGATTTGGCTGTGCAAATGGCAAGGTAACATAAATTAACTCTGGAATGTCAGTTTTGATTGGTTCAAACGACCTGTAAGGCATTTGTTACTTAATAAAAGTTACAACGGTAGTTTTTGTCCCAGACGTATGGAAGGTGTTGTATGGAGTAAGGTTTATGTACTCTACCAGCAATAGTGCTGAATTAGTTTAACCTGGCAAAGAGATAAACTTACTAAGATTGACAATGTAACTAGTATAAGAATTTCACTTCTGCTTGGTTCTAATCCATACCATTGTTTATTGCAATTTCCATAACATTTGTAACTTTTCATTAAGTGGGAAATTGCAATAAACATACTTTTTACTTCTTTTCTTTTCTTTTTCTGCTTTCCCTCTTCGTAATGAAGTTGTGGATTAAGGTTAATGTACTTTACCTGATAAAATGTTCGATAATTTAAGGTATTATGGAAAGAAATTAATGTATGAATTATTTTGATCTAGCAAATAATGAAATGTTGGAATTTTCTTAAAATGTTTCCTCTGTGCCTGCAGTATTTGTATTACTCTAAGACTTCTCTTTGCAGTTGCAATTATTTAAGTTTTACTGTTTCTGTAGGTACAAATAATTCAGCAGCAGATAAAGCATGAAAAGCATGAAGAGTGTTGAATTCAACAAACACTGCAACTCATTCAACAAATACTGCACCGATGTCAAACGCCTACCAATATACACGGTGCCTACCAAGCAGCTGTAAACCATGTAATTCGATCATGATGGTTGGTGAAATAGTAATTAATATTTGTCTATATAAACAATGTACATATCCAATACAAATTAAGAAAATATACGAAGGAAAACGTTTATTTTTTCTTCTGATTATTTCTTCAAATATTAATTTCTTTATGATATCAGAGCCAGGTGACTCGGTCGGTTGTAGGGGATGGACCCTACGCCGGTGTGAGGGGGAGGCGCTCCATATCCTCGGTCGGAAATCGATGTGAAGGGGAATGTTGAAGTCCCACATCGATTGAGCGCTGGGTTTTCCCTGCATTTATAAGTCTATGGTAACCCTTTCCTCTTAAAGAGCTCTTTTGGAGGGAGTTAGGCTATGGATTTCTTCATGGTATCAAAGTCAAGTCGTTGCTTTATACAAATTTGAAACTCTTGTTCTCTAAAACAGAGATTTCTTTCTCTAAAAATAATTTTTCTCGTGAAAAAAAATTCTCATTCAAACACCCGTACAAATATTAATTACAAACATCATTTTTGAAGTGGTATTTGTCCCACCTAATTTTACCAGATTACTATAAACACAATTTTGAACATTTTGGTAAAAATAGAGTAGAAGAAAAGTTCCACACGTGCCCCTACGCGCATCCTGAAGTAAAGGAACGATTTTTCACGCGCCGTCATGTGCCGTCTGGAGGTTAAAAATGATGACGTGTCATCCTACTCAGCTGGTTTGGCGCAGTGCGGCTCGATCCGGCTCGAGGGTGTAGCCAGCCCGCACCTCGGCTCAGGTTGGTCCAACCAACGGTTCAGTTGAACCCGATTTTTCACAGTTTTTCTATTTTTGGTCGGTTTGGTCCATTTTAAAGGTTTGAACACAGTTTTTTCAGTTTTGGATTTCTAAAACCAGTTTGGTCCAATTTTTCAAGTTTTTAAACCAATTTTTACCCGATTTTGTGGTTTTTTATCCGGTTTAGTGCATTAAAAAAAACAGGAAAACAAGAAAAAAAAATTTAGTCCTCAAATTATTACACCATTTTCTACTTTGCTTACCATAATATCATGATAGAGGGTATAATTTCATTACCTATGGAGCAATCAACTCCAGTTGTTGTACAATCTGTTCAGTCTGATGGTATTTTTAATGTTGGAATTGTTCTTACTAAGACTAATTATGATGTTTGGTCTCAAATATTAGAAATGCATATTGCAGAGAGAGAAAAACTCTCTTATATTCATGACAAAAATTTGCAACTAGAAAAAACATCAAACAATTATAACAAGTGGTATGCAGAAAATCAAAAAGTGAAGAGATGGATACTTATGTCAATGAGTCCAGAAATCATGAAACGATATTTACGCATACCTATTGCTCTTGAAATTTGGGGTGCTTTGGCAAAAGCATTCTATGATGGAAGTGACGAATTACAGGTTTTTGTCTTAAACCAAAAGGCTTTTACTTCCAAACAAAATGGAAAATCACTTTCAGAGTATTATGGAGAGTTGACTGAAATTTTCCAACAGCTAGACCATCGTGATAAGGTGGTCATGAAAGACCCTCATGATCTAATATCATATCAAGAGTCTGTTGAAAGACTAAGGATACATATTTTCCTTACTAGATTACATGATGAATTTGAGCAGGTTCGTGGAGAAATTTTGCGAAAAGAAACTATCCCAGATTTAGAAGGTTTTTATTCCTTGATTCGACGGGAGGTAGTACGTCGAATCTCATTGAAGGAAAAATCTAGAGATGTTGACGCTTCCGCCATGATATCTAAAAATCATTCTTTTTCCAATCAACAAGAACGAAGGGTGACTGATAAATCATCATTTAAATGTACCCATTGTCATCAAAAGGGTCATACAAAAGAACGATGTTTTGAACTGGTGGGATATCCTGACTGGTGGGATCACAACCGTGACTCTCGGAAGAAAAATCCACGACAGATGTCTACTACCACCATTGCTAAAACAATAAAGGATCATGTTGCAAACTCCTCAGCAAATGTTGGTAAGATACTTAAAGTTTTTTCTCCTGTTTTTAATAATACATGGATAATTGATTCAGGTGCAACTGATCATATGACATTCGATTCTAGACAAATCTCAAAACCATTCTCACACAAAACTGTTTGCACTGAGTACGAGTTTCCTTCTCCACGAGCTGCTGATATACCTAACCAATCATTTACAGAGGATGTTCCAACTATTGAACCAGTCAGAAAAATACTTTTATCACGTCCTAACAGAGGTATTCCTAAAGCCATGTATGAACCTGAGATTTCTAGTAAAGTCAAATATCCCATGAGTAACTATATGTCTAAACATCGTTTGTCAAAATCAAATGTATCATTTATGAATCAATTATCTGCTGTATCTATTCCTAACAGTGTGCAGGAAGCTTTAGCTGACCAAAAATGGAAAGATGTTATGAATGAAGAACTAAGATCCTTAGAAATAATAGAACTTGGGAGCTTGTCGATCGTCCACCAACAAAGAAAATTGTTGGATGTCGATGGATTTTTTCAGTAAAGTATCAAGCAGATGGTATGATTGAACGCTATAAAGCAAGATTGGTGGCAAAAGGATACACTCAAACATATGGGATCGACTATACAGAAACATTTTCACTTGTAGCCAAAATTAACATTGTTCGGGTCTTGGTATCTCTAGCTGCAAATTTAGATTGGTCATTATATCAGTTTGATGTAAAAAATGTCTTTCTACATGGAGATTTAATTGAAGAAGTCTACATGGATTTACCACCAGGAATCAAGAAATCCACAATCCATGATGAAAAGGTGTGCAAATTAAAAAAATCACTGTATGGATTGAAACAATCCCCAAGAGCATAGTTTGGTAGGTTTACAAGGTCAATGAAGGCATTTGGCTACAAGCAAAGCAATTCAGACCATACTTTATTTCTAAAAAAGGGGTATGGTAAGATCACTGCACTTATTGTATATGTTGATGATATGATAGTAACAGGAAATGATCTTGAAGAAAGGAAAGCGCTACAAACTTATTTGTCCAAAGAATTTGAAATGAAAGAGCTTGGTTCCTTAAAATATTTTCTTGGGATTGAGATTTCTCGATCAACAGAAGAAATCTTCTTATCTCAAAGAAAGTATGCCTTAGATTTATTAAAAGAAACTGGTATGTCGGCATGTCAACCAGCTAATACACCAGTAGAGGAAGGATTAAAGTTATGTATCAAGGTTGATCAAGTTCCAACAAATAAAGAAAGATACCAAAGGCTTGTTGGAAGGTTGATGTATTTGGCACACACAAGACCAGACTTTGTCTATGCTTTAAGTATTGTCAGCCAATTTATGCATAATCCTGGAGAACAACATATGAATGCAGTGATTCGTATTTTCAAATATTTAAATTCTGCTCTTGGAAAAGGAGTATTATTCACTAAAAACTCAGAGTTTTCTAGAATTGAAGTATATACTGATGTTGATTAGGTTGGATCAATAAATGATAGACGATCCACATCAGGCTACTTCACTTTTGTAGGGGGAAACCTTGTAACATGGAGAAGTAAGAAACAACATGTTGTTGCCCGTTCAAGCGCAGAGGCTGAATATAGAGGAATGGCACTTGGGATTTGTGAGGCCTTGTGGTTACAATCTCTCTTAAAAGATTTGGCATATCCTGCTAAAGAATCAATTAAGTTATTTTGTGACAATAAAGCAGCATGTGATATTGCTCATAATCCAGTTCAACACGATCGTACAAAACATGTGAAAGTTGACAGATTCTTTATTAAAGAAAAGTTAGAAGAAAATTCATTGAAATTGCCAAAAATTAAGTCAGAAGATCAATTGGTTGACATCCTCACTAAAGCAGTCTCATATCGAGTATTCATAGAAGTTTCAGTCAAGTTGGGCATGAAAGACATCTATGCACCAACTTGAGGGGGAGTGTTGAATTCAACAAATACTGCAAACGCCTACCAAATGCCTACCAAAATAAACGGTGCCTATCAAGCAGTTGTAAACCATGTAATTCAATCATAATGGTTGGTGAAATAGTAATTGATATTTGTCTATATAAACAATGTACATATCCGATACAAATTAAGAAAATATACGAAGAAAAACGTTTATTTCTTCTTTTGATTATTTCTTCAAATGGGAGGTTAATCGGATCCGTTACATGTCTCAAAACCCTTTCATCATTGCAACTAAGACTGTTAGTGCTGAAGTTTTTGTTTTTAATTACAGCAAACACCCATCAAAGCCTCCTTTGAATGGTGAGTGCAATCTTGATTTGATGCTGAGGGACACAACAATGAAGGATATGGTTTATCATGGAGTAAGTTCAAACAGTGCCATTTACTTATTGAGTGGTTCTGATGATGCTCAAATATGCTTGTGGGATATTATTGCAACTCCTAAAAACAAAACCCTTGAGGCCATGCAGATTTTTAAGGAGTGTAATATCATTCTCTGGTGCAATCGGTTGTACTTTATTTTATTGATGGGTATTTTTAGCCAAGTTAAATAGAAGTTTCTTTAAAGTACATTACTAAGTCATGGTAAGCATGCTTTGTTCATCTTAAAAAGTAAGTATGCTGTAAGTCTAAATTGTGATTGTGTAAAGCTGCACTTGCCAAACCAATTAATAATCTGGTTGCTTATCTCCGGTTTTATGTCACTGTTAAATTGTTCAACAAATAAACAAATTTTTTGGAACTATGGTGTTCTCATATGAATAATTTACTGTAAAGAGCTGGTATTGGGTTCTTGTGATCAAATCATTCATGTTACCTTTGAAGTCAAACATGTTCATTGTTTAATGATGAATAGTTATTATATGTTTAAGAGAAGTTTACCATGCTTTTAAATAATTGTTAAAATAGGTTCATGGAAGTGTTGTGGAAGACGTAGCATGGCATTTGAGGCATGAACACTTATTTGGTTCAGTTGGTGATGATCAATACTTGCTTGTATGGGATCTCCGTACTCCATCAGTATGCAAGCCTGTCCAATCTGTGGTGGCTCATCAAAGTGAGGTGGGTAATGCAAGCATTCTCCACCATTCTCTTTGCTGCACACGTGTTTAAGACGAACATTGGTTTAGAACATTCCCCATTAATCCATAAATTTGTTTCTTCTGATGCCAAATATGCCTGAAAATATTGTTTCAGTGGTGTTTTTCCTCCCCTACAATTTATCATTCTTTAACCACTGGCATTACGTGTGAAATAGCAATGCTAAACTCTCAAATAATGGGACTTGAAATAAAACTTTCAATCATTCATCACTCTCATTCAATTCAGTTGAAAGAGTAAATTGCATCTTATATAAGGTAGTTCCGTAGGTATTCCTTATTCTTTATTGCATTTAGCGAGAATGTGTTGCGATTTATTCAATGTCATTGAATTCTGTGGAAATTCCTCTGTTTTTCTGCTTATTAGTTGAGAAAAGAGTTATTCATTTTCTTTTTATTTACTTTTTGTCAGGTTAACTGCATAGCTTTTAACCCATTCGATTGTCACAAGTAAGAGTCCTCCCTTGTATATAAAACATTTTCGTGGATGAGTCTACATATTTAATAACATTGGAAAAATCGGTTATATTTTCTCTATTCTAAATATTTACTATTCACTTCTGATTTAAATGAATAGAACTTAAACTAATCCGACAAAATAATGCTATTGAAAATATAATGTTAAAATAAATTAAAGTAGATTGAAATAGAAATATTAAAGCAGAAAAATAAAAACATTATAAATTTAACAAGATTTGATATAAATATTACCTAGGTCCTCCAAAATTATAACTAATTGGACAAAATTAAGCTAATCAATTACTCTTACAAAAGAGAGTAAAATTTACAAATTTTGAGATGTTTACAAATAGTAGAGTAAGACTTTATTTATAACCTCAAATCCAATATCTATCTCCATTCCTAACCAATGTAAGACTTTTCTAATTTGCTCACTAAGGAGCTATGTAACAAATCTCCACCTTAGTGACTTAGTGATTCTTAAATAATTTCTTCAATCACTAGATTAGCGACGCCAATGCCAATTCAAATTTACAAGATGTTAATCAAGTCTAGACAAAGTTTGAACTTGATTTCTGTTACCACCTTGGTCATCATATCTACGAGATTATCTGTAGTATTGATCTTTCGAACTAGTATTCCACCTTCTTCAATAACCTTTCGCACAAAATAGTAATGAACGTCAATCTGCTTTGTACGTGTATGGTAGACTTGGTTTTTTGCTAAATAAATAGTACTCTGACTGTCACAAAACACTTTAATATGTTTTTGACCAACTCCCAAGTCTTCAAGCAAAACTCGTAACCAAATACCTTCCTTCACAGCCTCTGTAATTGTCATATACTATGCCTCTGTAGTAGACAAAGCAACTGTGGACTGCAAGGTAAACTTCCAACTGATTGGTGCTCTAGCAAGAGTAAACACATAACCAATAGTTGACCGACGCTTATCTAAATATCTTGCATAGTCGGAATCATAATATCCGACTGCACATTGACCAATGGAATTATCTTGGTAAAATACTAAACCAACATCTACAATATTTAGAATATACCGTAGAATCCATTTCACAGCCAACCAATGTCCCATACTAGGATCATGCATGTACCTACTTAAAGCATCAACCCCATGTGAAATGTCAGGTCTTGTACACATCATTACATACATCAAGCTATCAATTGCATTTGCATACAGTACCTTTGCCATGTATTTTCATTTTGCATCATTATTAAGAGATAATTAAGCACTAAGCTTGAATTGAGGAACTAGCAGAATACTTACAGGTTTTGTCTATTCATTCATACCAAAACGTTGTAGTACCTTCTTCAAATATGGACTCTGGGTCAAACTAAGCTTCCCCTTCTTACTGTCTCTACTTATCTCCATGAGAATCTTCTTGGCTTCTCCCAAATCTTTCTTCCCAAACTCCTGACTTAGTTAACCTTTCAACTTCTCAATTTTTGCTTGGCTCTTCGATGCAATCAACATATCATCGACGTACAATAGAAGATATATGAAAGACTCATCTTATAGCTTGCGAAAATACACACAATGATTATATGTGCTTCTAGTGTACTTCTGCTGCAACATAAACTGATCAAATCGTTTGTACCACTGACTTGGAGATTGCTTCAATACATACAATGATTTGTTCAGCTTACAAACCCAATTCTCTTTACCAGTAACATTAAACCCTTCTGGCTAAGACATATAGATTTCCTCTTCTAGGTCACCGTGTAAAAACGCAATTTTCATATCAAGTTGAACTAGTTCCAAATCTAACTGTACTACCAAGGACAACAAAATTCTAATGGAGGAATGTTTTACAACTGGAGAAAATACCTCATTATAATCGATTCACTCCTTTTGAGTGTATCCCTTAGCCACCAACCTTGTCTTGTAGCGAATATCATCTTTGTTAGGAAATCTTTTTTTCTTTGCATACACCCATTTGCAGCCAATTGCCTTCTTGCCCTTAGGTGATTGTGTCAACTTCCATGTCTTATTCTTCTGAAGGGAGAGAAGTTCTTCGTCCATGGCTTTATTTCATCTTTCAACTTCAGGGCTTCTAATTGCTTCTTTATATATGGAAGAAACATCATCATGTACAACTAAAAGTGCACAGGTCATTGTATTCTTAAATTGAGCAAGTAGGTCTTCAAAAATCCTTGTATCGAGCAAGCACCTTGACATTTTGTCGTCGTGTCCTATCAACTACAGTTTCTTCTTGTTGTTGTGGAGGTTCTTAGGTTAAAACCTCTTTATCTGATATATCTTCTGTCAATGGAGGATCAGCTTATGTCTTATCTTCACTAATTGGATTAACAATTCTACTTTCAAACTCCATCGATTTCAGAGTTTACTCCACCTGCTTCAAAATGTCATTAATCTTCTTAGTTATCTTTTTCAACAAGGCAGATTCATGAAAGGTAATATTTTTGCTGAAGATTATCTTTTTCGTTTCAAGGCACCATATATCCTTTAGAACTAGAAGGGATCCAAAAAAAAATAGTTTTCTTGGCTCTTAGGTCTAACTTTGATTATGTTATATGGTAGTATACAATTGAACCAAACACATGTAAGAAATCGTAATCTCCAGTAGGTTTTCTAAACCATGCCTCCATAGGCGTTTTGCATTCAAGAGCAGACGATGGTAGACGGTTGATGAGATGGAATGCATATGTCACAGCCTCAGCCCAATACTACTTGCTTAACCCAGCATTTGACAACATACACCGAACCTTCTCCAGCAAAGTCTGATTCATACGTTCTATAACTCCGTTCTGTTGTGGTGTTATTTGAATAGTGAAGTGTCACATTATCCCTTATTTTTCTTCACAAACTTTCATAAATGGATCGTTTGTGTACTCACTACTATTATCAAACCTCAAATGCTTGATCTTTCTACCAGTCTGAGTCTCGATCATCTACTTCTGCTTGATAAAAATTCTTAGCACTTCATCATTCTTTTTCATGAGATACACCAAAACTCTTATGGAGAAGTCATCAACGAAAGTGACATAATAATGTTTGTCACTCATAGATGGAGTTCTTGTTGGCCCACATACATCATTATGGATGTAATCCAAAATGCCCTTTGTATTATGGAGAGCAGTGCCAAAGCTTACTCTTTTCTACTTCCCCAATACACAGTGCTCATAGAATTCCAACTTGCCGTTTCTGGCATCTTTTAACAGGCCTTGTTTTACTAGAATCTATAAAGCTTTTTCACCAGCATGTCACAAATGCATATGCCACAGCTTAGTAGTTTATGAATCTCTTTCTTCCTTTGAATTATTGTTGATGTTGTTCTAATAACTGTACTGCCAAGGTAGTAATACAAGTTATTCTTCCACACATCTTTCATCACTACAAGTGCTCCAAAAGTAAACTTCAATGCCCCATTTTGTATCGTCACAGTGAAGCCTTTTGATTCTAAGACTCCCACAACAATGAGATTCTTCTTCATATCTGGAACATAATGAACATCCGTCAAGACCCTGGTTAAACCATCTTGATTCTTCAAACGAATTGTATCAATCCCCAAAACTTTGCATGGATAATCATTACCCATGAAAACAACTCCACCATCTAGTTCTTCAAAGTTAAAGAACCAATCCTTGTTAGGAGACATATGAAAGGTACACGCTGAATCAAAAATCAAATCACCAGGATGGGATACTATTGAGGAACCAACCAATGCAAAATCTGAATTTAAATTGCTTTCAACTACACATGCATGAGACTGCATAACTTTTCCTTTCTTCTGCAGCTTCAAAAAAAAAATTTCTTCCAATGGCCTTTCTCATGACAAAAGGCACATTCATCTTTACCAAGTCTTCCTCTTAACAGAGATCTACATCTCATTCCTTTCTATTGTATTTATGTATATCCTCTTACAGACAGTGTCTATGGTGCTTCATTTATGCTTTCTTTTTTATCTTTATTTCTAATTTCATAATTATACAAAGCAGTGCAAACTTTCTCAAAAGACATTTTATCCTTCCCAATGAGTAAGCTCATAATAAGGTGATCAAATTCATCAGGAAGGGAAGCTAACAACGTCAAGGCTAAATCTTCATCTTTAAAAGTTTCATCCATATTTAAAAAATCTATGACTAATCGATTAAAAGCAGTAATATGGTCGTTTATTGTAGTACCTGGAAGGTATTCAAAACGGAACAACTTCTTCTTCAAATAAAGCTGATTATGTCTGCTCTTCTTCATGAACTTGTTCTCCAATGTCTTCCATAACTTACTTGTAGATATCTCATTTATGAATGTGTACTTTTGTTCTCTTGAGAGACACGAATGGATTGTACCACATGTCAATCGATTGATATTTTTTCACTTTACTTCATCTACTCCATCTGGTTTCTCTTCTTCAATGGTGATGTCTAGACCTTGTTAAAACAGAACTTTGCCTTGTCACATGCCGAAATGACCGGTTCCATCAAACCTCCCCACCTCAAACTTTGCATTCATAACCATTATTTTGCCTTATGTGGATGATTGGCCTTTGTTTAAAAGAAATTTTTCTTCCGTCATTTCTTCAAATTATAACAACTAGCAACTATATTCCAATAGCAAACAAACGGAATACAAACAAATGCATAGGTAGAAACCTTCGACTCTGATACCAATTGTTGGAAAATCGGGTATATATTTCTTATTCTAAGTAGTTATTATTCACTTATGATTTAAATGAATAGAACTCATACTAACCCGAAAAAATAATATTATTGAAAATAACAGATATTGAAACAGAAATATTAAAGTAGAAAAATAAAAACATCAGACATTTAACGAGATTCGATAAAATGTTACCTAGATCCTCGGGTGTCGTGACCACTTTCATTATTTTCAAATTGATGAACTCCAAAATTATAACTAATTGGATAAAAATGAGCTAATCAATTACCCAAGATTTATAAATTTTTGAATGTTTACAAATGGTGAAATAAGACTTTATTTATAGCCTCAAATCTAACATTCATTTTCGTTCCTAACCAACGTAAGATTTTTATAATTTACTCGTTAAGGAACTATATAACAAATAAGATAAGAGATTTTCCAAGTTGATTGGAACCCAAAGAATGAGACCATGTTAGCCTCGTGTTACCTTGGCATGAGGCTTATGGTGTGGAATCCTAGCAGGTATTTTTACGCAACCCTTTGACAGATTTTTTTATCCTTGAGACAAACGAAGCTGGTTTGATGCAGAGGCCTAAGACGACATATGAAAATTGAGTCTTAAATATTTTTTCTAACATAATTAAAAATATTTACCGATTATTTAGATATATACACTATATACCAAAAAATTAACTAATATTTAATTGAGAGATCATTAGTAATTGAGCAATACAAATAATAAGTATACATTTTTAGTAAAGTACCATAAAAATTATTAAAGAGTTTATAAATTTAATGTACAAAATTAGATAAATATTAAACGATAAAAATTTCCAGCGTTAGATAATGATTGATAGTATTTTTTGTTAAATTTAATAAATAATTAGAATTTTTTGTAGAATATTTAATGTAAATAAAATTAAAAAATAAAAAATGAAATAGTAAAGATGTTCAATCAAAATTTATTATAAAATAATATGATGTGGAAATTTTGTAAAAGAAAGTTATAATTTTCTTTTGAAACACATTGGTAATTAGTTTTGACAACATATTAATAATTATTTTGGAGAAATTTTGAAATAAAA
The DNA here is from genome assembly GCA_037013495.1 of Hippophae tibetana. Lineage (NCBI taxonomy): Eukaryota > Viridiplantae > Streptophyta > Magnoliopsida > Rosales > Elaeagnaceae > Hippophae > Hippophae tibetana. The sequence goes on from CM072803.1 coordinate 15,684,809, forward strand.
TAAAAGTTCTAAAATTATATGCATATTAATTTCCAAATAAAATAAATTTGAATAGTAATAAAATGAGATTTGACAACGTATTAATAATTATTTTTGGTGAAAACTTTGAAATAAAATAAAAAATTAAAATTATTTGGATATTTATTTATAAATAAAACAAATATATATAAAAAAACACTAAAAAGTTTTCAAATTAAAGCATATGTTTTTAATAATAAATATGTATTCATCTTTTTACAATCTCGGTTAATTAAGAAAAAGATAAGATCATATTAACGAATAACTAAAGTGAAAAAATAATTCCAAAAACTTTGTTACATACAGTCTTAGATTGTGGAACATGTTTTTTTACCCTTATCACGTGTAACACTCATTTTTTTATTAATTAATAACGTGTAAAATAACTTTAAATAAAATACATAATTTTTTTTAATTTTAATATCTTTTAAAAAAATTCTTGTAATATCATATTTTAAAAGAAAAAAATGATAATGAAGTTTAATACCTTTAACAAAATTGTATTTTCAGTTCTATACCTATTAAGTGAAATAATACAAATATAAAAAAGAGCTTTTGAAATTATCAAGCATATTACATACTTATACACCTTACTCGTATAAAAGATTTTTCATAAGATGTAGGGCCACTGCGATCCCATGTGTTAATAACCCTCTCTCACACAAATCATTGGACAAAGAACATTTGACCCCTCGAAATTTGATGTTTGCTGCGCATGGCAATAACAATTCCGTTAATAAAAAAATTAGGTTCTTTTGAGCTTTTTTCCCCTCCAATTTTTAATAATTGAACTTTCTCTTTGTGGTTTTGCCTCTTTAGTTTAGTCAAATAGTTCTTTTCTAATTTGACATTAAATAAAATTACTGAATAAAATAAATTGGAAAACGTAATCGTATACCTCACATTAAGAATTTTGTGATAAACTTTCTAAGGTTTTCTTGAGTCACGCTAAGACTTAAGAGGGAGAAGCAGGGAATTTCTATGGGGCATAACATGTTGAAAACAAAATTCCAAAATTAGATTTGAAAAATCTCAATTATATTAGGTATCCATGTATATGCAAATATATTTTTGGACAAAAGTTCGTTTAAGTTCGTTAACTATAACAAAAATTCATTTTAGGCTCGTATATATTAAATAAAATAACACAAATCCGTTATCTATATAAAATGAGTCGTAAAATTTTGTAATGTATTTGTGTTGTTCAACTTCTCTATTTTAAAATTGTAACAACACAAGTTAATTCACCTAATAATCAAGTGACTAAAGTAAAATTTTGAGGCAAAATACTTTTTTTTCCTTTATTTGTTTTTTTTTTCTCGGAAGTAGGGTGTCCATAAACAGGACCGAATCGGAACAAACCGTAAAATTGGATCGAATCGGACCGAATCAAACGGTTTTACAAATCAAACAGTCCGATCTGATTTTATTAATTTTAGACCGGTCAAACCGGATCGGACTGATTTAATAATATATTACAATTTTCGCATTATTTCTCATTAAATGTGTCAAAAAATCGAACGATTTTATATATCAAACGATCTAGTTCAGTTTATATTAATTAAAATTGTTTACGGTATAATCTGATTAAAGTTTTAAACCAAAATAGAAACAGATTAGACCTGATCGGTCTACACCCCTAGTGGGAAGTGATGCAATATAACATGTTTGTTATCGAGGCATCATCTGTAGTTGATGAGTCACTCACTTATTATGCCTTTTACTTTGCTAAAATATATCAGTTGGTTTTATATTATGTTTGAAGATTTACTCACAAAAATATAGCTAGTTGAAATTATTAAATGTTATTTATTTTTCTCATTCAAGAATTGATGAGGAGCATACGTTAGAAGATGGGCCACCGGAATTGCTTTTCATACATGGTGGTCACACCAATAAAATTTCGGACTTTGCCTGGAATCCATGTGAAGACTGGGTTATTTCTAGTGTTGTTGATGATAACGTTCCTCAGATCTGGCAGATGGCGGAGAATATCTACCATGATGATGATGATTTACCTCAAGAATCTATAAATGTTTACTAGTTTTAACTATCTTTACTATCATTACTCTTCTAATTTTATTTTATTTATTACCTGTGTCATTTTTATCATTTTTTATATAAAATTGTAAGATAGAGTACTTATACTGCATGTGGCATGCTAGTTTTTGTATGAGTGCACAATTAATGTAAACATATGTCCGATTACCTCAAAACCTTATTCATTACCCAACTTTTGTGTTGTGTTCATCTTTTCAATGGATTTGAATAGTTGGATATAAATTATAATAACGAGTATAAATACCAAAAAAAAATGAAACTTTCATTAAAATATTGTGTGTGTAATTAGCATTATTTATTACCTTTTTTTCTTTCCAAAATTTAGTTATTCAATTGATCTTGCTCTTAATTTTTCAATATTTTTTTACAATATTAAAAAATATATATTAACATTTAATCTACACCCTCCCAACAACAAAGGCTGTAAAAGGATGTCTCGTCTTAGCAAAAAGTCAAAAAAAAACAAAAAGAGAAAGGATATTTAATAAAATAAAAAATAAAAAATAAATGAGAAGCTAAAATCCCTTCATGATGGAAGGTGACTCATCTGTCCGTCCAATTCACATCGGACGGCCACTATTGTTTTGTTACAATTTACATTTGTGTAAAAAAAAAATTTAGGTTGAGCGAAGATTAAAGGAACCGAGAGCTACTTAGTTGGGGGAAAAAAAGGAGAGAAGTCGTAGAATAACAGAGATGCTGGTAGAAGATAACAGAGATATATAGAGCGCCTAAAGTTTCCATTTTTTTCTTATTTCTTGAAGATAATTTTCTTCTGCTGCTACTGCCATGTTATTGAAGGACTTCCCTTCATTGTAATGTTTCTTTCTTTATCTCTGTTTTTTTGTTTTTTGTTTTTCATGCTGTATGTATTAATTGACTGACAGACCAAAGACTTGGATGGTGGATGGGTTAAGACCATTTTGAACTAAATCAAACTAGGTTACTCTTTTTCTTTACTCTCTGGAAGATTTCTCTGCCACCAAACAGAACAGGGCTTTACCCTGATCTAGCCCTGTTTCTTCTTCTTTTTTCTTCTAACTGGTTCATGTTTTACCTCTAATCTATATGCTTGGTAGTTTAAGAGAAATTGCGTAATTTTCTCCAGGATACCCTTTAAAAATATATAGATATCTTCTGGCTCTTTCTTTGGAAACCCAAATGACCAAATGGTTAATCTTTATGAATTTGTTGGTTTGCAGAGAAATGGAAAAGGAAGAGAAGAGCCAAAGGGAGTGTAAAGCTGTGCAGACAGACTTTGTTTTGCAGTGGGGGAACAGAAAGAGACTCAGAGGTGGTAAGGTCAAGAAAGATGCAAACTTTATTAACACTAAATCTTCCGACTACTTGACGAAGAGGAAACTCAATTCTTCTCCTGTTGCCACTTCTGATAAAGGCTTTTCTTCTTTACCGCAGCGCCTTAGCAGGTAACATTACTTCAATTCCTAAGGTTTTACGGGAAATTATGGATTTGTTTAAGGTAGATCTGGGAAGTGTCTTAACTTCCTAATTGAAGCGTTCTTTATAGGCCTCACAAATTTAGCTGGAATAAAATGATAGATGGCACTTAGGTGGGAAGGGAACATAAAGTGAAAGAGAAGGGTGATTCGATTCGTACTTTGCCTGGCTTCTATGAGATTCTAAGGGTTGAGGTGTGCCTAGTTTTGAATTAGATTGTAACTCTTTTATCAAATTTTTGATTACCTTATTCTTCTCCAACAAAGCTAAAAACCAAACGCATGGAGAAATTGCTTGAGGTAAAGTCTGTATCTTTTGAAGGGTAAGTTTGGTTATATGAAAAAGGAGGGGCTTAGTGATGGGGGGATCTATCTTCGAATTAGATTAGAGCTTTTGGATTTTCAGTTCCGAAAAGAAAAGAAAAGAAAAACATTTCCATTGTACCTAAACCCACAAAAGCGTTTGTTAAATTCCTAATCTAATATTTCAAGTGAATGGTGGCTGGTTGCAGGAACTCGGGCTTGCCAATGAATAATGGGAAATTTCCGTTGACATCACCGGAGAAGGAAGATCGGTATTACACAACTAGGGGTTCATTGGGATTGGATGATAATGGGGGAAAGTTGTTTGGATTGGATCATAATGGTCATGGAAGTAATGACAGAGGAGACCTTGTGTGGCCAAAATTGCTTCTTTCATTGTCTAGTAAAGAAAAAGAAGAAGATTTTATGGCTATGAAAGGGTGTAAGCTTCCTCAGAGGCCTAAGAAAAGAGCCAAGTTGCTTCAAAGAAGCTTACTTGTGAGTTCCTTGCTTGTGTTCTCAACCACCTATATAATATTATAAGGTCTGGGTGTGTTGTGGTTGATTGTTGAGATTTTGATCCCTCTTCAAATGTCTGTGCAGTTAGTGATGCCAGGCGTATGGTTATCAGACTTGTGCCAGGAAAGGTACGAAGTGAGGGAGAAGAAGGCTTCAAAGAAGGTAACCAACTCTTCTCACTGAAATGAATGTTAGTTCCATGTGTTTAGCTGTATGATTTGTTTTGCTGTTTATTAACATTTCTTGTACATCAAAGTAAATACGAAAGTAGTCTAACTTGGATGCTATGTTGATGACAGAGACCCAGAGGACTGAAGGCCATGGGAGGTATGAATAGTGATTCAGATTGAAGGAAGACGTGTGTAAGCTCTGAAGCATTCGATATGTAATATGGTCATCTTTCCTTTTCTTTTGCCCCCTTTCTCAGTTAAGATGATGGCCAAAAAAAAGAGGGGGAAAGTGCTTGTTTTTGTTTTGTATTACTCCCATTTGTAATTTTGTATGTTTTAATTGTCAATTGAACGGACCTTGTATGGTTGAAATAGAAATATCTGCCTAAATTTACCGATTATTTACTGCCGTCTATTGAATTGATGAAATGTAAGTGACAACGAAGGAAAGGGCTTTATATATATATATATCAAGATTCTAACATTTATAAGAGGATATCGTAGGAAAGTGAAGATATTGTTATCAACATTCGATGATTTATTTATATGTTTAATTGATTATAAAATGGAACGTTTTGTAGAGGAGATGGTATACGTTTGTACGTATGCTTCAGATTTAAAGGTGGTTTTTTTTTTTTCTTTTTTTCCTTTTAAGTGGTTGAGCTTTAAACCTTTCAGTCCAGAGATGGCATTGGCAGCGACAATAAATTATGTAATATTTAATTATAACTGAATATATATACATACATACATAAACAATCATACAGATCAATATTTAACTGTATCAAGCAAAATTTAGTCTGTACATTCAACAAAGCTTTCAAATATAACTGAACCTCAAAATTGCAATTGAAACCACACCATTACAGCTGCAATCCTTTTTTCTATTCCTATTCTTCTATTGCCATTTTCTTTTACCTTCATGTACATCATTACAACTATTTACCATAATCCAACACAAAAAATCATATATTTCCAATGCTCTCTCCCACTAAATAAGAGAACACGTTCTCTAATGAATAATGTTCACATTCTAAGTATCAGATGTTTGGTATACTAGTTCCCAGCACTTATAGCTTAACTTTGTCATCTTGGTAACAGCCCAGAAGCTCGACGCTCCAGTTTTCTCTCCTCTGCCTTTAAGTCATCCCCAATGAATCATGTATGAAAGGCTACAATACCCTTCCGTTACTTTTTTATGCAAGCAAAAACGCAAATCACAAAACACAAGAGGCAGAAAAAAATGATTCTGATGCCAGCAGAAACATATTATCCATGCAACCAGGACTTTGAGGTAGGTTTCACAAACCCAAGAATACCACTCCTTGCAATCAGCTGTCTCTCTATTGAAAGGCAATACCGTGAATTGCCTACTGCTGATGTCCAGCATCTTCAATCTCTTGGTTATCTGAGAGTTGCAAAACTAGAGTGCATCCCTCAGTTTGAGACCGACCCTTGCACCATGAGCATCTGCTAAGAAATAAGAACAAATCAGATCTCGAACAATAAACATGTTACAGAAAACAGAAGAAATTTTGTTTTACATCAACATATACTACAACGTTTTTGGGAGCTCAAATTTGACAAATGAGCTAGCTTTTTTCACCATTTAATCTAGAAAATGTCAGCTTCGTGATCAAATGCACTCAAGCTTAACCCATCACTATGAGATTCGTCTGGTCCAAGTCAAACAACACAGATGTATCTGTGAGATACCATAAGCAATTTGTCTCGGCTGGGCTTCATGATTGATTTAAGACCCCATTAAGTTTACACAATTTCAAAGAAACACATCGAGTAACAGAAATCAGAGTTTGAAACACAAAATAACCTGATAATATGTTGTACTGACTCATAGGCAACACATCCTGCCTGCGAGTGAACAATGTTCTTGCAGAGCATGGCAAATGTGCCCTTCCTTGGAGGAGAAAACTGAATTTCCAACTTTCCTAGACTATAGCACCTCCAATACTATAGATGCTTTGGTGAAAACAGATAGAACAAATGGTGCTTCTTCTCCAGGGTGTATGGTTGTAGGCACAATCGTGTAACCTTTTGGATCAGGGTCTAAAACCATTTCACAAGATATTTCTCGTGAATTAACATAATCAGTCCCACCCACCGACTCATGAAGGTAGATATTGTAAGCAGCACGACGACCACGAGTTTTCAGTATCCGCATTCCGATGTAAAACATCATTGAATCATGGCTGGACTGATAGTTTCTGAAACCAGCTACTGTCCTTGAGAAGCTCACACCCTTTAGGCATCATGTAAACAAATTCAAATTAATCTATGAAAACAGAAGATTGATCATATTGCAGATCTGTCAAAACAAGAGGCATACCTGAGTCAATGTAATAAATACATGAATTGGAAGCGATGCATCTGCTCCAATGGCCCTTAAACGAAACTGTGGATTTTGATGCCAAGTGTCATAATCTTGGCAGCCACCAGCACTATAACCACGCCACTGGCCATGAACAGAGTAGCGCATCTCCTGGGGGTAAATTCGACAAACATATATTGATCGGAAGTGGATTTGGAAATCTTGCCAAGACATCCAGAATATGCCATCCTTTGACTGATCAATAGTCAGGGAGAATATGGTCAAATCACTAGCTAATTGATGCATCAGCTAGGGGATCATGTGAATTGTGAAACAAATAGCCGTGGTATGCATTTTGTACATTATCTACAAAAATAAACAAAGAAAAAAGACAACCTGTGGAACATGCTTCAGCTTGTGCTTCATCCTATCAGTCCATTCCAGTGACGAATCAGACCAAGGTCCATTCCACTCAACTTCACTGGCCCATGGGTTGCGGATCTGTATAAGCCTGTGACCATCCACCTCTTTCACCTGCAATAAAATGCAACAAATGTTTTCACGTCAATCTATTTGCAAGTGCACATGACAAGAAGCATCCCTACTTACCTGTAATAATGAGTAAGCATGCCCCTGCACAATGCCACTGGACGAAACATGCACATCGGAGCCTGATGGACTGCCAGCGCCAAGTAGAAATCCCTCTTGTTTGAAGCGCAACAGTTGAGTCCATAGTCTACCACTTGCAAGATCAATCTGTGCCTGGGAACTCCTCAGATCAATCTCCTCGCCAGCACCTCCAGTAAGGTCCACCAGAGCATCTTGAACAAGCCCCCCTTCTAAAGCTTCATACGAGCCATGCAATTTGGCATATGCCTTTTCCAATATTGAGACCCACAGCTCATTACTTTTCTTGCTAGTTGCGAATGCTGGTTTTCCCAGAGATTCACATGGAATCCAATCATCAACCACAACAGGAACCCACTCACCCTAAAGAGACAAAGAAGACTTAAATATTAAAAAAATAAATAAATAAAATAATACTTTGAAACTACGAAAAAGAAAATATCTGCATTTTTCTAATATGAAAAACAAATATATATACAAGTGTCCAAAACTGAGATAAATTTCCACCTGAATACAGAAGCGAACAGTGTAGATTCCTTCTTCATTGTATTCTGGAGTAATAATAACCTCTGATATTCTTGAAACCTCCGTGAGAACAGCAACAGCACTAAGAAACCAACAATCACCCAACCGACCCTATCCAAACGCAGAAACAACTTATTAAAATAGCATAAAAGAGAAAATTAAACTCCTGAATGACCATGTGGCAAAGAGTAACCTGACAAACATCCGAAGGATTAGCAGCTCCAGAAAATAAGCATGGTCGGGCATCACGCTGACTCCCTTTAACTATATCAACTGGTCTCATCCAATCCGAAACAACCTAGGTTGGAAAAACTTTAAAAGTCAAGCCATCTATGATAACAAGAACCTACAAGAAGAATAAACACATAGCCAGGAAAGCTAACTTGCAACTTTGCAGGGGGACTTTCCAGATCTACAAATAACGATCGATTGTTTGGTGGAAACTCCTGATCGGTAAAATGTGCTTCTCCCCTTGCAACAAGGGCTTCTTTGACAGCCAACTCAACTGAAAGCATCCGCTGATTGATCTCTTCCTGGGTTTCTATCCTAGGCTTCCTGAATCTCCTGGCAAAAGAATCAATATCAACCACAACTCCCTCACGTTCTGACCTTCTTTTCCTCCCACTTGAGTATTGCCCATCCCAATCAACATCATCCCTATCATATAAATCAACATCTGCAGGATCGCTATCCCACTCATCAACCTAGTAAAGCAAAATCAGTGAGCACACTAAAATCAGTGTACTCCATACAAAAAATTATTTATTTTTTAATACAAATTACATATCTAGAAAATTCCCAGATAAAACAGGACGGTAATTATAGTTCTAACTAAAAGTACATACTCTAGGGGGTGAATCTGTCCATTGCCAATTGTCTTCCGGAAAAGCAGTCATGTTAAACTCAGCTGCATCCACAGCAACATGAAGAGCAGCGATCTCATCTTCAGTTAAGCAACGTCCCCACATAAAAACGTCCATTATATGCAGCTTAGATTCAGCTCCTTCACTATCCGACCTCCCAAATGCGTCCATATCTGTAGGTGGTCTAACCCCAATCCAAACCTCTGTCTCTTGTTCCAAAATACTATTACTCAAATGTAATGGTAAGCTAGTCTGGTAGCCATCAAAGCTACCATCCAAATAGCATGTTGCCTCACCTAAAACAGCATCAATTGTCATTGTCACCATATGCCACCTACAAAGCATTATGGGGAACAGACGGTCAACATTGAACACAAACTGATTGCATATAATAAATGAGGTAACAATGAAGCCAAAAAAACGTTAATTGAAGTATAAAAAACTCTCCCAATGAACCTTCCATCGGCGATGCTAGTAGCGCTTATACTCCACTCCTTTGCAACTGTAGTTTGTCTATCACCCTTCATGATCAATCTAAGCCCAACTTGTCCAGCTTCAATACCTTGCTCAGAACCAGCCACCAAGATTTCCCAGCAAACTTTCTTCTGAAACTCCATGCCTATTAAGCAAACAGGTCCAGACTCGGGTTGAATCATCGCTGCAATTGAAAAGCTAACTTTTTGTGTTTCGCATATGCTAGGATCAATCTGGCCATAATGTCTGCCACTTGTTGTTGGTTCATCATCAAGGATACACACAGCACCAGAAATTCCTGTCTGTCAAGACAGTCAACATCAGAATTCTCATAGTAAGATTGGTTGACAACAAATAGCAGCCATCATTGATATATCTGGTAAAAGCAATGTGCAAAACGGCCTCAAATGTTTAAGCCAAAAATAAATATACTTTTAAGATGGTAACAAATACTCAATCCAAGATCGAAGCAACAGTAACAATGTGCAATAATTCTTTGCTTGTGGTGTCAATTTACAAGATATCATCAAGCCATAGCAATAAAGCCAAGTAATCCACTAGGACATGAAGACAACAGTATGCATTTGCACAATTAGCTTATCATCATATTTATATAAACTCAAAAGGAAACAAACACACCTGAAGGGCTCGTCGAGATAATTGGGTGGCACGTATCCTGTGTGCAATGCTGGAAACTCTTTCTCGAGCAAAAGAATTATTAAGAACAGAATCACCTCCTACAGCACGTACAGCAGCTGCCATTGCTGCAGCTTCTCTGCTGCCAGCATTAGGAATAGAAGAAATAAGAGAAGCTTCTATTTCCTTCCATTTGCGTTCTTCCTTCTCAAGAAGAGCCTTTCTTCTTTCTTTACCTCTCCCCTCCTCTTCACGCCTCTGCATCAAGAGTTCTTCCTCCATCTCCTTTTCTCTAATGTAACTGCAAAAAGTAGAAAATCCATATAATACAGGAAAATGTGGAAGAATCTTATGCATAGTAAAAGACCTCATGTTTTAATAAAAGATACGCAGGTGTAGTAAAAGATCCAAAATGAGAGAGCTTTCTTAACCTTTCTTGGATAATCTCAAACTGCTGACGGTCCTCTGGCATCCATTTCTTTATTTTCTTGGCACTTAGGTCAGAAAATCCAATACTATCGAGAAAAAGTTTCAAGCGGACCTCATCCTGTTAGAGAGTACATATCAATAATGACTTTTTAGTTGATACAAAAAGTCATTTCCATATAAAAGAAAAAAATAATAAATGTGGAACATAACCAAAACTAACGTATAAAAACTAAGGAAACACAAGTACAAATATCGAGAAGAAAACTCAAAACAATATGCCAAATGATATGATTGACAGTTCTTGTTAAGAATAAAATAAGTATCTTACGCAGCAAACACCATGTACTGTTAGTTACCTGCACTCGCTCTGCCTTAGCAGTCAAACCGAGCAAAAGAAGCAGATAACCACCAAACTTATCCCACATATATACCCATTCAGTATCGATTGCCTCCTCCAAAGCCAATATTCGTGCATGAGCACAGATCTCTTTCCTCTGATCAACATCATTGCTCAGCTCACGGTGGAAAGTCCATCTGTATCTCATTTTGCAGAAGAATGATCCAGCAACTAATTCTTCATTTCTTAAACGGTCTCTCAACTTCATGACATCTGCTCTGGGAAGCACAAAGTTACCTGCTCTATCACGCGTGATACTAGGATCTCCAACTAAAAGTGCAGCTGAACTGGCTGACCGCTGAGGGGCAGAATATGTTCCTGACAAAGCATTTCTAGTCTGCAATATCAACAAAACATTTCAGACTAAATATAGAACTTCACATAATTATACAAAAAATTTCCAGTTTGTTTAAAATTAAAGGCATGTGTGCATAAGCACAAATTTATATATTTTTAATCAGGGTCCCTTATCACATAAGTAACACAGTTAATACTATCAGAAGTTATTAGTCACCAATCTTCCCAAAATGTTGAGCTATTGGAAGGAGTAATAATACTTTTATATATTTATCACTCCCCCAAAAGTGTGCTTTACACATCATGCAGGCCCATAATACTATGTTAGAAGTAGTTGACCAGCAATCCTCTATAGATATTGGGAGAAGGTCTAATAATACTCCTATACATCTATAAAATACTTTAATTCCAATAATATATTATCTCAAAGTAAATATGAATATGAACATTGAAACTATTACTCTGAACAAATATCAAGATGTGAGACATCTAAATGCAAGGCAAACATACGTTTTAGCGTCTACCCACATTCACTTTTTATTTGTGAGGGAAAAAATCTAACAAGAAACAGAAGATACAAAGCCAACCTAAATGAGAGCTATAGAAAATTAATTTTTCATTCAATTGTCCAGAAATGATGTCCCTAAGTTATTATGGACTTCAAATTGAAAATCAGTGTGCTTCTTCTCAATATGAATTAGGCTATGATGTAAAATCCACTTGTGCACCTCGCCATTATTTTAGAAAAATAAGATCAAAGGCAACTCACTATCACATGCATGAATGGATATCATTGTAAAGAAATCAATAATATCAGCAGCAATTTAGACAACAGTTCATACTATTTATGCAATTATTAATTGAACTACAATAATAAGCCTCATCATTTCTTCAATTTGCGCCTGAAGATCTTGATATGGTGCTTAAAAAACACTTCACAAAGAATTTAGTTCTCACCTTAGTCATGGATCGGGAAATAGCTTGAACAATAGTTTCCTTGCTGAGAAAGTGAACTGCATCTTCCATCATCTAGAACAACATTTAAATGAGTTTGGGGAATCATTTGAATAGTCAAGCAATATGAAAAAAAGAAAATTCCTACATTTGAAGGATTATACTCAAACTTTTAATATCAGCACAATTCAGAATTTATTATCAATACACATAAACAAGATGTATCAAAAGGCATAGTTGTTGTGACTTGTGAGCAATTAACACAAACCTCAAGAGTCAAGCATGGACGGGAAACAGCAAAACCAAAGGCAACAACAAGTGTAATTGCAGATACCGCTGCGCCAGCAAAGGGTGGATAAATTTTCAAACTAGCAACCACACCCCAGCCCTCAGTTGCCAAAGCAATCCCATATAGAATCAGGAATGCAGCACTGTCAAATAGCAAGAAATATGAGATAAATAAAAATTAACACATGACGAGCAACAAAAACTATACATGATGTAACAGACCTAACATTCTTTCCACAGTCCGCATGAGCATCGTAAACATATACAGGTAGAACTCTTGGAGAGTAGACAACGATGGGAGGTGAAAGAAGAACCTACACAAAAAATGACGTTTAACTATGTAAAGGAATTAAAGGAAAGTTAGTTCAGAAGATATCAATGTTTTAAAGCTTCAACAATGAATTATCTTTTTAATAGAACTCACAGTCAGTGCTCTCCCAGCAAGAAGAAACAAGAATGAAAAATAAGCAACAGAGGCTCCCACGAATGGTTTATCTGAATAGTGATGGTGAAATTAACAAGTTCAGTAATTGTAGAGAGATTGCTGGGTAAAATACTGGGAACAAGAGCATAAGAAACGCAACAGAATTATTATAGATTAAGATGACACCTTCAAACCATCCAACAAGAAATGCTGCCAAAGCCAAAAGAAAAGCAAGGAAACAAACAAAGAACATCTGCATCCTTGTCAAGTAGAAATTGTTTGAAGTCCAATGGTGGATAGCACCGATAGCCAGCACGACCATTAGCAGTATTATAAGGAACGCCATACCAATCTGCTTTAAGGTCAAAACAAACTTGTTTAAGAGGTAAAATGGAGTTATAACCAAAGAAATAGCATAAGGATGGCATGCATGTCTCCCTTACCGTCCAAGGTTTTATTATAAATATAACAGCTGATATTGCACCAAGTAGGAGAAGAAGACCAGTGACAACAAAAATGTATACTGCCCGAGATAGATTCCAGTCATCATCTTTCCTGAAAAGTTTAATATAGCATATAGTTTTATAGATGATGCTTAAGGAAGTCAACAAAAACTGAGCAATTCATGGACTTGAGCATGTAAAACCAGTTACAATAGAGAGTAGTTCACTTACCATTTACACAATCCAGAGCAGAGAGATAACATAGCTGGAATGCACACCAAAGGTAGTAGTGCAGCAAGAAAATCACCTTTGGTTGGATTTATGTCAGATCTAGAATTTACAACCTCTACATACGATACACTACAAAAAACTACTAGAACCACTGCAAGACAAAAAAGTGATGTTTCAGCAAAACCAATTAAATTAAATAAACCTCAAATAATAAACATATCTTATTTCACAGAAATAAATCCAATCCAACTAATTAGGTAAATTACCTGTGAATATTCCCACACATAAGGCAGAAGACATGGAGAATCTATACGTAGCAAACCATGATACAATTGGTAGTACACCAGTGACCAATAAAGCAATTGCAGAAGCCATAGCCCAGCCGAGGTATACAGATGATGCATATGGGGAGGAAAAGCTTTTCTGCTCACCAGTCCACCCCTTGTATCCTAAGTCATCCAAAGGCCTTGCAGACACCATTGCACCAAGGGCAACTACAGATCCAGCAAATACCGCTATACAAACTACAAGTACAACACCCTGACAAGAACATAATGTTATTGAACTGGTATAAAAGCTTGTTATTTATTAAATTCGTTCAGAATAAAAGGTTAAAACTAGCTACAAACATCATAACACCTATGGGAGAACATCTCTCAGAAAGCAAGTACATTATATGGTTTCAAGAGAAATACAAATTTATCAATCACAGAGCACATATACATAGAGATTTACTATGATGTAGCTCGTGGTGTGAAGTGATGACATAGATTTGAAGCAATTTCAATCTAAACCGCTTGCTTTCTTTGAATTTACAAGGTACAATATGTGGCTTAAGTTAAAGCAGGCAGCAAGTGGACATTATGGTCATTTCCAATAATTCCAAATCCAGAAATACAATCTTTAGAATCCACAATGACAGATATTCTAAAATTTAAATCTTAAGAATGGCCACAATTTTCTTACAAACAATACACAAGTGAATGGTGCAACATTCTCATCAAGAGAAACTACCACGAAAGCAACAAAGATAAAAGAGCTCATGAGGAAAATACATATAGAGCTTCAAAAGTTGATTGTATGTGTGACATATTTAAATGTGCTTAAAAAATGTATGGATGTTTAAATAGTACAATAAAAAGTTGGATTGTAATTAGGAGCAATCAGGAGGGATGCAGCGGGATTATAAACTACAAACCTCTTTCCTCCCAGGAATTTGATGATTTCCATCAGGACCTGTGCCACGTGAATCAGGAAATGAAAACTGGTAGCCATTGTGAATCCATATAGGTATGGCAACAGAAAGGCATGCCACCATGAGAGGAACGGTCAAGGACAGTCCTAAAAGAACTGATGACTTGCTGCAAAATAAAAAAGAGGTTAATGGAAAATAGCATGAAAAGGTCAGCATAAGCAAGTCAACAACTAATGGAACCAGATATTATGAGGACTAATTACTATTATATTCAAAAGGAAAGAAGCTACGAGCAACAAATTACCGTTCACATTGGTGATTGATGAAAAGCTAAAAAGAACAAATAAATTGCAGCACAAAAAGGACAACAGTGCAATCATATAATTTATGAACCCCAGAAGGTAATGTTTTTTCAGATGACTGCCAAGTTATTGGTTACCAATACTCCCAAAAGTTTAAGCTGTTGGGAATGGGCTAACATATTTTTATACATCTATTGTTTCTCTCAAATTTGGGCATCCCAAACACTTGAACTACAACAATTGAGAGTTGTAAGGGTTTAAACACAATACTTCCCGCTATGATACTATGTACATCCCACTATGATACCATGTTAACATATGTTCAAAATCCCATAATCCAATTATTAAACTTCAAGTGTTAGGCCTATTATATTCAAAAGAGAAAGATAGCAAGAGCAACAAAATATTGCTCACATTGGTGATTAATTAAATGCTAAAAACAATGAATAAATTGCAGCTCAAAAAATCAGGACAACAGTGCAACCATATAATTGATGAACCCCATGCATATGTCAGGTTGTAGTTTGTTAGGAGTTAATGGTTATCAATCATCCCAAAAATTTAGGTTGTTTGGAGATGGCCAATATCTTTTATACATCTAACACTCCCTTTAAGTGTGTGCTCTATATACCATGCAACCTAACACTTGAAATTCAACAATTAGGGGTTGAGTTCAAACCCTATATCCCTCAATTATTGAATTTCAAGTGTTAAGACATTCATGGCATAAAGAGTCCACACTTGAGGAGGGTGTTAGATGTATAAAAGATATGTTGATCATCTCCCAATAGCTTAAATTTTTGGAAAGATTTGTGACCAATAACTTTTAACGTAAGTATTTGACAACATAACACAAACGATTAAGACTTACTTTCTAACATAAATTACAATGCATTGACAATGAAAAATACGTAGAACTCCAATCACTAAAATGAACATGCTATGAAGAATGTAACTTAATAGACAACTACTTTCAAAGTCTGATAATAAAACATAATATGATGTTTATACACTATGCTAACATCGTATGGCAACATGGAAAGAAAAGAAGTTTGGATTATAGTAGCATAGCCAGTTATTCTAGTGACTACACAATAAGAACAAACCAAATTAACAAATCATTCTAATGTTATACCACAGAATCCAAATAAGATAGCTAATTTAAAGATGGAAATAGCTTACTGCAAGTCAACAAGGACATACCTCAAGAAAGAAAGTAACAGTCCCACACAAGTGCTTAGAAGCCAAGCAACAAAACCATACTGAATAATCCGAAAATATTGCAAAAACAGACAAAACTGTTAGTGATACAGCTTTTATTCCCCAAAAAACTCAATGATACAACAAATATACCATATTACCAATATTTTTTACTAAAAAATTCAATATGAAAGTGCAACACTTGCACCCGTTCATAATTAAAATAGCAAGATAGATGTGGTTATCAACAGCATTGTACTAAAAAACTGCCAAAATAACTAGCAGCACACTGCAGCAGGAAGAATCTAAAGAGCAATAGAAAAGTAGCAGAAGTTGCCTACAGGAGGAAAGAACTGCAATTGAAAATGACAGCAAGGCAGACGCAAGTCATGTAACAAAATGTGATCCTCTTAAACATGGAAACATCTTCTACGAGAACATTAACTTTGTTAGCTATTCAAAAAAACCAACCAAAAAGTCTAGGGTTTTAAGGAATTGTACGTCAACAGTTTGTCCAGTAAACTATTTCTGTACACATTGCATCCCTAAACAATAACGACAAAATGCTAATATACATGCACAATGGTTTATATAAGGAATTTGTTTTTTTGTCAAACCACAAAACCAACCAAATTTCAATGGACGCAACAGCACAGAAACAGAAACCTCAACAGACTATAATAACATCCATTGAGAAATAAATTATAATAATGGGAACATCATCCCTAATTAACCCAAAACCAAATTAATAAATCCAACCATTTCAGATGCAAGAATGTCTTTTTTATAGGAAGATGAAAGACTATTACAACTCCTTTTGCTCTAGTTTTGATGGAAGGGGTGCCAAATAATATGTTAATAGAGATCATTATGTATAAAAAAATAACTGCACCTTAGCAAATTATTAGATACCTTGCGGGGTTTCGAGGTCATGGCCATTTCTTCTGCTTTAAGTGACTGAAGAAAAGCCATGATCGAACAGACAACAGGAGATAACAGCAACACTGCAAAACCAAACTCAAACTGCAAATAACATCATAAGAATTTCAAGCGTCAGAGATATCCACATCTCAATTTTTTTTTTTGGTTGGGAAACAATATCCACATCTCAATGTTAATAACTCATTTTTATCATAATTCAGAAATAGTCACTTGATAAAGTAATAGTTTAAAACAGAGTTCAAAGTAACCTGTTGATGTGTGGCATTTATTATTTTAATAGTCTTTGGATGGAAAATTGCCACAATAATTGTTTCCAGGATGAAAACAAAACTAAAGAGCACCCATGCCCGCTCTGGAGTTCCTACAACATGGTGCAAAACAAGCCTGGATAATTGAAGCCATTTTTCAAGCCCATGAAGTCTCAGTTCTTCTGACAAAGACATTTGATTGGGTAAGGCATTGTCAACACTGTTGGCATCAATGGCGGTGCTCTCAGCATTATCACGATGATCTCTATCAGCATCTAAACTACTCCTCTGGAGTAATGCTAGGATAGTCGGATCCAAGCTCTTCTCCTTCAACATCATAGCAAAGTTAGGATCCAATCCTTTATCCTGCAAAAGACTAGACAGTTCACTATCACCTTGTCTTGCCTTTTGCTTCAACATAAATGTTATCCTAGGATCATTCAATCTTTCTTGCAACGCTAGAGCTATATTCAAATCTAAAGTTTGTTGATTCGCAGAATTGGAGGTGCTTGAACCACAGCCTTGGCTCTCCACACCACCAGCAGAACAAACCACAGAGGAGTTATTGTGGCCAAAAAATTTATCCGTGAACAATGCACCTACTTCAGGCTCTTGATTTACAGACCGACAAGAACTGCTATGCAATGCTAAACTTGGCCTCCCACTATCTATGCTCTTATCACTATTTATCCCCTCGTGAGAACTTCCAGTCCGACATAAGATGTTCCAGTTATTAGCATCAAGAGCATATTGGGCTGAGCCCCTGTTGCTTGCTTCAACAACATTACCATGCAGACCTGCTTCAACACTACTACTGTGCTTCATGCTTGAGCCACAGCCTTCCGATGAGCTAGATGAACTGTTTTGTTCCTTTCTACGAAATCCCTCTCTGAGACGAATCACAGTACTTTTCAATGCAACTCTTCTTGCAGCCAATGGGTTTGTGACAGAAAAATGACGAGAAACAGCAGCTCCAGACAAGACAGATGCTACAACTGCATAGCTAATGCAATGTCCCAAATACCTAACAAGAGAAAGAGTTTGATAGCTGCAACTATAGCAACAGAAACTTTATAGTAATTCATTTAACATTTGAGAAACAATCACCAACCAGTAACGGACGCCAAAGCAAATTAGAAAAACCCGAGATGTGCCAGCAACAAATAGGGCCACAACACCACTGTCAAGCAGACGGAACCCATACAAGCATGCCCCCATGTTCCAATCTGTAGAATTATAGATATATTTAATATAAGAATTTGTATGCAAGACCAAGTTTGTGATTTTCTAAGATGGACTAAATGTACAATCACTGCATTAATAATAGAAAGTTACGTAACTACAAAAAGGCAAAACACATTAACATTAGCAATCTACATACCAAGAACGATGACAGCAGCTGATGTAATAGCTCCAAGCCAACGGGCTTCCTTTGCAGTTAGACCGTATAAAATGGAGTAAACAACAAGTACAAGGAGTGAACCAAGATAGAGAAATCCAAGATGGGAAGCCCTAAAACAAGTTAGAAAACAGGAGGGCACAAGTGAGGAAGAGGAAGAGGTTGGAACAAACTTGGGTAGAAGCTTAACTAAGAAAATCTCATGTACATTCCAAAGGCCAGGCTTAGGCATATAAGCAGTTTAAAATCAATACCCAATAAGTCCTGCACCTATTTAACTAAGGTAAGAAAAATAACAAACTTATATGAACAAAATTTATACATTATTTTTAGAATAGTTATCATTTTGATCTATTCTAAAATATGCATTATAGTGCTTGGTGATGAGTCATCAAACAGGCTGTTAAAAGGAAAAACATTCACATTATACATTAATATAACATTAATATTATGCTTCCTTACATACTCATCCACGTCTATAAGTAATATATTTTTAGAAATGTGCAAATGCAAGAGATTACTATAAGTAGTAAAACATTACTATTATGCTTGCCTGCTAGATTGTCGGGGATATAACTCATTGGGGTCTGGTGGTTCTGGTAAAGAGGCCACAGGACCCACTTCTACACAATCAGAATATGCAAATTTGTATGCCTTTCTCACATACTCATCCACATCTAACCCATTCCCTGTAGACATAGAAAGATAAGTTTTACTTTTATTTTGTGCTAAACATAGAAATAGATGTTTTTTTTCTTGTTTAATATTTTGTTGAACACATAAAGAGGAGTACGTATAGACAGAAAGAGAAGAGTGTAAAGCAGAGACAAAAAATGAAAGCACATGGAATTTCATCCGCAAGAATACTTCACTTCTTGTCAATTATTAAGAGGTCATCTAGTAAAGTAAAGGCATACCATTAAAAACCATTCTACATATAAAGAGCATGTTGATAGCCAAGGCAATTGCTGATACACCAAAAAAGAAACCAGAAGGTGAATACCGCTGAGATGCTTCTGAACCTGCTGTAACATACACAGCACAAAGTTCATATGCACAAAGGAGAGAAACAGCCAGAAGAAGAAGAAGAGCAACAGCCTCTGCACAGGAGAAAATGAGGAATTTAAATGCGAAAATTCTGCAAGGAGAAAATGAGGATATTATGTGCAAAATTCCTCAACAGAAGTTACATTTAACCATGTAAAATTAGACTATGAAAGGAAAGAAGAGTCAATCTAGCATTATCTTCTTATAACTGAATCATAAAGAAGGTAGACTCCAACGTCAATATTTCCACATATGGAAGGTAACCTTGACATAACCTATTCAGCAATTATGTTTAGTACCATTTATAGCATTATTATCTGTAGTTGTACACACCAATTTCCATACCACGATATTTCTTCCTCATTTTACACTACAAAGACAAGAGCCACAGAAACTTTATCATCGAGCTAGCTTGAAAGCCAACCCAGTTTATCCATTGCAAATAGACGAATATACAAACTCATCAAATCTATCAACACGTCAAAAAGTAACACACACTAGGAGTTTCCATATGAGTCTACTTTTTTAGAACTAAGGCATGCCTTCCACCAGGGCAAAAAAATCATAACTGTCTAGGACTTCATGTCTGCTAATACCAGAGATAGCATGACATGAGTAAAATGTGTGTTTTCTCTCAAGGGAGCAAGCATTTAATAAATTATAAACCTATTTGTTTTCTTAACCTTCTACAATCCCACCCAACAGGGGAACAATGTATACTAGATGGCAGCTCCAAAATTAGCAACAGATCTTAAGAGCTTTCGAAGCATAAGGTCCGGTATGACTGTGGGAAGTCACTAGTCCAACTGAACAATTTTAAAGAAGAGTTAAAAAATAAAAAATAAAAATAAAAACTGAAAAGACAAATAAATTCAATACTGCCAAAAGTCTTTTCTACTAAGAGACTGGATTCAAACTTCATAGTTTTTCAACTGAAATTCCTTGAAAACACTGGTTAATATAAATTATTAGTTCCACGGTTTAGATTTAAGATCAGCATTTCATATTTGCCCTCATTTGGTGATAATATTTTTATCCCCCATAAAAACAGTTATTATCTTCATTTTACACTTCAGAAGAGGAATTTTTTTTAATTTTTACAATGTACGCATATTTCTAAAACAAAAGAACATGCATGATGAGGATGGTTGTGGCATCTTGGAATAATGGTGGAGAAGCATCTAAATATCAAAATCAAAACCTCTTCAAGAATCAAAATGAAGTAAAATATATAGCCAGCAGCCAAATATATGAAACTCGATACAGACTCAAAGCAGGATAGAGAACACTTGATTAACAATTCAGCAACTAAGAGATCAACAAGTCAGACTTTTTCTCCAACTAGCAAACACTGAAACAAGAATGATAAATAAATTCTTAATTGATCAAAATATTGTAAGGTGCACATACTTGAGCTTTGCCATTGAGTTCTCCACCAAAGCATAATTGAATAAAAAGCCAATAGAAGAGCAGTACCAGCCATTATAACAGCCAGACCGATAATATCTCGACCCAGTATAACAATCAACCAACATCCCCATCCGATAAGAACCATAACTGGAGAAATAACAACCAACCACGCAGAAAAAGATAGAAACCCACACAACATATGCAGCTGAGGTCCCTGTAAGATGCCTGGCCATTTTCTGGCAAAGATCCAACTGGAAATACACAAGGCACAAGCATTAAGAGAGATCTAAGCAGACAAGACAAAAGATATTAACTAGGGATTCCAAAAGAAGAGGAATGAAGCGCCCCAAATAATTAATAGATAAATTGAGGAATAAAAGGGACATAGATAAGAATAACAAGACGGTCATCCTTCAGAGCACAGTTCCCAAGTTAAACACCGTTTCTTAAGTAAGATCTCATCTCATTTAGTTTTTTTTTTTAAACTAAACTCCTAGGTAACATATTATCCGGCAAAAGCTGGATTCAATTGGTTACCTAACACAGTAGTTTTTTTCATTTTGCAACATGTAAAATGTAAGAGGAACTCCAAAGAGGCTTTAAAACTCTATTTAAGTAACTTTTGCACCAAAACTTGCTCCAAAGAGATGCTAAAATATTGCACTATTTAGCACAATGCTGTTTATTGAGCTATAATTTTTTTTCTTTTTTTAACAATGATAATAAAATATAGAAAATAATGTTTTGATTTCTATTTTATCCTGATTATATATCTTTGACTAAATTTTGTTCCAATTATAGTGCAAAAGAATAATGTAATATTTAGTGTAGAGGGTTGAAAAATAAAAAAAATAAAGCAGTGTGAAAATTGCAGTATTTTAGAACAAAAGTTACACTATTTTAGAGTTTTGGGTTGCGTTGAAGTTTGTCCAAGGACCTCATATATTTCATAGTACATGGCCTATCAACAAAAAAAACTAATTCACGCATATAAACCAAAGAAAGCTCACTATAATTGGGTTTCCTAAATAAACAACCAAAGGTACTGATTTAGGGGACAACTTTACCAACAATGGTTAAGAAATTAATTCAACACTACAAAAAGAACCATGCAGCTCCAAGCTTGACAAACAATTTTCCTCATGTAGTTGTATCAAATGAGATGAATTGGCCCAACTCGCTTAGGTTTAGTTCATCTAAATTTTATGTGAGCAAAGTTCTTAACTCATTTTTAAATGAGTGGGACAACTCATGAATTGGCTTATTTACATTTTTTTAAATTAAAACACAATAAAAAAATATTTTAATTTTGTTTAAGAACAAAAATGTTAGTATAAATACTATCTTTTTATTACATTTATGTAAAACAAGAAAAAAATAAACATGCAATCACTTAAATGCATTTTCCCACAGTGACGTGATTGTAATTATAAAAATCCTATCATTTGACAAAATCATTTTGTTAGATGAGCTCTTGAGTTACTCATGTGCTAGGTGAGTCAATTCATTTAACATGATAAGCGATCTAAATCTATGTTATTTGGACTCTTCATTTTTCACGAAGTACCCATGTCTAAGCGATATGACATGGACATAATGTGGGTACTAGAATACTCCAATTTGGTGTAAATTTACCCAACAACAACAAAAAATTAGTGTGTCCAACACTAGGATATGTATCCAAAATTTACAACTCTTGGTGTCATAAAAGACTACAAGTAACATAGATCTAGATCAACCTTAAATGAGTTGAGTTAAACTAATCTACTCATTTCACAATATGTAGGCATGTAATTCAAGATGTGTCTTGAGTTTTGCCTGCATGATGCAACCAGCAAAACAATGTTTTCCTGTAAATCCTTGACATAGATCTCTACTACTGAATGAATGAAAGCTTCTCTTCTTAGTTAACATTAGTAAAGGCTAAGCTTCAAATATTGCAGCTTTCTTAGCAGATTATTTTTGTTGGGGCGGCGGGAATGGTCCTTTGATATTCTTAACAATTACTTACATTTCTCGGTAAAATTAAAAATTGAAGCAGAGCTTGAATTTTTAGTACCCAGGCACTTCTGCATTGAAGAAAATATTACGGAAATTGCATAGCAAAATCAGCCATGTCATTAAATCCGTAAAAAGTAAAAACTTCTCGGGCATGGATAAAAGAAGAACGAGTTGATATGAGATAAAACATGGCAATAAAGCCGATCGAGACTTTGCACAATCATTAAGACATCTCCGATAGAAGTTAAAATGCAAAACCCAAAAATCAAAACACTGATTTTTAGCTAACTCCATGGGACCTGGAAAAAATGGAAACCGAAAAAATAAATTCTATGTCCGTGGAAACTTGAAATGAAATGAACTACCTGTAAATCCTCCAGGGCCTCCAATTCACAGCCCAAAGTAAAGAAAATGAAGCCGAACCCAAAAGGAAGAAAAGGACCCCCGAAATGACACACGCCAGTAGCACGTGATGGTCATCCCCTTCCATGGCTTCTCTCTCTCACCTGCAGGAGACATGAAACATGCATCAAAACCTTTACTGCAAATGATAAACAAAGTAAAAATACAAACTGAGGAAAATATCAAAATAAAGATAAGGGTTCCATGTTTTCTCACCCCCACTAGACTGCAATGTCCATGAATGGAAATTCAGCACAAATAGGTTCTGCAAAAAGGGTTTCGAGGTCTGAGACTAAGCCACTAGGATTTGCCGCATAAACTTCAGGCGGGCATGAATTGGTAGTAGTTTTTTAAGATGGGTAGAGAGAGAAGTGAGCAAGGAGCACACTAATAGATTACTAAATACTACTTTTTTGGGGGAGTGTCCAAAAGAAGACGAAGAAGAGGCTGATAGGAAAAATATACTCGGTTATGGTTTGGGGTTTCTTTCAAATTGTTTCACGCACAGGAACATGGACAGGAAGATTGAGAAAATATTAAAACCCTACTGATTTCAGCCGTGCCCGTGATTGTGTGTGTGTGAGTGAAGAGGAAAGGGAAAAAAATATAATTTGAAAAAAAAGGAAAAGGCAAAATGATTTTTAAAAGAAACAACAGCTAAAAAGTGAAAGTGTTATTACATGTATTCTGGGAATATGTTTTTTTTTTCGTCTATATTAGATCTTAAAAATCAGATGAAACTAATGTCTATGCATACGTGAAAGCTTAGAATGATAAAAATAATATTCATTTCTTAATTAAACTAACAATAGACATTTTAAAAACTCAATAAAATAAGTATGAAATGTTTTATTAAGGTTTGAAAATTTATCTATTTTTTTCCTTTTTTTTCATATTTCATTCATTCAAATTAATTTTCTCGGATCTTTACTCAATTTTTACATAATTCAATATCACATTTTATGTTTTAAATTCCATTTCTATAGATTTTGAGGTGATTTTTTGCGATTTTTACTCTCTTTCGATCTATCTAACTTCTTATATTTTCACTCCATTTCTAACAATATGATTTTAATGAGAAGGATTTCAACTATTTGGCATTTTCCTTCATCAATCAGAGGTGATTCATCTCTATTTGTGATTGTTTTAAATCGGACCACATTTTCCACCTCTATTCTCGATTTTGATTATTTAATTTTGGTTCTTATCACACCAATGCTCATCTAGATATTTTACATATTTGGTTATCGATTCACCATTACTACTCTTCAATGTACCATCTTCAAGAATTTTTTACTCTTTAAGGCATTATTTTGGTATTTGTGTCACTTTTCACGTTGATGATGGCTTGGTTATTTAGTGGCCACAATGTAGGCTTTTGCTAGTGGTTTTAGATTGGTCTTCACTAGTAACATTGTGATTCTATTGGTTATTTAGTGGCCATGATGTAGGCTTTTGCTAGTGGTTTTAGATTGGTCTTCACTAGTAACATTGTGATTCTATTTTCTTGTATTTTTTAGTATATGCAATCAATGCAAGATGTTTTTCTTTAGTATTTTTTGCTTCTGTTGTGGTATTTTTGACCATATTATGTGTCTATTCTAGTTTGTTTGATACTCTAGGTTTATATCTTCACTTTCTTTTTGTAGTGTGGTTGTTGTTGGTTTTTTGTTTTATGTCTATATTTGATTCCATAAACGGGATGATGGCCTTTGTTTAAGTAGCTAGACTTGTAGGATATGTGTTTGCTTTGCATTGATATATAGTTTTGATAGTTACGTTGTTAGCAATTTATTACCTTAATGCCTTATATATGTTTTGTGTATATGTGATGTTGAAATTATTAGATTATTATATCAAATTTTGTTAATAACATTTTTATATTTGAAAAAATATATATACATATATAAGAAACCAAGATTCTCAACAAATTAGGTGATCACCTCTTCAAATATTTTTCTTAAACTTAATGTAAATAGTGCATTAGATTTTTCCTACGAGTATCATTGTTTTCAATATAAGAATAGACTGAGGGTAAACTCTCACAATGATATCACTAAATCTTTAAGACTATATTGTCCTTTTGAATCTAGATCTTCGGATCTTCAATCAATAAGGTTGCGTTTCCTTTACAAATTCTTATTCATTTATGGATTTTTAGTCTCATTCCCTTACATGATGGCTCATCTAACTCTATACTTAACCCTTTTGGTAATAGATCCATTATGTTTTCCTTTAACTTCATATAGTCAATAGAGACAACCATAATTGAGAGTAGTTATCTAATGATATTACGTCTATAATGTATATGTTATGATTTATCATTTGTACATATTTCTTTATGCCCTATCAATAGTCAATTGACTATCATAATGAATACAAATTGCAAGCATAAGCTTCACCCACTAGAAATATTCTCAAGAATCATGTTATCATTTGCCCTCTTCATCACATTTATCCAAAATGATGGATTCAAACTCCATCATGTATCTAACAATACACATCTGTTTATAGGACTTTCAAGATATTGTTATACTACCCAAAGTGAACACTTATCCACCTATAGACTTTGACTTTTTCATGTATCCAGTTTGCATTACTAATTCTTCTAATACAATTAGATATCTTATGTAGTGTAATCCACGTTTATAAGTATATCGTAAGTAATTAAGTATAGTCTTGTCATACATTTTGAGTGATCAAATACTAAATTATTGGTATATCTACTTACTATATTTGGTTTTGTACAACTCATTAAGTATATAAGGCTTCTTATCACTTTAGAATATTATAGTTGAGACATAGTTTCACATCTATTATTCGATAGGTGTAGATTTACATCTACACGTGCTATGATAATTTTAAAATCATCATTAATGAATATATCAAATATCTTGTCAACATAGTGACATTGACATAATTATTTTGGTCCTAACTATCTTCATTCATGGTCTCATAGGTTCATTTAGACAAGTCTGATTCCCCTATGACTTGAAAGAAAATACATTTTCAAAAACCAACGCATTTCTTGATTCCATTTCGTGTTCTTGTATATATTTAGATTCTTTAACTTATACACAAGAAACTAATAAGCACCAATGGGAAATGCATAATTAAAAACAATGTAATATATTATTTCCAAACCAATATTCACTTTCTTAAGTAAAGGTATGATCAATTTTGTAAGACACTATCACACCCGAAAATATTTGAAGGTATAAGTCATAGTATACTCATGTCTATGTGTTGGCTTCCCATGTGTAAAACATAGTGTCAATTTTATTCTTACTTAGTTTTTTTGTTCTCTTCTAATTAAGGTTGGTAATTGTGTATTAGTACCACACACATACATAGTGTTAGAAACACTTTGTATGCGAGCATGTTTACACATACCATGGGGTTGGTTTTCATAATATGCATGCTAAGTGGAGTGTGATCGACGTTATCACTTGTGTTTTTTGGCTCATGTTGGGTATAGGTATTTATGAAAAATACATAGCAAGATTTAGAACAAAAAAATGTAACTTCTTAGCACCTCGCTACCAAGCTCGACACTAACCTCACCACCACCCTTAGCGAGAAGGTTGGCAAGGTAACTAGCGAGGTGGAAAATATCCTCAATTTCTTCTTATTTGGAATCCATAAATTAAAACGAAGTTTTGTCAAATTGACATCTTGTTTTTTCTATTTTCGAATCACTAATACCTTAAGTGTTGTTCAGTACTAGTGATTCATGATTGTGTGAGAAAAATCGTGTTTGTGAGTGTTGAGTACTCAAGAAGGAATTTGTGAGTGGGTTGTATGTAAGTTGTTTGTCGACTATGATTGCTTAGATGCAACTATTTATTTATGAGAACTTCATTGTAATAGGGAACAAGTTAAATGCATTTAGTTCTTATATATCTTGTTGTGTACAATAAGAGATAGGTTATCTTGTTTCTAATATTTATCACCTATTTTTTATATACTTAATTCTATAATAGTTGCTTCATAATATCTATCTATGTTTATTTATGCTACAATTGTATTTATCTATTAGGTGTTTATATCTTTATTGTTTGTGAGTTTTGGTTGAGTCCTTAAAGAGTGTGTATGTACTTAACCTGAATGTATATCAGGTCTTGGACTCTTTTTTTGTAATTATGTCTTATTTGACTATGTGTTAATATATGAAGCATTTTATCTATATGTAAGTTTGACGTGACTCTCTAAGAAGTCAGTATCTCCTTGTCATGTTAGTGTAACAAGTGGTGGACTCTTTAATTGGTTTACTATGATGTGTATGATTGAATGTTGTGAAAGTACAATCATCATCTACAAATATGCTTTTCACATATGAGTCTGAAAGTGATTGGACATCTTTTATGGCTTTATAATATGTATGATTGTTTCACATGCTATATGTTGATTGCCATATATGCATGTTGTTAATCTGGATGGGAACCTATAAGACAAACTATTACTAGTATGTTAACTGTAGATTGTAGTTTTCGTATTTGTTGATTATTTTTGTTATATGTTGAATTGAGTATATTGTTTTGTATGTTCACTATAATAATTTCTTATTTCATATTGTAAGGCCTACTAGACCAAATTGATATAGAGCCCACAAAAATATTTTATGGGTTGTCATTTCTACCCCTCATATAGGTCCCAGTTATCTATTTGAGTGAAAAGAATAATTAACATTCGTGTAATTGTTCCTACGTATGAGAATATTTAGTAGGAATTTACCCTTCTTTTAAATAACTCATACGGTATCTCTTCTACCTTATTTTAAGATATCACGTTTAAAAGGTAATTAGCCAACACTATAGCTTCTACCACAAGTTTTAAGGTAAACTACAACCCAATAGAATTGCATTGGTCATTTATCTCAAGATATGACATTTTTCGTTCAACAATTATGTTGTGGTTTCATGTATGATTCCACATTGCACATGGAAGTCACCAAAAGATGTTTCATACTCATAATCACTTCATAAAATCTTAACCTTTTTATTGACTTTATTCCCAATTTTAGCTTTACTGAAAACAAAATTCTCACACGAGAATATAAAAAATGCATTTGATTCAACATTTTGTAGGAATTGAGGACTGAAAAGATGAGCATTCTATTGGGTGAAGCGAACAAGTGGTGTGTGTGTCAAAAACTAGAGCTAAAAAAAGACTATATAATTAATAGATAAAGGATTAAATGAGCTTCTATTTTGTATTCACTTGCAATATTATTATTCTGTAATTACTAAATGCCCATTATGTATGATTATGTAATTATAAAACACATTGTAGTTATAAAATTAGGTTATTAGGTTAATACTTAATAGCCATGAAATCTATTATATTATATGTTTGGATTAACTACATTTTATGTCAATAATGTATTAGATAAGTTATAAAAATGCACAAAATATATAAGTAGTTTTCAATTATGCCCATAACATTATGTGTAACGATAAAGACATGCTCAATAGATAAAATTTGTTTAATTTTTAACAGAATTATATCACCTATATTTCACATGCATTCTTTTTGTGGACATAATTGTAATTACTTAAACGTTTTGGATATTTTTACAACTCACTCTATATTTTATAGATATAAAATGTAGTTAACCCAATCAATATTTTATTATAATATCCTCAAGAAAATACACTTAGAATGGACGTGATACAATTCTTTTAAAAAATAAACGACAATCATCTATTGTGCATATTTTTTATTATTATTATAAGCATAATTATAATTACTTAAACATGAGTATTTTTGCCACTCATCACATACCTTGTAGTCACAAAATATAATTAACCATATATGTTCTATTAACTTAATATAATATAATATGAATTTAGAAAAAAATAAGACCTAATATGATGGTATGTTATATATATATTTTACCGTATTAATTTTTTAGTACTTATTAATGTCCAAATTTTTAGGTGATAGTTTAAAAGTATGCAAATTTTAAAAAATATATTCATTTGATTAAAAATGAATTATATGCACAAAAAATAAATAGTAATTTAGCTATTTTAATTTTTATAGAATTAATAGATTTTTTTTACTACTTAATTATAAAGATTTTGTAAAAAAAAATTGTTACAAAATTACCACGAACCAATGATTATTGTTGCATAAGTATCATCACACTTAGTTTTTCAAAAAACTTAAAGGAACCATTTTAACGATAATGCACTTATATGACTTTTTCATTAATTTTTGACAAATTTTAACAATAATATATAAAATTCAATAATAGTTTTATAAAAATTTCAAATTTAGTGAAATTCTTGTAATAATCAACATAGTTTGGTAATATAAAATATATATTACCTTTTATTTTTTTTCCCTCTTATTCTATCTTTCTTCTTTTATGTTGCTCTATCATTATGTCTTCTTTCTCTTACATCTATCTATTTTTATAAATTTCTCTCATTATTATTTATTTATCATTTTATTACATGCATAACATGTGACATAATTAGTGGAAAATATTTTATAACTTGTGGTTAGGCGAGCAATGGTCAATTTTGTTGATAATCAATGTTGTTAATAAAATTAAAAAAATAATTAAAGAAAAATATGATAGAAGAATGATGTTTTCAAAGTCATTATGAATAGCACTGTTAGAATTTTCTTCCTATTATCACCAATCTCTTCCCATTTCGTCTCTTTTCTTTTCATTAACCCATATTCTACACCCTTTATCTATTTCTTTTTCACTTTTTTGTCTTTGGAAACTAAAGCCTTAATGCCCAATGTCTCTCATTTTATGACAACTCTTAGTTTTCTCCACGGTTATCAAAGTCTTCAATTGTTAAGAGTGGTAGCACGGTTGGTCTAGCTTGCTCTTATACGCTAGTATGCTCTTACGTGGTTGGTCTATTTTGATCTGTTTATCTCCAAGGTAGCGTTTTAGAGTTTGCTGTCTCCTATGTTTAGATTTTCCCCACTTATTTTGGCTGTGTTAATTGCTACAACTGATTTTGTGTGTGTTTTTAGTGTATTTTATCCTATGATTTTTGTTTATTTTAAAACTTGTAGGTATTTTAATTTCTCTTGGTTAAAAATAGGTTATTTATTGTTTTATTTGTCATTTGCGATTTAGGTGTTTGCTAAAATAACTCTAAGAGGTTTTCTAAACTATTTTGTGAATTATTTCAATCAAGTTTTAATATTCATTATTATAAAAAAAATTATCATTTTGATTACTATAATCAAGTGTTAAGGTGGGCTACAAGCTTTTGTTAAATGCTCGTATATATTTACCTACATATATTTTGGAACTACGGCTATCTATATCTTCATTTTATATTTAAATAAATAATGTACTTGATAGTTTGTATATTGTTTTCAATTATAATTTTATTTATTATCTATAAACTTATACTATTTATTATTAAAAAAACAAAATTAAAGAATTATATAAAGAAGAAACAAAATTAAAGAAAAAATATTTTTTTTTAAAAAGTGAGAAAAAGTTTGTAGAAAATGAACGAGGATAGATTTTTTTTAATACGTAGATGTAAGATAGGAGAGAGAAAAAAAAGAGAGAAAGAGAAGATAAATGAGAGAAAATATCAAAAATAATAAAAACAATTTTTTAAGGATTAAAAAGAACTTATTTTTGGTGTTTATAATTCAATTTTTAACAAATAAATACTTTTAGAGGAATAAAAAATTCAATAATTATTTATATATAACATTAAAAATGTTAAAAATAACATGTTTAATAATTAAAGATATAATTTTAAAAAATAATAATATATATATATATATATTAAAAATATTAAAATAATTTAAAATCTAATATTTATTCACTTCATCATCAAAACTTATTTATTAAATTAAAATTATTTAAAATATATAGTATATAGATCAAACACTTGTAATAAAATAATAAATATATAAAAATAATATTAATTTTTATTTTAATAAATTAAATTTTTAAAAGAATTAATTCTACTCATTTTTCATTCGCATGCCAACCCCATATTCTATTAGGACTTGGGCTGCGGTAGCGCTGAACTTTATCCACTTACCCATTATCCAATCCCTTTGAAATTGTTACAAACTTCAAACATGGCCCACTCAACTCTAAATATATTTTAGTTGTCTTTTTACTTAGTAATTTTCACCAAATTCTTAAATAATTTTTTAAAATTTTAACAAAAATCGACCGTACTAGTAAAATACTTATTTAAAAATAGTAATTAGGTATAATACTTATTTTTAATAATACTTTTAATACTATTATTTTTAAAAATTAATCAAGAACAAAATCAAATTTTATGGATCATTAAAAGTAACATAATTATAATATCATTTTATTTATCATATTCGTTGAAAAAAAAGTGAATTATTTCTACCATTTTCTACAGTTAAAAGCTTCGAACAAAATTTATTCATTTTTTTTGTATTTATTATAATTTTTTGATATTTGTATTTAGTTTTTATAATTGTTCTTACAAAACAAAAATATGATCAAATTAAATATCTTCAACATAAGAAAAAAAATGAATAAAATTTAATTTGACTAAAATTTCTAATAGTTAAAAATGATAGAAATAATTTTCTTTATATTCAAGGAAAATGGTAAATATATGTATACTTATTAAAACATGTGCATGACATGTTACTTAAATGGTTTATAAATATGATTTTCTCTATTATCACTTTTTAATATAATAGGATTAAAGTATTATCAAAAATATTTATTTGACTTTAAGTGTAATTTTTACAATATGAACTTAATGGATTTTTTCTCAAAACTTTAAAAATTTCACAAATATATATATATATATATATATATATATATATATATATATATAAATTTTTAAATCATATAATTTAATTATAAACTTTGTATATACATCTTTTAAAATTTTCATTCGTAAATATATATTTTAGTAATTAAGTTAAAATTTATATATAAATTTTTAAAAATTTAAGAATAAATTATAAGAATATAATATATAAAATATTTACGTAATACTTATTAATATTATTTAAAATACTATAAAAAATTAATTTGTAAGGAATAATATCCAACAATATACCATCATCTTCGACGCCTCACATTTTTTATTCACTTCAAAAAACAAAACCGAAAAAGAATAATCTCAAAAACATTCCTATTCTTTTGGGATGCTTTGAATGCATCCATTTCTTTAGTCCTCCCCTCTTAAGCACGTGAAAGGGCTTTATTCTAATTAGCTTAAGATTCGATGGGTTATGGTTTTTACTATCATTGTAATTCTTTTAAATGTATACTTCATTTTTCTATCTTTTAAGATATATATCTAAGTTAATATAATTTATTAAAAAAAATATTTTAATCTTTTAACTTAACATCTTATTCCTAAAAGTTTCAATGAACTCTAAATAGTTTTTTTTTTCAAGAATAAATTTAAAATTATAAAAAATAATATATTTTTTAATACATATTGAAAATTCAATTTTCAAAATACTAAAAAGAAAAAGAAAAGATTTCAAATGGAAAAAATTACTAATTTTTTAAGAAATGCAAAAGTTAAAAAAATCAAAATCCTAAAAAGTCAGAAAAAATTAATTTTTTTTCATTCAAAATATAAATTGAATTTTGAAATTTTCTTTTCTTTTTTTTAATACTTTTTGGGAATTATTTTTAAATTTTTAAATTTATCCTTAAAAAATATAGATATTATTTATATTTGATTGAAATTTTTAAAGAGCTAAAACTCTAGGTGTATATAATGAAACTAAAATGAACACTTTAATAAGTTACAAGATCTTGTATATAGCATAACTAAAATATCTTTTAAAGAATTATAAGATTTGTAGACTTTAACTTTTTGTTTGTAAAATGAAAACATAATTAGAATAAAAATTAAATTAAATTAATATTTTTTTTATATACTTATTTCAACAATGTAATTAAAATAATGATAAATATTAAAATTAAATTTATATATAAATGTTGCAACATATTGGGATGGAAAGCCTGAAGTGAAATGAGTGAGTAGGAAAATTTTAGATTCAGTAATGTGAGAACTTAGAATAGAGCCTTTTTTATATATATATATAGAATGGATGTCAACTTCATCTCAAACCAAAAGAAAAAAAGAAAGAGATGGGGAGTGGTAAGTAGTAACTTAGAGGAACAGCATATTCTAATACTTGCTTAGAGTGTGGGTTAAACTTGAAAATGACTGGGCTACTCATGAGTGGAACATCAAATTTGAAAATATCATTTAAAAATGTATTCTACTTGACAAGTCCTATTGAATTTATATGCTGAATTTCACAATTTATAACAAAAAGATTTAACTATAATATACTTAATAAACAAGTTATGATATTGGTTTCACTATATTATTGGCAAGAAAAAAGAGAGTAAGTAGTTGGACGTACACAAAAATGTATCCAATGAAAAACAGACATCAAGAGAGATTTGTGAAAGAATTAGAGAGCAGTGAGTTTTATAAACATGTTAAGAGTAAAAGCTCAGAGAAGAATCAAACCATCAGACAACTGAAACTCTAATTCATTAATTAACAAAGGCAGCCACTCCGAGAGAGGAGTAAACAAAGCAAGTAAAAATATAGGAAAAGGCCCGTCTCTTTTTATAGTTGAGAGAAACTTTGGCCACCATCTAATTTTGTAGTTTGCAAATAACAAAGAGTCAAAACTTGCCACTAATACTTACTACTACAGAAAAGTTGCCCAACCTAAGGTTTAAAAGAAAAATAAGAACGGGGTGGGGTGAATGATACACATGGAAAAGAAAGCTAAAAGTGAAAGTTCAAGAGCAGTTGGGATTTCTACCAGGACCTCCATAGTAAAAGAAATGTCCCCAATCTCCATTGCTGCCAGTTTGGACGTCATAGCAGTTAGATTGCTCAGTGAAAGTACCAATTCCTTTTGGGGCCTTTAGATTATTGGATGAATCAACAACTTGAATATTCTTGAAATAACTTGCTTTTCCAAACCCTTCCTCAGGAAAATGACCACTTCCCATTTCAGTTGAGGTGTGATGACCATCTGGCTTTGAGTTCACAACCTCACCTCCCCATTCAATCATGGATGCACTCTCACCCAAGTATGAAAATAAGAATGATGGCCAATATCCCAATACGTAGTCACTTCCAAATTGCATCCACCAGTGCCCTTCTTTTGGATCCTACACACAAATATACAAATACTATTACATTGTGGTCACATAAACATAGACAAATTACTTTGTGGTCATATAAACATGCACAAATACTATTACTTTGTGGTCACATACACAAAAAATTACTATTACTTTGTGGTCACATGCCTTATCATCTTTATTATGCACTATCTCAAATACTATTACTTTGTGGTGATCTCCACTAATGCTTCAACATTTACCTTCCAGATAAGAATGCTAATATCATATTGGGAATTTCTAAAGGCAGACACAGGAGAGATGCTCGCACCCATTGCTATTTCACTATTGATTTGAATAAAGCCTGAACAGAGGAGGTTGTAGCAACCAGTGGCTTGATATGCATCACTCTGTAACAAATTTACACGAGTAAAAAAAGAGATAAATATACCTGAGACAGAGTGAGAGAGAGCTGAATACAAAGAAAGATGAAGACCCAGAAAGAAAGAGATCAAAACAAACTTAGCAACACTTACCGTCCAATAGGTAAATAGTCTTGTGTTGTTATCACCATATAGATCTGGGCTCACCTGTTTCATAAATAAATAAATAAACATGAGTTCTGAAGAAAGAATACCACTGGGCCACCATATGTGGAGATGATGGCAGTGATCTATTCTGAAGGTACCTGCCAACCGGCTTCAATGCTATTCAAATCTTGACCAAAAGAGCCTCCCAGTACCCAGAGCTGAGATAAGCTAAACTCATTAGGCTGTTGTATCTTGGGTTCCCAAACATTGATGGTTGCTTTAGCTCCATAGTACTTGTCTCCCTCCACATAAGCTATTGCATGCTAATCATCCCCACCAAAACAAAAATCAGTTATTGCACAAGAAATACCAAAGACTATATACAATACAAATCCAAAACTTTGATTCTTATCATTTGAAACGAGCATTTACCTGATGACCACTCTCATTGACAAGATCAGGATCAGCAGACCTAGGCTTCGGGATGGTTCTATGCTTCTTCCTCCCATATCTTTTGACTGAGCTAGCTCTCAGAACATCTTCATTCTTGGTTCTCCTCACCGGTATTGTATCTTCGGGGCATTTACCATTAGCGTGCCACAATTGAGTAATTGGGTTTGATCTATCAGATATTTTGTTCTCATCAAACAGCCCTTCTGGGTGGTAGCTAGGCCTCATCTGGTAAATCAAACAGACCAGAGAAAAATAGGAAGTTAGCAAGGGAGGAATAAACACATTAATGAAGCAATGTGATATGAGTGAGACCAATGAACCTGAATCTTGTGATCTTTGAGAAAGGGGTGATCAAAAGCTGGTTGATTGGAGATATGCACACAGTCTATTATGTCCCCATCTGCACTCTGTGTTAGTCACCAAAAATCAAAAGGATTAAAATGTCAGATCTAACACTCAACTAAAAAACCCAAAAATATGTCATTAGTAACAAGGGAAAAGAGACAAAAATGAAACCGGCTGAGGTAATAAAAGCACCATTACTACGCTCAGTTCAATTAAAGAAATCAGTTTGAACCGAAATTTTACTTTAACTAAGTTGCATTAATGTTTGGTTTGGTCATTGAAATAATTTATGGTAGAAAAAAATCCGTTTTGAGTTGTTCATTATTGCTTCAGCGATTCATCTCCGTAAACTCATTTCTTCTTTCTGTTTCTCTTTTTAATAATTACACAATTCCCACACCCATAACTAGAATTTGAACCCCGGTGAGCCACAAGCTCATTCGCAAAAGGAATCATTGTTGAAATTTGTTACAATTAAATTTATTTTAACATATAAAAGCTTTGCCGGAAAATTAGTGGAGAGAGAACAACACATCAAATGCACATCCGATACTTACAAATCGTTTGGTTGCTAAGAAAATGTCTTGAAAGGAAGGGAATGTCATGATTTTACCAGGATTAAACATCTAATTAAACCGTAACATTCAAGTACTTTACCCCTGATGCAAAAGGAAATTTTCAACTCTCTTCTCTTAAGCACCCTTTACAAGATACCAAAAGATGAAAAAGAAAAGAAAGGGAAAAAAAGCATCCCAAGAAAAGTTTCACATAGAGAAAAGAGAGTAATGGGAAGAGAGAGAGAACCTCAATGCTTTTCACAGCAGGCTTATTCAAGCGCCGGAGGTGCTTCTGGACTTCAAGCCTCTGCCGAGAAGCACCCAATCTAGACGCACAAGATAGTGAGATCGGACCCATAAAACAGAGAAGCAACACTAGAGCCCTCTTCACTCTCCATATGCTGAAAAGCTCACTACCCATTTTGTATTATAGTTTTCCAAGACAGATACCTCAAATTCAAAAACCAAAGATTATCAGCTCTCAACACTCGTGCACTGAATGATAACAGCTTTAGCATAAGAGTAACTAAAGAACGTTCACCACCATTATCATCCAAAGTTAGGTACCCACCTTATTCCACTATAGTCAAAGCCCAACAGATGTGAACTTTGCAGATGCACAGTTCTGGTTCTACAAAAAATCCAGCAAAATGCCTACCACCTCTTTCTCTCTCTACAACCAGCTAGCTAATATTATCTCTCCTTTCTCTCTTTTCTCTCTTTTCCTTAGTTTCTTGTGCTTTCACAATAAAACCTGCGCACTTCTCTCTATCTTCTATAATCATCTTTTGTCATTTTCCCTCTACTTTTTCATCTTGGATAAAAGGACACACAACACTGTTTAAGATCGGTTCGTGTAGGTTATAATTTAAATTAACAAGTATAATATCTAATTTTTTTTTTTTAAAAAGGAGTTTTTATCGATGAGAAAGAACAGGAATCAAAATAAATACGACGATTTTTTTAAGAATATTTATTAATAATTTATAAGAATTGAGATAATCATAAAATAAATTATTTTTAAAATATAAAATAAAAATGAAATTATTGTTATAAATCAATTATTATTTATATTAATTATTATTTTTATAAATTAATATAATATATCTTTAGTTTTAATTAAAAAATTTACTTACTTCATCAAAAATTAAATAATAAAAATTTAATTAAATAAATTTTAAATCTACATTAAATTATGGATAAATATGTTATTTTATTATTTTAATCTAATTTTTAATGATATTATTAAAATATTATTTTTTAAAAATAAAATTATACTGAAATTTGTATAAAATAAAAATAAAAATAGATTATTTATGGAAGTTATTCATTTTATTTCATTCCCTGGATGAATAAATACACTCTAAATTATAAATATAATATATATGTTATAAAATTATATCATTTATATAATATAATTGATATTTTCATAATTTTTAATTACTAATATATTATTATAATATTACTAAATTTTTTTGGTAAAACAATAAAAATAATACATTAAAGTTTTTAACCATAAAAGTAACATATTTATATATATATATATATATATATATATATATATTTCATATATTTTTATTATTAAAAAATATTTTATATATTATTCAAATTTAATTATTTAAATTTAAATTTATTCAATATTATTAAGTATTTAAAGTGTTATTTTTTATATTTTTTAATTTTATTAAATTTTATTGTACACTTGTGGTGAGAAGGATATCTCGTTACTAATTTAAATATAATAGAAAAATGGAGCATGATTCGTCGTCAAAAGTTTAGATAATTTATAAGGTTTATAGATTATTTATTGATAAATAAATAAAAATTAATTTAACTTTTAATAAACTAATTAATCATATAAAAATTTAAATATATTTTTGTTATGTTATTAAATATAATAATTTGATATATATAGTATAAGTTATGGTTATAATTAGATTCTATTTTGATAATTTAATAATTTGTTCTCGTTATCATATTATCATTATTAAATTATTAATTTATTGATTAAAATATTTTTTATCAAAAATAATTTAATTTAATTGTAACATTTTATAAAACAAATATCATAAAGAATAAACGAAATCAAAAGAGTAATTTTCAACATCATCCTATTCCTACGAGAGTATTCCACATCGAGAGTTAAAATTAGAGTTTTTTCACGTATTTTAATTTTTACTGAGAAATGAATTGCCGTCACTAACCAATAAATAATAAAATGGCCTACAATTATATTTGATAGTTGTACTGTGAATATTGTTTTCCTTAAATAATCATTTTTATCACATAAAATTTGTTATATTTATAAATTTTTTACATTAATAATTACATTTATATCATTAGATATTGAACATGTGATATCTAACTATTATAATATGTTAAAAATTATTAGTTATTAATTTTATTAAAAGTTCAAACTTTTCACCTATATGTTGCAAATAGGGAATATTTATAGATAATTAATAAAGGTATAAAAATATTATTGAATTTTCTTTTAATAACTTAATTTTAAAAAAAATATTATTTTTTTATATATATCACTCTTTTTTTATTTTACTAAAATATATTGTGTACATCAATTGGTAAGGTTTAAATAAAAAGCATAAAAATGTCATAGTATGTTTGTACACATTAGACATTACATGCAAGCGTAGTCAAGATGGGTCAGTCATAGAATTTTATAATAAAAGATGATTGAGTAATAGGGTCAGACAAATAGCAATAATATATCCCCTATCATTGAATGTTTGATTTCAGATCGGGAAGACCATGGGATCAAAAAAAGAAAATTATATATATATATATATTGTATGATTAATTTAAAATACTTATTGTTAGATAGTTAATTGTTTTTTATAATATAATTGTGGTTTATTGTATGATTATAGTACTAACCTTTCTTATATTTTCACATGGACTGAAAAACGTTAAAATATTATCTATATTTATAGTATCTATTTATAAAAAAAAATATCTCTCAAAATCTTTTACTTATCATAAAAATAATATATAAATTATGTATTTTTTTTTAACAATTTGAATTTATTATTATAAAAAAATAATTAATTTTTTTTATTTTTATAATTATATTAGATAAGAAATATTATAATTTAATAAACTGATTTTTTTTAACAAGTAATGATTGTTATCATCCTTAAATATTTAGTTTATTTAGGACAAAGGGTATAATAACATTAACTATGTCAAATATATACAATATATATATATATATTAAGTAGAGTACTATAAATTTATTAAATCAAAAAATATTTCAGAAGAATAAATTTTTTAAAAAAATATCAGAATAATAAATATTTAAAAATATCAAATTTATATCACTTGAAAAATGTACATTTTTAGTAGGATAAATTGAACATTTCCTCTCACATTATAACATTTTTAAAAAATTTAAATTTCTATTATATTTTTTTGATAGTTAATGTACTTATAATATTTCATCTAATAATTGATAAATTTTTATATATTTTGACATAATTAATTTTATTATGCTACCTTTAATCTTTTTATTTATGACTTTTATTATTTTTATCAAGTAATACTTTTTTATTATTTTAAATGTTAGTAATTATCTAAAATATTAACTTTATATTATTTTTTAAAAAAAATATAATTATAATTAAATCAAATTTTTATTGTATTAAATTAAATAACATAACATATTCATAATTAATTTAATTTGAAAATAATTACAACTTTTTCAAATGGAATATCAATTTTATGCATGTAGGAAAAAATAATGCTATTTAGATTAAATATAAAGCACACTAATTAAAATACTATTTTTTTTGAAAAGTTGTAAAAAACATAATATCATTAAAATTTTAAATTTAACAATAAAAAATATATTTTAATAACATTAAATAAGAATTAATTGAATAATATTTAACATTAAAGAAATCTAAATGATTTTAATTTAATTTTTAAAAAAATTCAATGTAAAAATTATACTCCAAATGTTTTTGAAATTTTTTAAAAATAACATAAAATAACATTTAACATATTCAATTGAATATCCTTAAATATTTAATAATTTTAATTAATCATATTAAAATTTAAATGAATTGACGTGTTTATAAAAATAACGTTAATGATATGCTAAATTCTTTATGATTTAATAATAAAAATATAAAAATATTTTTTCTTAATAAGATTTAAATATATTAATTTTTAAATTTTTTTAATAATAAAATATATGAAATTGTTATTTTAATATTAATAAATTTTAAAGATAATTTTACGTAACTTTTTTAAGAGGTAAAAAGAATATAGAATCTTTTACACCGTGCCGTATCTTCCACGATCATTTTTTATATTATTATAGACAAAGATTCTTATGCCCTCGTCCAATAGTCCAATGCTGTAATATTTTATTTTAGAGCATCTCCAATGAAGCCATACAGTTTTTGATAGCAGATAACTTTAAAAAGTATATAACAGCTTTTAGATATACCCAGTTCTATTTTAGAAATGAAATGAAAAACTTCTCTCAAGAGTATATACGTGATAAAATAATATTTTTGTGCTTCCAACATTTACCAACAATTTTCTCCCTATTTTATGTCCTCATAATTCCATCAAAATAACATTCTTTTATATTAATATTTATTCTAAAATTGACTTAAAACTCCACAAAAAAAATATAATTATTTTTTCATTTTGACATCTCAATTTGGAATATTTCTTAGTGAATTTTAGTTGATTAAATATAATAATATTAATGCAATGGAATGGAATGGAATTTCTCAATGATAATCATTAAGTATAACCATAAAAATATTTGAATTTAATTAAAAATTAAGAATGAAGAAATATCTGTAAAGTAATTATTACTTTTAACAAAATTATCAAACATATTTAACCTTTTAAAACTAAACATTTCATTAACAAAAATAATAGACTAAGTGCTACAACAATTTCAAAAGTTAATTACATTTTTAATTACAATTTTAAAATTAACTTTATATTTTTTCGCTTAAAATAATATAGTCATGCTTTAATACAATCATAAATATATTGTTTCTTACACTATATCAAATAAAATAATTGATATATATCTGATAAGTCATTTTATATACCCAATTTCTTAATACTTATAGCATAGTCTATAAAATACCTTATTTTTTTTTATCTTTTGCTAAAATATGAAATACTCTTATAGTTCTTTTAATAAATTTTTCCCCTTAAGTTATACAATCATTAAAAGTTGACGAGATGCACATTATTAATATTATGTTAAAAATTAGCAAAGTTTATCAACTTGTATGTTAGTAGAGAGTTGCGTAAAAAATCAAATTTTTATATATTTAAACTTAATAAGAAAATATAATGTGTTTGATTAGTAATAATCAAAGTCGTGGAAAGTAAAAAAAACTACATGTAGCAATTTTTGATTGAAAAAAACGAGATAATATGTATAAGGCTGAACATGTTTCGATTTGGATCAATTTTAACTTAAAATACTAATCAGACTAATATATGTATATATATTAATTTATTAAATTAAAAAACGAGATAATATGTATTCTAAACATTATTATATACATTTTTATTTAAGTTGTTATGGATAATAAAGTGGGACAAATAATTTTTTTTAAAATATTTATAAAAATTATGTTTGGGCAATTTCTTTCTCCTATTAAAAAAATACTTATAAATCAGTTTATTTGAACATTTTAAAATTATAATAAGCTATTTTCTTTTTATTAAAACCCATTTGATGGTGTGATTTTGATAAAAAAAATCAAATTCATTGAAAGAGTTGAAAAGAATTACAGAAGGGAAAGGAAAAAGGTGGCTTAAATTTTTAAGATTTGAGCATAGTTACTAACTTGTGAAACATCCTTATTTTGCCAATCATGACACAGTATTATAAGAATTACTTATTTTATTGAAGCAAATAAGGGATTGGTTGATTGTTTGAGATACCCACTTTAAAGAGTTTAATTCGTATTTGACAACGAACACTACTATATAAATAGACATTAAAGTCGGTTCACGGCATGAACCGACTTTACACGTATTTGTTTTTATTTTTATTTTTATTTTTCGTATTATTCAGTATATATATATAACATAAAAAACTAAAATATAAATAATAATACAAATAATTAAAAATTTAAATATATTTAATTACTTAATAATTAAATTTATTACAAAAACAAATAATGCATAAATAATACATATAGTTAACTTAAATTACAAATAAAATAATATCGTAAAAGTATAATTATTATGCGATCGAGTAAGCTTAGTTGGCTCAGAATCTTGATTGGCCTTCACAAGCATTATGACAAAAAAACAACTAATTCATATAACAAATATTCTCCTACATACATGAGCACGTAAAACATCCATCAAAAAGTAGTCTAAACTTCAGACGTACGAATGAAAAAATTAAATCATTATAAATATTACCATAAAAAAGATATTACCACGTACAACGACATTCGACGAACTCATATTAGCATTATTAATCATTTGTCTATATATATGAAGTTATCTGGAATCTCTACTGCTGTTTTTTAATGCTATATATAATAAACTCTAAATATGAAATCAATTGTAACTTCGATTTCTTACTTGGCTTATGTGAGTTTTGGTGCCCTTAAACATATGGAACACGTTCATGTGCACCAAAACTCATACAAACCAAGAAACAAATCGGACCTACGTATACCTGATTTGTACATTTAGAGCTCATTATATCATTAAAAATACTAGCAGAGATTCCAGATAAATTTATATTTATAAACAAATGATTAATAAAGTGTTAATATGAGTTCGTCAAATGCAAGTAGGAAAGAGAGATGAGATGTAGTTTGGGCCAAAAATAGGTCCATAAAACAATGCATTCACCTAAATACATGAGCATATATATGATTAATCATCATCAAACAAGTGATTTCAGACACAGGAATAGATAGAGAAGGCCAAATCATTAAAAAAATTACTGTTATGTTGTCATATGCTATTCAAGATCATCAGAATCTTCTCTTGATTCTTTTTGTGA
This sequence comes from Hippophae tibetana, assembly GCA_037013495.1. NCBI lineage: Eukaryota > Viridiplantae > Streptophyta > Magnoliopsida > Rosales > Elaeagnaceae > Hippophae > Hippophae tibetana. Next base: position 15,728,428 of record CM072803.1, read on the forward strand.
TGATATAATTTGAACCATGTGTTTTGCCAATTCCTCTCGTAAATCATCAAAAATTTGCTCGTCGTAACCCGTCTTATTCCAACCAAAGAATTACGTGTATTTAAAATCAAAATAAGAATATGATTTCATTTATTTACAAAAAAAACTCAAATATGTTAAAAACTTGTATGTATATAGGTAAAATATATTACCACATCATCAATTAGAATTTTGATATTTGTGATGATTTTGCTCATAAATTTCATGACATAATAACCACACATGACTCCATTTTTTGTTGTGGAACCTACAAAAAAAAGTGCATGTATACATGAATTTTCATATTCGAACATCCTTATTATTTAATTGTAAAATTAATAAAAGTATTAATATTGAATTGTACATACCATAACTTTTGTCCATATAAGCTTATGAGATTTTTTAAGGACAATGCCCCTAAACTTGTTCCACAACTTCCATGCCCTATCAAGGTATAAAACGATTAGTTTTTATTAAATATTACAAAAAATAATAGAAAAAACTAATATGTAACTATATATAACTCTTACATTTCAACAACTACTTTTGTATCTTTACTCAGTTCTATGGAAGCTGAGTCACAGTACCAAGCATGATTATTGAACATATCAATGATTATCAACATCCAATGATCTTGGCCTTGTTCAAACCTTAATGGCCAAGGGATTATCAACTTTTGATTTCTGCTAAGCGTTAATGCTCTATCACATAATTGTTTAACTCTCATGCTAACATCCTTCTCTTGATATTGATTGACATATGAAGAATCATAGAACATTACTAAATGTGATTAGTGATTATGTTAAAGTCGATAATAGCAAACCCTATATATATATATAATTAGATAATATAAATATAATTATATATGTTCTGCATAAATAAAAGAAAACTAACTAGATTGAGGACTCACCTTGTCCACACTTGAATTATACTTAAATCATTCATTTGATATTCAAATATTTGCAACAAGCACTCGATCGATATATAAGTTTGGCCGAGGTCTACACCATAAATTTCAATAGGAAGTGGCACAGTCCATCCATCATTTATGCTAGATGCCCTCCCAACAATAGTTATCAAATGCCAAGATTTCTACTGAACTTTAACGCATAAGTATGACTATACTTTTTCCAAGGCTTCTTCTTGAATGACTTGGTGCACGATGATTGACCACTAGTCATAGATTTATCCCGAGATACTTGCTTGGTATCTCTTAAATGTGATGCATTTAAGAGTTCTAGTATAATAGACTACTAAAAAAGTATCATATATGTATTTTTAGTAACAATATAAGATCACATTAAATAATAGTAGTAAACAAGTGTTATTTTTTTAGTTAAAAAATAGTACCATGTCAAAATTTAGAACGACTTGAATCGACGACCAAGCCACATACTGTCTGCCCGCTTCTTGGACTGTGGTAGCATCAGAAGGCACAGGTAGTGGACAATCATGAAACAATGATTGATCAATTACTATTCGCCAATGATTAGGCAAATATTGATTATGAATCATCCGATCATCGCTCAATTGTTGAACCGTTCCAATAGCAATATAGTCCGTTGACGAAGGATGTTTCAACAAACATTTCATATTCTGTAAAAAATTTAAGTGTTATATATAAAAAATAAAACATATAATAAGAATTTAAAAATAATAGATTATATACACCAAAAATTAAAATCTTACCACATATGATTCATCAAATAGAGGAGGACTCTCATGTGGGGTAGCTATTGGATGTACATTCTCACCAATATGTTCTTCTTGGCTTGATTTATGGTAAGAATGTGCAGATTGCATTGGAGAAAATGAACCACTACTTGATTGCATATGCATTCCTAGCATATAATGAGGACCAATAGGATGATTATATCCAATACTGGATGTAGTTTGAGCACAATGAGATTGTGTGGATGACATACCTGGCATGGATGGTGGCATGCTTGGCATAGATTGTGGCATGCCTGGCATGGAGGGTTGCATGCTTGGCCAATATGGCATGCCCTGGTTGTAGCATGATGCCATGACTGACAGTTGTTGTGATTGATGTTCTTTTAGAGTGGCAATCTCACTCATCACGGAGGCCTTAAAGGAGTTGAATTCTTCTTCAATTTTAGTGTATTTCTCCTTACTTACCGTTTGAGGCTTATGTTTTGGAATGTTAAAATACTCCATAGAACCATCATATTGGCTACCTCTCCTAACACGACCAGGATGCTCGCGTCCGAATGCATGATATAAAGCATCTCTCCCAGGCTCTTCGATTATTTCACTCCCGGATTTTTTTTCTTGAACAGCTTTTTACAAATAATAAAGCACACAAACATATCATTCATTATTACATCAATTATTAAATATCAGTCAGACTTTTTATCAACTGAAATTACTAACCAACTTATTTAATTGTTCTTCTCCTCGTTGACTCATCGATCTTGCATTCTTCGTTTTGGGAGTCTTTGTTTCTATGTACAATTCAATTCGGGTAACAGGTCTACCCAATTCAACTTCCTACATAAATTAGGAAAATTTTATTAACAATGACATGAAATTAAATTGAAAAAAATTAATATAAAAATATTTATAAAATTAAGACAAATTAATAATACCATTCTATATCTAACTTCAGGATTTGAAGACCTCCCAGTACGGTTAGGAAGAATGTTATGCATTTGGACATTCTAATGATCTTCTCTAATAATTTGAAATTCTTCTCAACGTCTATAATCCACAAAGTCTTTCCAAACTTGAGGTGTAATCCAGGGGTGTCCTTCAGGGATTTTGTAGATCAGATTCTCATCAAGTGTTTCCAAATATGGAAACACATAATTTTTCGCCAATCTGGAAGTCTTGTATTCCTTCCACGCCTTATTTGCAATCTTATAACACTTACCCTGCCAACTGTCATCGACTTTGTAACGATTCTGTAAAAACACAGTACAAAAGATTAGATATAATACACCTAATATAATATATATATTGATTATAAAATATAAGAGACTTACATAAATGGTTATCCATATTTTGAACTTTTCTACATCGGCAACCTCAGACCAATGATTTATATTAATTGGTATACTGGTAATTCCAGTCGACCAATAGAAGATTTCAATTGTTGACCATTTTCCCCTATTGGATTACTAGTAGCATTAAATATAACGGGTATTCTATCATCTGGGTTAAGTGGAGCATCAGGTATATTCGCCCAACCCCTTCTTTTCAAATACCTCAATGGATCATTTGGATCTACAAGCTGAATATCCATGAAATATCTGCAAACAGTGGAGAAATATAAATTAATTGACAATTTTAGGAACACACGTATATACAAGAGTTATTACAACAATATAGAACATACATTATGTTTAATTAGGTTATTGATCGTATACATATATTCCTTCACAATCACTTCGAGTCCATGTCAAAGAATCATCATCATCAATTAGATCATCACGTACATTAGGCAATTTATTTGAGAAATTACTAATATTGGTTAATGTATCAAGCATAGGTTAATCATATTCTACAACATCACAATGGTAAAACTCTTTTTGTGGAGGCGTTAACACAACATACCATATTGGATCAATTTGATCGCTCACGTAAAATACTTGTTTTGCATGAAGTGCTAACGTGAAAGGATCATCTGTGTGACTTATTCTGAATAAATTTACAAGGGTAAATCCAAAATCATCTATTTTATATCCAACATTGATAACATCTTCGACCCAATCACACAAGAATACTGTTTCATGAAAGACCTCATAATCCAATTCCCAAATCTCTTGTATTATACCATAATATGTTCTATCAGAAAGTACAGCATTAACATCTTTTGAACTGGCAAATTGCATAGTTTGTGCAACCATCTTCATCCCACTATTTTAATTTACTCGGATTGTGTCCCTAGCTTGAGTCGTAAACCTCGATCTATTTATTGTGAAACTATGAAATGATTTGACATCGAATTTTGGGCCATATGCAAGCCATTGTAAACTTTATGATATTTTATGATTGGGTTTCTTGAGTTCATCTCGAATCTATGTATACAAAAACACGAAATATGTTTAGAGCAAAGTTTTAAAACATTTAATAGATCTAGGAAGATACATGCATGATTTTTTGTTTGTGACACTTACGTGGTTGCGAAACCAATTAATAAGCTCTCACTTATGTTCATCATACAACCATTTTTCTCCTCCTTTTTTTTATAACGAGGATCGATCTTCAATAAGTTTAAATGCATCCTGTAATGTTATTAAATATATATATTAAGTTATATATCATCATTAATAGTTAAATAAAAGATGAAACAATGAACATCACTTACTTTATGTACGGTTGTGCCGCTTTATTATTTACCAAAATGATTCGGTGTGCTTTTTCCCATTGAGTGCGATCAATAAATAATTTCTTACTTCCACCAAGCATAGGGTTACCTACTTGGATCATGTGACGTTCTAAGAACAACTTGTGTGTAGGATTCCCAATTTCAGTGCAACCACTAAAGTATTCAGAACAAAACTCAATGGCCTCTTCAGCAATGTAGCATTCCACCATGCATCCTTGAGGTCGATATCTATTATTTACATATCTTTTAAGGACTTGCATATATCTCTCAAAAGGATACATCCACCTTAAGTAAGTAGGACCACATAATTCAACCTCTCAAACTAAATGAACACATAAGTGAATCATTATATCAAAGAAAGAAGGAGGAAAATATTTTTCAATTAGACACAAAGTTTCTACAATTTCTTTCTGTAAAGAATTTAACTCGCCAATTGATATAGATTTCTTGCATATTGTATTGAAGAATGAACAAAGCCGAATTATTGATATTCGAACATATTTTGGAAGAATTGATCTAATAGCAACTGGTAATAACGGTTGCATTAAGATATGACAGTCATGTGATTTCAATCCATACAGTCTCTTATCGGTGATAGACACAAAATTTCTTAAGTTGGATGAGTAACCATCAGGAACTTTCACACCTTCCAAACATTTACAAAACACATCCTTCTCTTTTGTTGACATTGTATATGATGCTGGTGGCAAGTATGTTCGATTCTTATCATTTTCCACACTTGGTTCCAATTCAGGTCTTATGCCTAGTTTCTTTAAATCTAATCTTGCTTTAATGCCATCATTTGTTTTTCCAGGTATATTAAGTAAAGTGCCAATCAAGCTTTCACATACATTCTTCTCAATGTGCATGACATCTAAGATGTGACGAATGTGTAGGTATTTCCAATAAGGTAATTCCCAAAATATTGATTTTTTTTTCCAACAACCATTCGGTTCAAACTCTTTTTCATCTTCACCAATTTCATTAGTTGACCTATTTGGTTTCCCTACCTTGGTGAGTTTTTTTCATATTTCCATATTGTTTGAATGTCATCCCATTCAATTGCCTTAATATCTCAATACCTCGCAAAGGTCGAGTTGCATGATCATGATCTTCTTCACCATCAAACGGTTTCTTTTGGTATCTAAACTTGTGTCTAGATGGCAAAAATCTCCTATGTCTTCTATAAGACATCTTTCGTCCGTGAACAAGATACTTTGCACAAGTTCCATCACTACATATAGGACATCCCTTGTAACCTTTTGTTGCATGTCCTGATAAGTTTCCATAGGCAGAAAAATCATTAATTGTCCATAAAAGAACTCTTTTCAAATTAAAGTATTCTTCTTTATATGCATCGTAAATATTTACACCATCATTCCACAACGTCTTTAAATCATCTATCAGAGGTTGCAAATATACATTAATATAAACACCGGGTTGTTTCAGTCCTGAGATCAATAATGTTAACATTATGAATTTTCTTTTCATACACAATCAGGGAGAAAGGTTGTATGTTACCATAATTACTGGCCAACAACTATATCTACTACTGAGGGAACTATGTGGATTAATTCTATCAGCAGCAATGGAAAGACGCATATTGCGCGGATCAGATGAAAATTGAGGAGATAAATTATTTACTGCTTTCCAATTTGGAGAATCACAAGGATGACGTAGCACCCCATCATCAGATCGATTATCTGAATGCCAAGCCAACATCTTTGATGTATATTTACTATTGAACAACCTTTGAAAGCGAGGAATCGGAGGAAAGTACCAAAGAACCTTTGCAGGCATGCCTTTCTTATGTTTTGTACTCTCATTTGTACCATGCTTTCATCTAGATTCTTTACACATAGAACAATCATGTAATGTCTCATATTCTTTTCTATAAAGAATGCAATTATTAGGACAAGTGTGAATCTTATGATATGCCATGCCAAATCGACTAAGAGATTTCTTCACTTCATACATTGAAGATGGCAATTCAATACCCTGAGGAAACATATCGACTAGTAGATTTAGTAATTCTGTGAATCCCTTGTCAGAAAAACCATGTTTTGCCTTGACATTGTACAAATGAACCAATCCTCACATTTTAGTGTATTTTTTGCATTTTGGATACAACAGTTTTTCGGCATCTTCTATAAGTTTATTAAAGGTTTCGGGATCATCCTCGCGTAATTCATTTTCAACATCACGAAACATATTTTCTGTCTATACATTATGATATGATGTATGTAATCCACTCACATTCTTATTATACTTTTCCCCATGAGTATTATCAATATTTTCTCCATGATAATACCAACATTTATAGCTCAATAGAATACCATTACAAATAAGGTGATACTTAACCTCATCAAATTCATTAAATCGCTCATTTTTATATTTAACACATAGGCATCGAATCATACTACTTCCAGTATTACTAGTTCTACAAGCAAATTCCATGAAATTTTCAACTACAGAAATATAGTCTTGCTCAATTCTACACTTTGACATCCAAGATTTGTCCATTTTCTATTAATGACATTAATTAAATATATTACTTAATTATGTATTATTATATATAAGTTTTCTAATTATTAGAATATATATCAAAACATACATAATGCAAAACAGTTATCATTTTAATCATTTTACAAAACCATTTATATACAAATTAAAAAATAAGCAACATGTTTCATGAATATATATATTAAAACCAATCACGCTGTTGATTCTAATTTCTAAGCATGTTATTATATCATAATTAAAAAGTAATATTAATTATACGTATAAATAAATTTATCCGCGTAAACCCACACAACATTTCAGATATTATTTAATACATACAATTAATAAGTCAAACATTATTATTACAAGCAAACAAAAAAACATAACTAAATCAAAAATTTATACAAAATATAAAACAAATTGATCGAATAATAAGCTAGCTGCATTCTGCATAAACTAATTCAAACATATTTTTTAGGTGTTGTTCGTTTTAGGCTATCCATACATTTTCACAAAGAAATTGCCCAATATTGGGCATGCTGCAAATATTTAGTTGACGAGATCTTAGGTTTTTAATTAACGAATAAAAATTCGCAATTTCAGAGGTTGTTTCTAATTAACAAATTACAATTACACGCTGATAAAAGTAGCACAGATTGAGATTGATTTTGGCTAAGCAATAACAGAAAATAACCATAAATAGATTTTAATATTTTGCTAAAAAAAAAAGAAAAACTGACAGATAATGTGAGAAGAGAAATATAACTTACAAACCGACGTTCAAATGGTGGTCGGAGGTGGCAGGAAATGTAGAACGAAGGTGACGCACGGTTAAGATTTTGGGAGAAAATGGTTTTGAGTGAGGAAAGGAGAGATGAAGAAAACTGGAATTTGCGTACAAAATGAGCCGAGAGAGAATATATTACGTGGATAGCGTCGGTTATCCACGTCAACCGACGCTATTCACGTGACGTAGCGTCGGTTATCCACGTCAACCGATGCTATCCACGTGACGTAACGTCGTTTATCCACGTCAACCGACGCTACCCAAGTGACGTAGCGTCGGTTGTCTACGTCAACCGACGCTACGTCACGTGGATAGCGTTGGTTGACGTGGATAACCGACTTTAAATTTATAATAAGTTAGTTTTTTTCCAAAAATTGACTTTACATAGTGACTTATATACCCTTTTTTGTCGTATTGAAACATAGATTCTAAGAACAAAGCTCTTTAAACCTATAATACTAAAAAATAAAGTATCAATTTTATTTTAGAAGTAATTAATGAACATGAAACCTTAATATTTTTAAAGATATTTTTATTAATAACGTTGTTAATGTGATAATTATTTCTATTTTTATTATTGATTATCGATTGTTAAATATAGTTTATTGATATTTTAATAAATAAAATTCTTATTTGGTTAATTTGGATTACAAGTGTTCTTTATACTGATAGAATTTGAGGTAATCAATTAATTGGTCAAAATCGTGTTAGATGTTTTATTACCAAATGCAATTTCATTAAAAGAGGCATGCAAATTTATTCAATCTATCCACTATATTATGAAAAGACTTAAAAACAATTATCATTTCTTTTTCAATTAATGTGTTAGATGGTTTGTATCTTTTCAATAATTTTTTATGCATTGGTTACTTATCTTTATTATATTGGATGAAACTATTAGTAAAATAGTGGTAGAAAAATGGAGTAAATCAATTATTTATCCATGGAAGATTTCAAGAGTTATGAATGATAAAACAATTTAAAAATGTTTCAATATCAGTAAAAGAATTTATATTGCTTACTACTAATTAGTTTTAAGAACTTAATAATTTGATGTAATTTAATTATAAAATAAAATTTATCTTATTTTATAAGTAAATGGGATCCTAATTGTTTTAATCTTTATTCTTAAATTTAATTTAATTATAAATTAAACTTTATCTTATGTACTTTTGTCAATCGGGGATACGAAACCCAATACAACAAACAAATTATAAATTTGGTGAGATGACAGGCATAGTTTCATTAGTTTGGTTAGTCAAAGACAAAATTATAAATATTTAATGGTGATAAAATAATGGTAAATAAAGGTGGCCTTTCACCTCCCTCGAATTTCGAAATCACCAGTCCAGTCAGATTGACATCGGGTTAGCACTAACTTTTTTTTTTAGGTGAGAGGAGGAGCTAATCTTGTTTAGTGTTTTTTTTAATTTATTAAAATTATAATATATTAAAAAAAATTAAGTACAAGACATATATAAGAAAAAAACAAAAAATATATTTTGATGTTTGTATATTTTTTTATAAATATCTTTAACTTTTTAAAAATATCAAACATTATATTCGATTTTAAAAATAAATAAAAGTTATTATTAATTAATAATATTTTTGTAATATATTTATAATTAAATTAATAAAGTAAATAAAATTAAACAAGTAATGTTTTCATTTTAATCTATTAATATAAATCCTAAAAAATAAATAAATGTACATAAAACAAAAAAATATATACACATATATTTATTAAAAAATAAAATACATATAATCAGTAAAATATTTTTTTAATTTATTTGCATTGAAATAATTACTTTTATTTTTTAATTATGTGTATATAGTTAGAATCAATTTTAATTAATTTAATGGCATATCACTCAAAATATAATTATAAAAAATATTTTTAATTAAAAAATTTCAGTGAAACTAAGTAAAATAAATAAATAAAACTAATATATAAAATATAAATAATTGAAACTAAATTTTAAAAAATTAAGATGTATAAATTAATCGATTTAAATTAAATTATAATAAATTTATTTTTAATAAACTATCCAATTAATATAAACACATATTTCATTTTTTAAATATTTTAAGTAACTTTTTAATAATATTAATTGTACGGAAAATTAAGTTTTTAATTTTTTACAAAAGGTTATCAAAAAGTTAAAAAATATTTTTTATAAAAATAATTAATAGTTAATTAATAAATATAAATAATGTGAAATTTTTGACAATATAAAAAAATGATAAATATTTTTTAAAAATTAAGATACGAGTGACAAAATAAATCAAGAATATTAAATTGATTTTTTAAGATTATTTTTATATCTTTATATATTTCTTTATTCTATATAAGTATTTATTTGTTAACTATAATAAATATTGCAAATAAGTAAATATATATTTTATTATATTATTATTTTAAATGATATTTTAATAATTAACAAGACATGAAAAAATATGTAAGAAGTAAATGGATAAAAAATTAAAGTAGTTACTAATTATGTATATTTTTGTTAATATATGTAATCTCAATATGATTAAAAACATATTTTGAAACGTTAACAATATTTGTGAAGAGAATATGACCATAAAGAATATCAATGATAATTTTCTTATACAAAATATATTTATTTAATAAAAATAATAATAAATGTACTAAAATTTGAAGGGTATTTTAGTTATTTAACAACTTTGTTATTATTTTTACTATTTTTCTTCTTTTCTCTCTCTTTTTTAATTCTCTTATTGGGTTTAAAATTTAAAATATAAGGTTTAATTAGAGTTTATTATTTAAAGTATAGTTTTTAAAATTTAGTATAACATAAATAGTATCCCTATGAAATTGGTTAACTCAAACGCAATTAATATTGAATAGATCTAAATAATCATAATTTAATTTGAAGTATATTTAATGAAATCATAAAAAATAAAATAATATATAATATTAAAAATATTAAAAATATATAAGGTAAATATAAGATGTGTTATTTTTATGATTATAAGTTTTAAATGTACGAATTTTTTTAATAACTATAGATACCAAAATAATAATATAATATAGATATATATAAAATATAAACTCCATCATATATCATTATATTATAAATCTATTAATTAATGAATTAATATTATTAAAAATTATAGATATAATAATTATATTTAATTAAATTACATTCAAAATTGATCCACCATCAAATTTTATTAGATGCAATACAATCACGAATTGAAAAAAAAGAAGTGAATTGTTATTTCAAAATAATAAACATTGTTTTTAGCAATATATATATATATATATAAATTGAGTAAGATTATTGTTATATATTTTTTCATCATATTTGATAAAAAAAAATTAAATAACAAAAGTATGATTTTTTTTTTCAATAAGTATATTTTGTCTCAATTAAAATTAGTTTTAAAAGCATTCTTCTCATTTTAAGATTGATTAAATATGTTGTGTAACTAATAAAAAATACATTTGAAATTATCCTGCTCTTTAAATTTTATTAGTTAATTTATATTATTAAATTTAAAAAAAATAATATTTTATTTAAAAAAACTAGCGGGTATTTAATTTATAGGAAATTATTACTTTTAAATTATCTACCAAACTCTAATTCATGAGTTTTTTTTAATTTTTTTATTACTTATAATATCTAAGATTTGTAACGAAACTTTGATATGAGATTGGTAATAAATTGAAAATATTCATAAAGTTTTTGAAGGATACATCTCACAACAATTAGAAAAAATCACTTAAATATTAATTGAGAATTCTAATAGATTAAAAAATTATACTTCGAAAAAACGAGAGGATAGGCTCTTAACTTTAGTTAAATATAACTAACCATGGTTGTGTCTGTGTACCAAATGTAAAAGATGTCACCAATGCATGGTTAACTGATTTTCCATATCCTGTAATTTTGAATCGTGCGGCGTTTACATCGTGTGCCGTATACGTGTGCAAAACTAAGCTAAAAGAAAAGGATTGCCCGTGAAAGGTTAGGTAGGGACAGAGTTATCATTTTTTTACTAGTGGAGCAAATTTCTTTGATGATGTAAGTATAAGTATAGATGGTGAATATATAAGATGGATAATGAAAATTTACAATATGATGATGGTAAATATGATGATTATATTTTTTATTTTATTCTTTAAAACTTTATACATCTTTATTATAATTGATTTTTTTCTTATTTTAAAATTAATTGTTTAAAACTAATAATATAAAGCAATTATATTAATAATGATGACTTTAAACTCTAATTTATAATAATATATTTATTAATAACTTAATTTTAATGTCAACTTTTACGTTAATAATAAAATTATAATTAAAAAAGCTTTAAAAATATCAAAAAAATTATACGGATATCATTGTCTCACGTATGAGTATTTTGGTCCTCAGTACGGGGTTCCTCTCTCGTAAATATTTTAATTGAGGATAGAGAAAAGATTTCTACTCAGGTATCCTAATGTTATGGACAGAAATATTTATACTCAATTTTGTAGTTAAAATTATAAAAAAATAAATTATCTTTTAAAATATTAAAATAAATAATTTATGAAAAAATATAAATAAATATATATGATATTAGTTAGTTATTATTAGATAAATGTTAAATTTATACACCTTATATATATATATATATATATATATATTTAATTAAGGGACGTAATTTGTAAAAAAAATCTAAATGTTAAATATATATAAATTTATACTTAAATTAATTATAATATATTATGTACTGATATTTAGTATATATATATATATATATATATATATATATATATATATATATATATATATATATATATATATATGATAAAATTATAATTGATAAAATACATAATTATTAATTAAAATATTAAAATTTATTTTTAATTTATAATTAATTATCATATTAATTATAATAGTATAATAATTTAAAATAAATAAACATTTACATAAATTTATATATTATTAATCTTCTTAACAATGACTATGATACTTTATTTTTAAATTTTAATTTTTTTATATTTAATACATATAATAATTTTAAAATATTTATAAAAAATAATATTTTAATAATTAAATTAAAAATATATAATTTATATTTAATAAATAACACTTTTATATATCATAAATATATAATAATTATAATTAACATAATATTTTCATTAGATATAATTTTATAAATAAAAAATATATATTATTTGTTATTTATTATAAATTATGGGGAAACTTTTACTAAAAATATACTATTTTGCTTTAACAAATATTGAAAATGAACGGTGGTGGAAAGTTAGTAAATACGGAAAACACACGAATCACGAGGCTCATCCCAACTCCCATCTTCCCAACGGTAAAAGTAAAAGGTAGTGGAAGAGAATCCAAAGGTGGATTTGAATAATTTTATAAAAAAAAAATCATTAAGGCCACGAAGGAGTTAGCATTTTTCTTTCCTTTCTCTTTTTTGAAAAATAACACAGTTAATTAAATAAAATTTATACTTTTTTTCATAATCTTTTGGTTGAATCTCAGAATTGATTAAGTTAAAAAACTTTTATTTAACATTATTGTTAGAAATTATCTGGCTTTATAAAACTCATTACAACTAAAAGAGAAAAGATATTTTTCCGTTCTCAATAATACTAATAACGTGTAATTCAATCTAGAACCAAATCAAAAACAATAAAACATATTGCTTTTACAAAGTGTACATTATTGATGAATACTATTACGCTACGAACACAAAAAATGCTTAACAAACTAAGAGTTTTAACATTCTCCCTTAACTGAATTGTCTTAATGCATTCATTTTACTTCTAATATGACACACATGTCAAGTTTGTTTTTCAATTTCAAAAAAAACTCTAATTTCAGAGGTTTAGTCATGATGTGAGACACTTGATCTTGTGTAATGCAGTGCACCAATTCCACTATTGCATCTCATGTAAAATCACGTAAAAAATTAAACCTTACGTCGATGTGTTTACTTCGACCATGTAGAACTGGATTTTTGGAATAGAGGTATTGTCACAATAGATAATGGTGCTCATACCTTGAACATGAGAATTTTTTTCCATAATCCTTCTCAGCCAGACCACTTGACATGCACACGAGCCTATTGTTATGAATTATGCCTCTCTTATAGATAATGTCACTACAAGTTGCTTTCTTGAGGACCATGAAACAAACTCTATCCCTAGCATGAGTATGTATCTTGAGGTACTTTTTTGATCACCAATATCCCCTGTATAGTCATTATCTGCAAATGCTATTAAACTCTCTCTACCACTTTTCTTATAGCTAATTCCAATTTCCAAAGTGCCCTCCAAATACCTTAATTAGTATCCTTTTGGCAACTTGTAAATGCATCTCGGTTGGTTTCTCCATATATCTATTAATTAGTCTGACTGCATACACGAGATCATGTCTCATAGCCGTTAAATACAACAAGCTCCCAACCAATTGCTTGTATTCTATAGCATCCACATACACAACTTAATTTTATATTTTGACAGCTTGTATCCTGGAATAATTGGATTATTCACAGGATTGCTTCTTTCCATTCCAAACCTTTGAAGTACTTTTTTAGCATACTTGCGTTGACAGATGAATATTCCATTCGAATTTTGTACCACCTATACTCCCAAAAAATAGTTCATTCTACCAAGATCATACATATCAAACTCCTTTTCCATTGATCCTTTGAAATTCTTGAACATTTCCTCATCATTTATGGTGAAGATAAGATCATCCACATAGAGACTCACAATTAACAGTTTGCCTTTGTCACTTGATTTATAAACAATGTGTGTTCACAAAAACACTTTTTCAAAACCCTATGTGACAAAATATGCCTCAATTTTACTATACCAGGCTCGCAGAACCTACTTGATCCCATACAATGCCTTCTTTAGCTTATAAACTTTGTGCTCCACTCCTTGTTTCTCATAGTTTTGAGGTTGATCAACAAATACTTCCTCTTTCAATTCTCCATGCAAGAATGCTCCTTTTACTTCCAATTGGAAAACATTCTAGCCTTTGTGAGCTGCAAGAGCTAAAATTGTTCTGGTCATATCCCATCTAGCCACTGGTGCGAAAACTTCAATATAATCAATCCTCTGCCTTTGAAAATATCCTTTTGCTACGAGTCAGGCCTTATACATGTCCACTTCTCCTTTCTTATTAAGCTTTGTCTTAAATACCGATTTGACTCCTATTCGTTTAGCTCCAACTGGTAAATTAGTCAACTCTCATGTTTCATTTTGTTTGATAGTTTTTATCTCCAAATCCATTGCCTTTCTCCATTTAAGATTCTAGTATGCTTCCTTAAAAGTGATTGGATCTGTAGCTGAGGTAAACATTACCAAATTATTGCTCTCTTCTTCATCAGTCAGTGAGTCATTCACCAGTTACATAATCCTTCAACCATATTGGCTGCTTTCGATTCCTCCCTTGATATGGAATCAACGATGCTTCCTCAGATGACTCATCATCAAATGACTCATTTGTTTCTTCAGTTTCAACATCTTTTAAATTTTCTCTTTTATCAGCATCTTTGTTGTTACCCTCACATTCGAACTCGTCATATTTCATATCCTCTGCATTTCTACCCCAAATCCACTTATCATCCTCAACACATATTATATCTCTGCTAATCACTATCCTTTTCGAGATTGGATCATAAAGCCTATAGGTTTCTGATTCTTCATTAACGCCCAAAAGAACACATTTGAAGCACTTATTATCTAGTTTTCTTCTTTGATTGTCAGGCACATTAACATGAGCCACACACCCAAATACTTCTGATATGACATAAGGTTTTATGCCACTTCAAGCCTCTTCGAGAGTGACATCTTTGATGGCTGAAGTAGGACTTATATTTAACACATAAATTGACCAATTTACAGCTTCTAGCCAAAATTCTTTTGATATTTCTTTTCCTAATAGCATGTTGCGCACCATGTTCATAATGTTTCTATTTTTCCTCCCAACAAACCCATTTTGTTGTGGGGTGTAGGAAATGGTAAGCTGTCTGTTAACCCCATTCATGTCACATAATTTGTTGAATTCGTGAGAGGTGAATGCCCCACCTCTATCAGTTCTTAAGCAATAAAGTGTTTCTCAAATCTCATTGTCCACAAATATCTTATACTTCTTGAACATATCTAATGCTTCAGATTTTACAGATAAAAAATAAGCCCAGGTCTTTATCATGATATGCCTCTGTTTGAATCAGGTGATCATCAATGAAGGTGATTACATACCTTTTCCCTCTGTTTGACTCAGGTGAGATTGGTCCACAGATATCTTCATGGAAAAATTGAAGCCTTTTATATGCTCTAAATTGGATTTTCTTAGGTATTACTTCTCGATGTTGCTTTCCAACCATACAATCATCACATACTTTTGATGAGGCCTTGAGCATTGGTAAGCCTCTGACCATCTTCTTATAGACTAAAGTTCTCAGCATTTTGAAATTCAGATGTCCATGTCGGTAGTGCCACAATTAGATGTTGTCTTCGGATGTGGCTTAGAGACAACTTGGAGTTGGAGGAATTACAGAGGCTAGCGCGACAAACATCATGTTGGTTGACATTTGTGTTTGTATAATTAAACCTTTCCTTGGATGGTAAATCTTGCAAATGTTATGTTGAATGAGAATGGTTATTTTTTTTTGAAGTTGTCCAATGCTTAAGAGATTATTTCTTAACTCTAGTATGAAATAAACCTCTGTAATTATCTAAATTATTCCATTGACATTCATTTTGACATTTCCTTTTCCCATAGCTAGCATCTTTGAGTTGTCCCCGAGCTTCATCGATTATCTAAACGTTTCATCAAGATCATAAAACCACTCATTGGCACTGCATATGTGGTTGTTGCAACCTAAATCAAGAAACCATACATTCTCTTTCTGTGATGCATTGTTTCTACATATGCTATCAGAAGCATTTCTTCTTCCTCATTCAACTCTGCGTAGTGTGCACCTCTCTCTATATTAGGATATTCATATTGAAAATGCTCTAATTGTTGGCAATTGTAGCATTGAACCCGGGTTTTTTTAAAGGTTGTATACCTTTACCACGACCTCTTCCTCTAAAATTTCCACGAGCTCTTCCTTTCCCTTAAATTATGTGCTCATCTCTTCCTCCACTTCTTACTGAATTGATGATGTTCAAAGCATGCTCCTCCTCCTACTTTCCTTGCATTCTCTCTTCATGGGCCAACAAGCTACTCTGAAGCTCATCTATGGTCATGGTTGAAAGATCATTGGACTCTTCAATTGAGCAAACGACATAGTTGAATTTGAGAGTCATGGACCTCAGAATTTTCTTAATGATTACAATTTTCTCCATCTTTTCTCCTTGCGCCTTCATCTTATTAGCAATGGTCAATGTTCTGGCAAAATATTCATCAACCTTCATGCCCATAATTTCAAACTCTCTTCTCAAAGCTTGCAGTCAGGCTCATTTAAACTTGGTAGAGCCTTGATATTTCATTTTCATGGAATCCCAAATAGCTTTCACAATTTTCCTTATGAAGAATGGTTTCAATGATAGTCCTATCAATAGCTTGGAATAAGTAGCTTTTTACCTTTAAATCTTTTAGTTTATGATCTTCATAGTTTTTTCGTTGTGCCTATATTAGCTCACCTCCTCTTGGTGAGGCAAAACTCTCATTTTCTATCAAGCCCCAATATTCTTTTGATCTGAGAAAATTCTCCATAAGCATGGACCAATGGTCATAGTGACCTTCGAACCGTGGGATGGCTGGCTAAACAAAGTTGTTGTTCTTTGTTGCCATAATTTGCTAATTTCTTTTCTTTTGCTAAAATTTGAAAGCAATCACAACTCCGTAGAACACCCAATCACTGTTTTATGATGAAGCTCTGATACCAAATGTTGAATCTTAGAACTGATTAGGTTAAGAAACTTTTATTCAACTTTATTGCTAGAAATTATGTAGCTTCATAGAATTTATTACAACTAAAAGAGAAAAGATAGCTTCACGTTCTTAACAACACTAAGAATGGGTAATTTGATCTAGACCAAATCAAAAACAATAAAACAGATTACCCTTGCAAAGTGGACATTATTGACGAACACGAAAAATTCTTAACAAACTGAGAGATTTAACACTTTTCATCTTTAATATAGGTTTTAAAATTTAGAAAATATATCTCATTGAGTCGATTAATTTTTTCATTTTATAAAATTGATAAATACAAAAAATATTTACTTCTATTATAAATAAATTTTTATTTTATTATAGTGTCGTGATATGATAACAACTCGAGCTTGACATGCATGATCAAAAAGAAACCGACCAATTAGGATTGTGTTGTTAGGCTATATATAGCTGATGATTCTAGTTGAAGTGGGGTCTTGGTTGACCATGCCTTAGTAGGCAATGCTTGGTTTGAGCAGCATTTTCTGGTTGGAGGTACTTGGCTTGGACAACAGTTCTTGGTTGGCCATGTCCCAATCGATAAAACTCTACTTAGGACTCGGGTATCGTTGTGGACGGTCATCTCGTTGACCAAACCCTAGATGACTATGGGGTTTGCCTTGTGCACTTTAGGCATTGAAAGATGTGAAAAAGACGTTATTTGAGGCAAAGACTGGTCCAATGGGTGATGACTCTAGTATACACTTCAAGATGGTTTGTAATGTGTTTTTTATTAGGCTAGATGGGGTCTCACTAGGGCTCTCCACCTCCAGACCACCGTGCTCGTTGTAGTTGTGTAAGTCCAAGCACAACATATGCTTTTATGGAAGATTACGGTGGAGTTAGTTGATCGATCCATAACTTATTTTAAAAGTTTATAGAATTAAATTGATGATAGTATTGGACCATATAAATATGATACTTTCTTTTGGAAAACCCTATACTTCAACTTATTTATTTTAAAAACTTATGTAAATTTTTACCGTACGAGGAAATTGGAGAACACGAAAGTCTTACAATTTTATTATCTTTTTAGCCTATTAAAACACATTTTTTTATTATCTTTTTAGCCTATTAAAACACATTTTTTTTTTGGTACAGTTGATGAAGTAAGTAAAGATGATGAATATAAAATAGATAGTGAAAATTGACAATAAGATGGTAAATATGGTAATTATATTTTGTATTTTATTCTTTAAAATTTTATACATCTTTATTATAATTAAAATTAAAATATAAAATATGTATATTATTTTAAAATAAATTAAAATAAGTAGATATTAAAACTTCAATTAATCATCCAATATAACACATCATAAATTCATAGTTAAATATATTATGCTATTTTTTTTATTTAAAATTATTTAAATTAATTATTAAAAACTAATAATATAAAGAAATTATATTAATAATGATGACTTTAAACTTTCTTTTAATAATTATATATTTATTAATAACTTAGTTTTAATATCAACTTTTACGTAAATATTAAAACTATAATTAAAAAAGCTTTTTTAAAAAAAAATTATACGGATATCATTGTCTCACGTATGAGTATTTTGGTCCTAAGTCTGGGTTCCTATTATGTTCTCTCGTAAATATTTCAATTGAGGATAGATGAAACATCCTTCAATCCTAATGTTATGTACAGAAAAAATTAGAATGGTACCCAAATCTATTATATTATATCATAAGTTAAAATTATAAAAAATAAATTGTTTTTTAAAATATTAAAATAATTCTAACACGTAATATTATAAAAAAATAAGTAAATTTATATAATATTAGTATTTATTATTACATAAATATTAATTATATATAACTTTATATATATATAAATTAAGAGGTATCACTTGTAAAATGATACAAATGTTAAATATATATAAATTTATATTTAAATTAATTATAATATATTAGGTGATTAAATATTTTTAAGACTAAATAATTATTATTTTTAAAATTTTTTTTTTGTTACTTGTTACGTTATAAATATGATTCTTTTGGAAGATGACTGAATTGGAGAACACAAAAGTCCAACAATTTTATGATGTTTTTAGTTGATTAAAACATATTTTTTTCCATATACGACATTTGATATAAATTTTTATCTATATTAAGATGTAAAAAATAAAACAAATCGTTTGGATATTAAATCACGTTGAATTGTTGATTTTTGGTATTTTAATGTTTAAATTAGTGACAAAATAATGAAATCTAGAGAAAATTTAAGGGTTCTCTCTATGTTTAGGAGGAAATAATTTATTTTATTTTAATTTTATGTAAATATATTTCATATGATATTGTAAGATAATTTAAATATAATTATATTAAATTGTATTATATAATTAATTTATACGTGATAAATTATATAATATAATAAGATAAAATTAATTATAAATATTTTTAATTATAAAATTTATTTAAATTAATATTTAATTAATTAATTTTATTTTAAAATTAAATATTATTTTTAATTTAATTTGAATTAAAAATATATAATTTTATAATTAAAAATAAAAATATATTTAATTTAATGTTAAGATTTAAATTATTTATATAAGATATTACAACTAGACATATCATGATAAAAAATTATATAATTAGATATTTAATATACTGTCTGTTTGTGTCACCACCAGCACATGGGTGTCGGTTTCTGAAACCTATTCAGCTAGTTTTTCCTTTTCATTGGGGCCATTTCTTTTTCTGGTTAGACGACAGATGACAGGCCACAGACCATTTCAATTATTTGCTAAATAATTTGAAAACAAAATATTTTCAATGAATATTGATAAGGAGAAAAATATGATGTAAAAATATTATTTAATCTTTTAATTTTTAAAAGATGTTTATTAATTTTTTTAATTATAAAAAATATATTGATTAATTATTTTATTTATAATTATTAATTCCTTTACTTATAAAAATAAGTTATAAAAACATTTTTATTAATACAAAATTTAAATAAATATCAGTGAAAATATTTTTTTATATAACTAGTGAGTACTATCATTTTTTACACTCAGAATATTTTTGATAATTTTATTTTTATAAATAATTTAAAATTATTAAATATTTGATATTATCTTTTTAAATAAAAAATTAAATATCATATTTTTAAAATTAATTTTTTTTTATATAAATAAAAGTACCAAAGCTTACACATATAATTCAGTTGAAATATGAAAATATTAATTCAAAACATATTGAGCGCACGTAGTGCGGGTGTTAGTGACATGTATTTTAATATTGGGGAGTTAGGGGATTTTAATTAATCTCACATATATATAATGATGTTGAATGAAGCATTTAATTTATTTAATATTGATGTAATGAATTAATTGAAAAAATATAGCTTATTTAACTGATAAGTTTATCTCAAAAATTTATCAAAAGATAATTAATAATTTTTTTTATTAAAATACACACTTCAAATATTTTTATTTTATTTTATAAAAATATAATAAAAATTATATATATATATATATATATATTAATGATTTATTTTAAAAATATATAATAATTATTTTTTAAATAAATGAATCAATTTATCTAGAAATAAATATAATTAATCCTTATTATCATAAATTTAATGAGATAAATATAATTTTTTTAACTAATTCAATCCATTTAATATTATCTTTTAGTGAATATGTAAGCAAATACTTACTTTAACATAAATTTATAATATATACTTAGATTAAATAATATTTTTTAAATTTATGATTTAAAATAATAAATAATAAATAAATATAACTTGAAATAACATTACAATTAATTTCATTGATATATCAATATAAAACCAACTTATAATGAATTTAAAGTCGATTTGACGTGTAAACCGACTTCACGTCAACAAACCCTACGTCTTATTATTTTAAATTAAAAAATAGATAAAGTAAATACAATTGAAATTTTTTAGTTCATAATTATTATTTTATTTGACTATTTAGAATTTAAGTTGGATATAAATAGTATAATTTTTCTTTTTTTTAGACAATTAGTTTTTAAAATTATATAATTTTATTTATTTTTTGGATATTTAAATTTATATATGTACGTACAATATATCTTTATTTAATTTTGTGTATATGTTGTAATTAAATATTATTGTAAAGTTATTATTTTTTCTTTTTCTATACTACGTATATGTACGGGTGTGTAAAAAATCCGATCATCCGATAAATCTAATCTGATACGATCCAATTCGATGGTCGGATCAGATGAATTTTTTTTCCATCCGTTAAGTGCGGATCGAATGACAGATTTCACTACGATTCATCCGATCTGATCCGATCCGACCGAAATTAATTATATATATATATATTTGATTTTTAATATTTTTTTAAGTAAAATAATTTTATGTTAGGATTTATGTGAAAATTTAAAAAATTTATTTAAAAATACAAAAAATAGAGTTAATTAAGTTTATTGATCGGATGTCATCCGAATAGTTTACGGGTCAGATTTAGCGGATGTGAGAGGTGATCACATTAGTTGCGAATTATGATGTTTCAATCCGAGCGGATGGTCGGATCAGATCGAATTAGTGTAAAATCAGCGGTTTCGAACCGATGAACAACCCTACGTATATGCATAGTTTAAATAAAATAATAAGTGACAAAAATAAAAAATAAATCACGCGGATAACGTCGGTTCACCACGTCAACCGAAGCTATCCACGTAATATATTCGTTCAGCTCATTTTTTCTATGGAGAAACCCAAAAATCTTCATTCCTCTTCTCCATTTTCTCCCAAAACCGAGCTCACATTCACCCTCATTATCTTTGAGATCTACTATTTTTTGAGCAAAATACTAAATTTTTTATACTCATTTTTTTCACTTATTCATACTTACAAAAAACCATTTTCTTTTTCTTTACTCTATTTACTCACTTCATAATATTCTTGTAAGTATTTCTATTAATTTTGTAGCTTATTATTCAATTTGTTTTATTTTTTGTAAATTTTTTTGAGTTAGGTATGTTTTTTATTTTGCTTGTTATTATGTTTGACTTATTTTCTGTGGAAATAATATCTGAAATATTATGGGTTTGAGGGATTATATATATTTAAAGTGCATGGATAAATTTATTTATATATAAATAAATATATTTTATTAAGTAATGAATAGAGGAAAAATAATATGTTTTTTAAAATTTTTAAGAAATTATATTGGTATCAAAGTTATACGTGTTATCTCTTGACTCTTAAAAAAATTATAAATATATATTTATAAACTCAATAATTTAGATAATATATATATATATATTAATAAAAATCAAATAATAACTAAAAACTAAGTATTATTATTATTATTTATATATTCTATTTATGTGTTAAAATGTTAAATATGTTACTATAATAGCCCTTAATTCTATAGAATGTTATATACGTATAATTAATATTACTTTTTAATTATGATATAGTAGCATGTTTAAAAATTATAATCAATCAAAGTGATTGGTTTTTATATATTCATACTAGCATGATGCTTATTTTTTAATTTGTATAGAAATGAGGTTGTTTGTAACTTTATATTTTATTTCCTTCTTTAGATATAGATTGATTCTCAACTCTAACCCTATTATCCTTCTCAAAGTTATTTATATATAATAATACTTGAAATATATTCATTTATACATAATTAATTAATATGTTTAATTAATATTATTAATAGAAAATGAACAAATCTTGGATGTCAAAGTGTAGAATTGAGCAAGATTATATTTCTAGAGTTGAAAGTTTCATGGAATTTGCTTGTAGAAATAGTAATATTGGAACTAGTATTTTTAATGATATAATGAACTCTGAATATGAAATCAGGTGCAACTCCGATTTGTTTCTTGGTTTGTATGAGTTTTGATGCCCATTAACATATTCCATGCGTTTAAGGGCACCAAAACTCACAGAAGCCAAGTAAGAAATCGGAGTTACACTTGATTTCATATTTAGAGCTCATTATAACATTAAAAATACTAGCAGAGATTCCAAATAACTTCATATATTATAGACAAATGATTAATAAAGTGCTGATATGAGTTCGTTGAAGGGTTATATCACTCAGATTTCGCTGTGGTAATCTCTCTTTCATGGTAATATTTATAATGATTTAATTTCTCCATTCGTATGTCTCTGAAGTTTAGACAACTTGTTTGATTGATGTTTATGTGCTCATGTATGCAGGAGAATATGAATTGTTATATAGATCAATTGTTTTTTGTCTACTTTTCGTATCATAATGATGGTGATTCTAAGCCGACCAAGCTTGCTCGTACAATCCAATTATACTTTGACGATATTATTTTATTTATGATTTAAGTTAAAACTATATGTATTTTATATACATGATTTGTTTTTTGTAATTTAAGTTAACTGTATGTATTATATATACATTATTTGTTTTTTTAATAAATTTAATTATCAAGTAATTAATTATATTTAAATTTTTAATTATTTGTATTATTATTTATATTTTAATTTTTTATGCTATATATATTGAATATTGAATACGAAAAATGAGAATAAAAATAAAAAAATTCATAAAATTTACGTGTAAAATTAGTTCACATGATGAACCGACTTTACATTTTAAGTCATTCAATTTAAAATCGGTTCAACGAATCGATTTTAATGTCCATTTTTGTAACAGTAAGTTAATAATTTATTACATTTATATATTTATTATAGAATATGCATGAAACATATTACTTAGTTTATTTCTAACATGTCAGGTGAACTATTATCACAACAATTAGAGAGTTCCATTCGTGCGAAATATGACCAATATTTATCAAGCTGAGTGTGAATTGTTATATGAACCACACAACAATTTTATTGGTTTAATTAACTATTAATTAGTAATTTATATTATTAAGCGTTATCATAAATATTAAATTAAATAATTTGAATATTGATACATATATGAATAATATTAATGAGGAGAAAAACATCTTGCAAAATTAATGTACTTTTTTTATTCTTCATGAATTTAGATCAAATAATAAATATAATTACATATTATTAAAATATGTGATTTGGAATATAGTATATATGTTTTTGTAAACAATATTTTGAGAGTATTACAACTTATTTTTAAATTTAATGGGAACGTGAATCAAACTTTTTAAATTGTATAATTAAAAATTAGGGAAGTTTATTCTTATTTTATTAATTAACAAAATATTAAAGGAAGTTGGAGAACATGGATAAGACAATAATCAATTTTTTATGCCTTATTTTTCTCACGAGACTTTTTTCTTTATTTCCCTTCAATTTTGTATGAGATGTTTTTGTTGATACTAATCTAACGAGAGATTTGAAGTTCTTAATAGGAAATGTATGAGATTAAGAGCTCAAACCACAAAGCACATGCTACTCTTCTAAAAAAGATGATAATGAAAAATAGTAATTCTAAGAAAGGATAATTGAAATTGTGTTTATTTATAAAAATAATAATATTTTTTTTTCAAACGAATTAATCCGTATATTAAAAATGATTATTATAATATCGAAATTGTGATTAATTAAAACATAATATATATCAATATTATTTTTTATATACAATAAATTTTTAATAATTGTAATAATTAGTTTAGATTAAATTTTATTTATTTTTATTATATTTAATAATATGTGTTAAATAATTAAAATATAAAAATTAATATCAATATTTTAAATAATATATTAATATTTAATTTTTTAAAATTAAATATTTTTAAAAAATATAAAAAAATATATAAAAATTAACATCCATTTGTATTGTCTAAATGCATAAAAAATGATATACAATAATTACAAGCGCTTATTACTGCGCCCATTCCTACGCGTATATCAATCATCCTCCTTAACCATCGGTGTATCCGTTCATGAATACATACTTTTAGTGCCTTAAATTATTATTAATGAATTTGGAAAAAGAGGTAGGAACAACCAAAATCATATTTTATATGTCACTTCAAAATCCACTCAAGTATGACTTTAGAGTTTATTTATTATGCTACTTTAACCCACTAAAAGTAACTTTTCTTCCATTTTGTCACCTATTATATATTTTTTGTTTACTAAAGTTTTTTTTATCTGACTTTTTTAATTATAATTTATGCATTATAATTGTTGTTTTTTTTCAATAAAAAAATTGTAGCTTTTTTTTGGGCATACTTCATATAATTTTCTGCTTCATATTATTATTAATTCTTATTTATTAATTGACAAGTATTGAACAAAAGTCTCCTCTTCCATGATTAAAGTATATGAGTTATGACATAAAATCTACCATCCTTCTTATTTTCATATATTTTAAACTTATTTTTTAATAAAAAAAAATATTGAGGCTTTTTCGGGTTTTTATGGGAAGGATGACTTAAATATTAGAAAATTAATTTAGAAGGATAATTTGTGTCCAATTTTTTCTCAATTCCAGTTGTTGTACATCAAAATCAGCTGCTCTCATTTTCCCTCTTAGTTCTCCTCTATTTTGATTTTTTAGGTTTACTTCGTATGAACTCCATCTTCCATAGATGAATATTTTATGTGTAAAGGAGAATGTAATGTTCTATGTCAATATAACTTATTATGGATTTAGATGATAATATCATGATACATGAGAAAATATTTTAATTTTTTTTAAATAAATTTAAATAAAACAAATAAAATAATAAAAATAATAAAATATGACTAATTATCTATAACAATCACAAAGTCATTAGAAAGATCTTAATGTTTGATAGGATAAAACGAGACAAAATTTAAATATGATAGGATTACTTTAAATTATAAGTTTATTAAATGAGCCAATTTACTCTAAATCTCCAAAGTATAACAAACAATTATTACAATAATAATATAAACTTCTTATTATATTGTTAAATTAATTATATTTTAGTATCATTATTGTTAAAAAATTACAATTAAAAATACCATGACGATAAGAATTTAAATTTTATCAATATTAAATTGTTAACTAAATTTTTTAATTGATTTAATTGAGTGATTTTTGTCTAAAAATAGAAATTTTATAAAATAATTTGCATTTGCAATTAATGGATGGTTTTCCAAAACTGCCATTAATTTAGCAAAAAACCACGAGATTGTTAGTTAGCTTTTAGAATAATTAAAATTTTACCTCAAGTATTTAAGTTTTTTTAAAATAAAAATATTACATTTGCTAGAAAACTTCTTTTTTTTCCTTCTCATCTTTTTTTTTTGTAACTGATTGGAATTATGCTTGTATGGAAGATTATTTAGGAGTGAGTAATGAATTTAAAATGTTTGTTTTTAACCGTGTGAATCCGATTTAATTTGATTCGAACGTATTTGAAATTTTTAATCCGAAATTGATCCGATAATATAATAAATCCAAATATATATAAAAAAATAGATCGGATAAGGTTAATATGATACTAAAATTTATTTATGAATTATTTTTATATATAAAATACAATATATATAAATTTAAATTTAATATTTTTAACAAATATTATTATTTATAATGATAATTAAAATATATATATATATAATTATTAAAATAATATCAACATTTATATTTATTTTTAAGTTAAAATAATAATATTATATAATTATGTTATACATAATATTTAAATAGAACATATCATAAAATAAAATATATATTTATTTTTAATTTAATATTATTTTAAATTCGAATAAGATATAACATATTATAAAATATTAAAATATATGAATTAAATTAAATTAATTTTTTTTTAATTTAAACGAATAAATAAAATTATTTAATTAATCCTAAATTATAGCGAGGATGCTGAATGAATGATAAGGACTTTTCATCGGAAAATAAAAAAAGAAGTATAAACAGCAAGAAAAACTGGATTGATTTCAACGCGAAACTTAGCACCGAAAAATAAACGAATAAAAGTCAAGAGTCTACATACAACATATTTGACATTGTGGCATAAAATGGTACGGGTACGTTTGTTGTAAGAAGAAGAAGAAGAAAAAAAATGCATGAGAAAATAATTGTATATATGAAGCATATATATTCGTATAAACAGTATCAGCATTTATATATATATGCATTATGTAAGATGGTACACACTACTTACTCGGTTGTCATCCAATTGTGTCCCACTCGTAAAATTGTGATGGTGACTTGGTGAGCGGATTCAATGGGTATTGTATAATTATCATTATCATTATTATATATATAGTCCCACTTGCTCGACCTTTTGTCGCATCACCAGCACCAGTACCAGTACCAAAATAGTCAAGTTGTCAAGTATATGTGGAGGAAAAAAAGGTATCTCTAAGTGAATATAGTCTTTTGCCAATATCTAGCATATGAAATATAATATATATATATATATATATATATATATATATATATATATATTATTAACAAATAACGAAAAATCTTGTTTTGAATATAGGTAATAGAGTTCACAAGAAAATGGTATTCATGGCCTGGGTTTGAGAAAGAAAAAGAAAAAAACAAGAAGAGGTGGACCCTTACTTTTCTTGTCTATAATTGCGCTAATTAATAAAGTGTTTTTTCACACTTTAGCTATAACAAAGGAAAAAAAAAACGAAACCTTTTTTTTATTTTTATTTATATAAATTTGAGCTAAACGGATTATGAAGAAACAATGCCCTAAACTTAAATTTGCAATTTGGATAGGAGTTTTAGATTGGTATAGATACTATTTAGAGCGAAAATTAAAATGAATAAAAATAGAAAGTTATGGATTAAAAATTCACATTTTAATAAAAAAATTAATAAAAAAAAATCGACTTATTAATAGAAAATTCCTAAACCATACCAATTAGATTTATATATATATTCTAACCTTTCTAATATAATATATGTTATTTTTATTTTTTGTTGTTGAATATAAATACAAATTATATTGGGTTTTTTTATTAGAGAGATCATGGTAGGGAACAGTCCAACACAAAGCCCTTTTTATGGATTGGATTAGACCCACGGGCTTCATGCATGGTACACATGCATCTTCCTGAGTGTATTATGCTTTTCATCCCTTTATATCCCTTTCAATGTATAGTTCATGGCTAATTCAATCATATATTCATATTTTATGCACTTTTTTTTCTTAAGTATTTATTTATTAAAAAAAGCTTGTACAATATAATCGTATTTATAATCAATCAGAGATTACCACTCTAATTGAGAGATTAATATGCATTCATCAAGTAATCTGATATGACTTCTTTTGAATGATTAAGGGCTACTTTCATAACGATTTCTATTTTATTTTGTTTGAACTAGTTTTTTATTCACAAGAAAACAATAACTTGTGTGATAATAAGTTTTGTTTTTTAAAATTATGAATATATATTATATAAAACTCGTTTGGTATGGTGCTCTGTTTTAATTTTTCTATCTAATATTCGTTTTTTATTTTTATATTCTAAATTTTAATTTTTTGTTGTTGAAGACGATGATAGTAAGGGGAAAAAAAGGATGGGATTGCAGTACTCGTGACAAATAGGTGGTATAGTGGAATTTTAAAAAGTTTTGAAATTTGAAAACATAATACATTTTTGACAACTTTTTTCCAAGTCTCGAAATTAGATAAAAATCATTTCCAATTAAAACAAAAACTTAATAAAACTAGTAACCAAACAAAACTAAGTTCAAAACCTTGAGTTTGAAAATAGAAAACAAAACAAAACAGAAAACGCTATAAAACGAGGCCAAACAGAATGGGTTTCTCAAGTTAATTCATGTGAATAGTTAGAAAACACCCCCCCATGGCCTCAATGCGTGCAATGACTCTTAGATGTGACTAAATACAAAAATCTTGCTTGCAAATCGACAAGCTCGGGTTGTTGGTAGCAGCTACATCCTACCTAATCCATACATGCTAGTATAATAATCTTTTATGCAGCTGTACAAATCAACAAATGCTATATTGTTATTGCCCAAAACTGGAAACGCCTAAAAACATAGACCAAATGTAGTAGTTCGTTAACCCTTTTTTGGCCCTTAGAAACCTGAGCATTGGAACACATTACATGTAGATATGAGCGGAAATTACTTGTTTAAACAAGGTAGCATTCTGGAAAGTGACAAAGTTGACCAAATATAACTTCTCAGAGCATATTCTATGTTAACTTCACTGATTCCTCTGCTTGAAACTCTCACTCACAAATATATCATTCATGTTAAAAAAAAAGAAACCATACTCCCATTAGCATATTCTATGTTAACTTCACTGATTCCTCTGCTTGAAACTCTCTCTCACAAATATATCATTCATGTTAAAAAAAGAAACCGTACTCCCATTAGCATATTCTATGTTAACTTCACCGATTCCTCTGCTTGAAACTCTCTCTCACAAATATATCATTCATGTTAAAAAAAGAAACCGTACTCCCATTTCTAGCAAACAGCATCCTCACAAGTCATAAATTACCTTCTTGCAATCTATCTTGTGTTTTGTTTAGACCATATATATTCATGCTGTACTGCTCCTAAATAAGTTTTTGTTCAAACGGAATCAAATGCATTAAAATGAAACATACAGTACAATAGAAGTAGACAACTGGAACATACCAAACACTAATGGATCCAACGTCAACAGCAGATAAGCTATCTATGGATCCAAATATTAAAATAAAGGATCCCAAAACCAAAATTGACATAGTTCAAAGAGTTATTTCTAAAGCTTACAGGTGTTATCCAACATGGTAAGGCTCCTATAACCAAAATTGACATAGTTCAAAGAAACATTTCTAAGAATAATAGACACCATATTAACTAAAAGAATATAAGATCATAATTCGATTCAAAAACATTCATGGAAGCATGGAAGCATATAAACATGTAAACACAATGGTAGCAAAAGTAATTAAAAACATACCTCTTACCATTAATCAAACTTCACCACATTTACATGAAAATTTAATAGAGTTTTGGTTTGATGTTTTTAAACTTTTCTCTGTTATCATGATGATGCAGAGAATAATTCACTGAAGATTAATTAAATTCTCTTTTAGATTTTTCACATAAAGTAGACTTAGGGACCAAACTGTATATATAGACATGTTTGAGTGCTCTGTCCATCAAAGAACAGAACAAACGTGCATTGAGGGGCTACAAAACGTGGGTGGAATGATGGAGGTTATGGACCACTCTTTTGCCAACTGTGGCCAACTGCTCGATTGGTTACCGAGCTTTTACTGAGAGGAAAACCAACATTTTCCCACTTGATCCATATATTCCATCATTCAATTTTATGAGAAACAAAACATATGAATCATGACAATAGGTCCTCTAATGATGAGTATTATCTTTCATGTATCAAGATGCATTATGCATCTGAAGCCCATACAACTTAATGAATAAACCCTATGTTTATTCGAGATCCATAACTTAAATATGTTTTCTCAAAATATATGAATAAACAAAATATGCGTATAAAATTAATAAGAAAACATCAATTAAATAAGAGTTTCATGAAAATATCAAATGTATGTACAACGAATATTTACATCATGTAATCAAGTCCCATTCTTATTACACGATCTTTGAAATTCTTTAGTGGCATGCCTTTAGTCAAAGGATCAACAATCATCAACTCGGTGCTAACGTGCTCAATGACTACTTTCTTTTCCTTAATATGTTCTCTTATGGCTAAGCATTTGATGTTGGTGTGCTTACTACGACTATCACTTTTGTTGTTCTTAGTCATAAACATAGCAACTGAGTTGTCACTATACAATCTCAATGGCCTAAAAATAGAGTCAATTACTCCAAGCCCAAAAACGAAACTCTTCAACCATACATCATGTGATGTAGCCTTAAAACATGACACAAACTCGACCTCTATAGTAGAAGTAGCAATCAAGGTCTGCTTCGCACTCCTTCAAGACACGACTCCACTGACAAGTATGAAATGTAACCAGATGTTGATTTGCGTGAATCAATACAACCAACGAAGTCCGCATCGGAGTAGCCAATTACTTTCAGATTGTCGATTTGTCTATACATGAGCATGTAATTCTTTGTCCCTTGAAGGTAACTCATCACCTTCTTTGCAATGTTAGGTATGGTGCAGACCTGAGCATATATCAGGCTTCTAACGACTGAAGCAAATAGAATAGTTTTCATCTGTTTCCGCTCGAGCTCATTTTTAGGGCATTGGTTTAGGTTGAATCTGTCACCCTTCATAATGGGTGTCACACTCAGTGAACAATCCTTCATCAAAAAATTTTCTAAAATTTTATTAATATAGGTCTATTGAGACAAACTCAACATGCCTTGAGATCTATCCCTATGGGTCTTAATGCCTATGGCATAAGATGCCTCACCCATATCTTTAATATCAAAGTTCTTCGAGAGGAATTGTTTCACCTCATATAGCAAACATTTATCATTGGTGATAAGCAAAATATCATCCACATATGGTACAAAAAAAAACAATTTTTGTTCCCATTGACCTTCTGGTATATACATTGATCCATGACGTTCTCTTCAAAACCAAATGAAGTGATGACATTATGAAATTTCAAATACCATTGACGAGAATCTTGTTTTAATCCATATATGGATTTATTAAGCTTACAAATCCAGTGCTCACCATCACTAGAGGAGAATCCTTCGGGTTGTTTCATATAAACCTTTTTCTCTAGGTTATCATTAAGAAAATCCGTTTTCACATCCATTTTATGCAAATCCAAGTCAAAATGGGCAACCAATGCCATGATCACACGAAGTGAATCTTTCTTAGATATAGGAGAGAATGTCTCCGTGTAGTCGATTCTCTCCTTTTGAGTGAATCCTTTGGTAACGAGTCTTGCCTTATGCCTCTCAATGTTGCCTTGTGAGACTTTCTTTGTCTTAAAAACCCATTTACATCCAATGACTTTTACACCATTAGGCAACTTGATGAGATCCCAAACTGGATTAGACACCATAGAATCCATCTCTTCTTTCATGGCATTGTACCATAAGTTCGAAACCTCAGAACTCATGGCTTGTGAAAATGTCTCAGGATCATTTTCGGCTTCAACATTGTAGTCACACTCTTGTAGATACACAACATAGTCATTAGGAATCACCCATTTCTTTACTCTAGTAGATCTTCTAAATGTTGCATCAACATTCTCCTGATGAGAAGGATCACGTTATTCAGCTGGTTGTTCAACAACTTCAGGCATATGATGAACTTTAGCATCTACCGGATCTGGATCAACAACTTGTGGTACTTCCAAGACTGGTTCTTCAACACGCATTTGTACTCGAGATGCATTGTTAACAACAACGATCAACCCATTACTTGAAGTGGCACACTGAGCATTTGAATGATCTTTCTTAGAACCAATGACCTGGGATTGATCATTCCTACTAATCAAGTCATTCTCAAGAAATTTTGCATTTCTTGATTCCACAAACCTGGTGCTATGAGATGGACAATAAAACCTATATCCCTTAGACCTTTCGACATATCCAAAGAAATACCCATTTATGGTCCTTGGGTCTAGTTTCTTCTTTTGTGGATTATAAATACTCACTTCAAACATGCATCCCAAAACACGTATATGTCGCAAACTCAGTTTCTAACCTTTCCATAATTCAAATGGCATCTTTGAGACAGCCTTTGTTGGAACTCAATTAATATATACACAACCGTCTTTAAGGCTTCAGTCTACAAGGATTTAGGAAGATTGGAGTATCTAAGCATACTTCGCACCATGTCCAATATTGTTCGGTCTCTCTTTTATGCTATACCATTTGGTCTGGTGAACCATACAAAGTGTATCAGGCAACTATCCCATGCTATTGAAGAAACTTATCAAACAGACTAGACGCTTGTTCATTCTCAATATATCTACCATAATATTCACTACCTTTATTTGATCTCACAAGCTTTATTTGCTTTTCGCATTGTTTCTCTACTACAGCCTTAAAGATCTTGAAGACATCTAATGCTTCGGTCTTATTATGAAACATGTAGAGATACATATATAGAGAAAAATTATCAATAAAGATGATAAAATATTTCTGACCATGTATGTCCATGTCTAGACAACATATATCAATGTGTATGATTTCTAATATACCTGAACTCCTATTGGCATCTTTCTTTGACTTGTTAGTCTGCTTTTCCTTAATGCAGTCCACACATGTCATAAAATTAGTAAAATCTAGAGTACTAAGTATCCCATCTTTCACTAATCTTTTAATTCTTTCTATGGAGATATGTCATAATCTCCTATGCTATAATGTAGAAGAGTCTTCGTTAATAATACACCTTTTAGTGTCAGTTTGAACATGCATAGCGTTATGAGTGACATTATTTCGTAAATTAATGCAGTAAAGATCATCAAAAAAAATTCCATTCCCAGCACAGTCGGATTTATAAAATAAACTGAAAAATGTTTCTGAAAAGTGAGCCCATCTTGTTGCCAGATAAGATGTATTGTTCACTTCCCACTGACTTCCTTAGGTTTCGCATACCCTGTAAAGAGTTTGAAACATGGATTGTAGATCCAAAATCAATCTACCAGGTGTTAATATTAACATTAACCATATTAGATTCATAACAAACAAATGAGGTTGGATTACCTTTATCCTTGAGCCATTTCTAGAATTTGATACATTCCTTCTTTATGTATCTCTTCCTTTTATTGAAGAAACACTTGGCTTCTTTCTTAATAATAGCCTGAGGTGGAACTTTCCCTTTCCCTTTTTGTTTGTTTTGAGATTTGCCTTTCCTGCGCGTTGTAGCCAACATTGTATTTTCACCAAGCTCCATAACAAGTCTCCCTTACTCTTGAACACATATGATCATTAGTTCATTGATTGACCATTTATCCTTATGTGTGTTGTACGTGATTTTGAACGACACGTACTGTTGTAGGAGAGTGTTCAGGATATAGTACAACAGAAAGGATTTTGACATCTCAACCTCGAGATTCTTAAGTTGAGCCACAATGTCCCTCATTTGCATAATGTGCTTGAGCACACATTTCACACTGATGAGTCTTAAGGAAGAAAATTTCATAATAAGGGTGCTTGCCAAAGCCTTATCTGAAGTGACAAACT
The DNA here is from genome assembly GCA_037013495.1 of Hippophae tibetana. Taxonomy (NCBI): domain Eukaryota; kingdom Viridiplantae; phylum Streptophyta; class Magnoliopsida; order Rosales; family Elaeagnaceae; genus Hippophae; species Hippophae tibetana. The sequence continues at coordinate 15,763,069 of CM072803.1, forward strand.
GATCATCAATGACTTTTAGCAGTAACCTGAACATTGTTATGTTGATCAACAGAACCACAAATACTAGTAGAGATCTTAGTCTTAATGAACATTACGCTAAGGCAATTAGATCGCTCCCATTGTTCATAAAGCGTGATATTCGTTGGAGTGATAGTTTCAGAAATTTTAGGTGATTCATTTTTCCTAATAGCATCGTCAATATCCATCCATCCTAAATGAAGGGAAATTATTTCCTTCCATACTTTATAATTATCCCCTTTCAATTCAAAAATATCACAACGAATATCAAAAAAATTTATAGGTTGTGAAGTTACAATTAAAAATTATATGCTCATAAAATTTGAGACCTAAATAAAAGTCATTATTTACCAATGTAAATCATGAAAAATATGAATCTAGTGACATAAAACTTGACTGTGGGCAAAAATTTCAATTCAATTAAAATCATCTTAACTTTACGATAAAACTATCAAATTATGTTCCTTTTTCTAATCCTTATGGTTAAATTAGAAAATATAATTTGATATTCTATTATAATTAATCACACAAAAATATAATAAAAATCCCTGTGGGATAAGATTTATTATATCACATATGATTAATCACAATTAATATTAATTTTCTAAATGTGATCCTAAATAAATCTTATTATAGTTTTAATTAATTAAAGATACTATGTTAAAGATACTATGACTGCTTCCTAATTAATTAAACTATATGAATCACTTAAACATTAACTAAATCCTTAGTTAATTCAAAAGTTCCAATGAACGCAAACGACAAATTGAAATAATTTTCTCCATGGTTTTTCACGTTTTAATTCACGAAATCATTAGAATATCAATACTGAAATAATTTAAAATTTCAATATGAAACAAAATAGAGCCAAATAAAAAAACCAATTTTTCAATCCCTTGGTGAAACAGAGCAAAACATAGGTGTTTTCAAAACTGGTCTGATACCAAATGTAAGATCATAATTCGATCCAAAAACATTTATAAAAGTATAAAAACATGAATGTAAACACAACGGAAGTAAAAGGAATTGAAAACATATCTTCTGCCATCGATCAAACTTCACCACACTTATACAAGAATTTAATGGAGTTTCGGTTTGATGCTTCTAAACCTTTCTTTGTTATAACAATGGTGCAGAGAATAATTCATTAAAGATTGATTGAATTCTCTCTTAGATTTTTCACAAAGAGTAGGCTTAGGGACCAAATTGTATATATAGGCATGTTTGAGTGCTCTGTCTATCAAGAGCAGAGCAAACATGCATTGAGGGGCTGCAAAGTATGGGTGGAATGATGGAGGTTATTGACCACTCTTTTGCCAACTGTGACCAACTGCTCGGTTGGTTACTGAGCTTCTCGGAGAGGAAAACCAACATTCTCACACTTGGTCCATATATTCCATCAAATTTATGAGAAACAAAACACATGAATCATGACGATAGGTCCTCTAATGATGAGTATTATCTTCCATGTATTACGATGCATTATGCATGTCAAGCCCATACGAAGCTATACAAGGTTGACTAGTATCTCAAGGCAAACAAGGAAACCAAATAAAGAAATAGCTCTCAAATTAAATCTTACTTAGGAATGAAATTTTCTTCTTCATGGGTATGCAGATGGAGGTGCAGTGATAGCAAAGCCTAACTAAGCCTTCTTTGCATCCTGCAATGTCATCCGGGTCCCTTTCTTCCTGCCAAACCAACATGAGCTCACTGCAATCACATTAACATAATCCAAAATACAAGTCTTTCAAACACTTGTTACATCTTATACAAACCCAGCAGAGCATAAAATATTCCTCAGATATAAAGGTGGATATGATTTCCTTGGGATTGGTTAGGCATGTTTTTGAATCGATAAGTTGTATTTTAGGCCAATGAGTTTATGATAATGCTTGGCATTCTTTCTTACTCCGCCCAAATCAATTCAATAAACAAAAAGCAATCATTAGAAAAGAAAGCAAAGTATCCCAATTCAACATTGTAAAAAGCCTGCATTGAGGCTTAAATGTAAATAAATTTGGTCAGAGCATATATAAAAAAATCAAATAAATTTTTAACACATTCAATTGAAAATAACTTAATTTCAGCATTTTGACTAGGTAGTAATCGTACATGATAACAAGGAAAGAATGGTGCCATAGACAATCAAATACCAAGTATGAACCTAATTCAAACAACCAGACTTGCCAACCACTGTAGGGCAGCTGACAGACTGGTAAAACAGCATAATTTTCAAAGAAAAAGGTAAAAAAGCTACATTTTTTGAAATTTTAAAAAATAAAATACGAACTTTACATTGACAAGATAAATAAAAATGGCAGATAGGAATGATGTAAATATAAGTTGGGTTACTATATATAATAATACAAGAATGCGTTAGTAAAAGAGGAGGGGGGGATCAATCAGAGTGGGAATGGTGATAAAAGTCGTGGTAATCAACGGCAGTTGAAGAATCATCAGAGTCAGAAGAGGAGGAGGAGGAGGAGGAGTAGTAGTAGGAATCGGGAGGAGAGAAGCAGAAGAAGGTCCAGAGGCAAAGAGTGAAACGACCCAGCTGTTGTAAAGGGAAGCAGATCACCAGATCCAATAGCTGCTCGCTACTCAGCCGTTCTTCAATGCAGGCCAGCCATTTCCACACCTCCGCCGACACGTGTGCCACCGACACCACTAATGAGCTGTTGAATACCATCTCTCACAGCGATTTCGATTCTCTCTACTTTTCCGATTTCAGTATCCCAATCTTTTATCTTTATTACAAGGTTCTGATTTTTCGGGCTTTAGTTCAATTGGGTCTTCAAGGTCTGCTCGATTGTTAGTTTGGTTTTTCTCATAATAATTTTTTATTGTTTCGTCAGTTTGGTTAAATTGAACGGGTCATAGTCTTAGGTTTGACCCATTTGCTGATTATAGTATGAGAAAGAAATAAGCGAAAGGCTTCTTTAAAAAAAAAAAAATTTGGTATGACATAGTTAAGTTTCATATTTAATTTTTTGATAAAAAATATACATTTATTTTTTTAAATGTAAATATATATATTTAAAAAAAAACAGCTATGGTAAAATAAGAGAAAGTCTATTGGTAATTGGTTAGTTTCATATTTAATTTTAATTTATTTATACGAGAAAAAAGAAACAATAAGAATAGTGAGTAAAACAATACTAAAACACGTACGTGGATAAGCTGAGAAAATGATAATCATCCATCAGCAGAGCTTACGGTTCCATTACGGGTCTTCTTCGTTTTATAGACTTGAACCTTTCGCTCACGAGTTTTTATTTTCATTATTACAAGTGTTTCGTTTGCTTGCAATTTGCATTTATTTTTTATGGTCAAACGTATAACTCAAACCTATTCAGGATTTGGCAGATAAATCTAGACTTTCGGGTCTACTCATGATTTTCATACGCCTATTGTTCTTACATTTACCTTTAATGCATCGTGTAATATAAGTTTGGTTATATTATATTAAATAATAATAAATTGTATTATAATTAATATGTCTAATATTTAATATGTATAAGATTTGCTAATAATTTTTATTATATAATTAAATAAAATTAATAATAAATATTCTAATAAAATTATTAGGTTAAAAAAGCATGTAATTTGCTTAATACAATTTTCTTAGGTAATAAAATAATTTTATTTAAACTAATATTTAAGTAATAAATTTATATATTTTTTACATTTTAAAAAAATATTTTTTAATTTGAGATGAAAAAGTGAAGTTACATAATTTTAATTAAAATTCACGTAAACACATAATATTGACGCATCATATATAATTATTTGTTTGAATGTAAATTTGTGAAAAATTTTTAGTTTTGCCTTATACTTTAGGGTAATGGAAAGTAAGTGATGTAAATAAAGAGATAATAATTATTCAAAATAAAAATTTATTTAGATCAAGATTATTATCTTTAAGATATTATTTAATTATATTTAAATTTATTATTTACATTGTTATTTAGGATTTTATTAGTTATCTAGTTTGTTATTTAAGTCCAATAAATATAACATATCATTGTAGTTTCATAACAAATCCAAATAAATTTAAAGATAATTATTAGTTTATTCTTTAATTATCTATATGTTTTTCTATTTTTTTATTCTTCTAAATCTTTGGTCTTGATTTATCTATTATTTATAGTGATAGACATAAATATTAAAAAATCGACCAAACCAACTGTATTAATCATGAAGTGAATCTTTTAAGTCAGTTTTTGGTAGCTTAATAGGTTCGATTCGATTTTATTTTTTAAAATCAAATAAATCAATTTGGTTTATATTTTTTTAATGAAAAAACATGTGTAAAACGAACTAAAGTAAACTGATTTATTAAAAAATAATATATTAATATTAAATTTTATATTTTGAGTGATAAGTTAACTAAGTTTGTCTATTAAGTATATGTAATTTTGGATGAAATACTTGAATTTGATTATTTTACTTAGATGAAAGTGTTTATGTTTTACTCAAATAATAGTATGATAATTGATATAGGTCTACATCAAAATAATTGAGTAACCAAATAGGTTAATTGTCGATTCGGTTCTATTTTATACATAAGTCAATTTTGGTTTGTCAAATTTCCTAATCAACTAGGTCAATTCGGTTAATTTTTCATACCAAAATCAACATAACTGATCTATGTTCAACTCTAATTATTTCTCCTATTTCTCCCTCATATTTTACATCAATCTCCTATTGGAGTAATTAGATCATGTTTTCTTAAACAAAATTATATCTTTTTTATTTCTAAAAAAATATTTGAAAAAAAAAGAAAATCAAATTTTGAAAATATGAAGAAAAAAAGTTACATTTATTCTAATTTTTTTCTTTTGCTCGTTAATCATTTTGTTACTAATATGTAAATTCAATAGTTTGAACAAGAATTCTTTGCCATAAAATAAAAAATAAAAAATATAGGTTTATCTTTCACTCAAGTTATTAAGAATTTTAGGCATGATATAAACTCTTGAATTAATTCACTTACGATTGAACTAAGTGAGATAAAGTTTATGATGATTTCTATTCTTCAACAAATATTATATTTGCAAAAACAATAAGAGAATAAAGATATTTGTTCAAAGATTATGATTATGACACCCAAAACAAGAAGAGAACGATAATACATACTTGCTTAGAGATTACGATCCAACCAAAACCATTAAAGTAAATTTATTCATGTATAATGGTGCCTCATATTTAGAAAAAAAAGTTATCCTTATAAACATCACATCAAGATATATTTATCTGAATGTAATTAAATTTTCAACCTTTGATTTATATTAATTCTTGAACAATAATTTTCAATTATCTATTGGATTGTTATGTGCTCAAATGGTGAACTTGTTGCTCAAACATCTATGTAGTATCTTGGTCACTAATTCAAAGGATAATCTATTGTTATATCTCAAGTTTTGATTATTTCTAAGACTCTACAATTTATTAGGAGTCGAGTTTTTGTCACCTGAGAAGAATAATATGAATAAAGAGATAATAATTTTTTAAATTATGGTTTATCTAGATTGATATTATTATGCTTTAAGATATTATTTAGTTATCTTTAAACTTTATATTATTATTTATATTTATCATTTAGTTATTTGCATTACTATTTAGGTTTGTATTAATTATCTAGTTTGTTATTTTAATCATATAAATATAATATATCATTGTAATTTTAGAACATACATAGATGAATTGAAATATAATTATAAATTTATCTTTAATTATCTATCTATTTCTCCTTTCTTCTATTTGTTTAAATCTTTAACCTAATTTATTTATTATTCTCTCATTTCTTTTCTCTTATATTTCTCCATGGTATTTTACATAAGTAAGGATAATGTATTTACTTTCTTAGAAAACATAAATAACCAACACTTGATGAAAAGAACAAGCAATTTAATTATTAAAAATTACTACCTTAGTTATTCCACAAGTATTAAATAACACATTGTGTGTTCAAGATGGAAAAAATTATGTTTAGGACTATCTTTAATGGCGAATGATTAGGATGAGAAAGCATGGGTTAGTGATTGAAATAGACTAATTTTTACCAATATGAATCTAATCCGATCTAATTTGATGATGTAATCAATTAAAATCAAAGCAGATCATTTTTTTTAATCGAATAATCTCATATTGATGATGAAATTTATTTATAAATTATTTTCACATATCAAATACAATATCTTGATATCGATTTTTGTCAACATTACGTAGGATTATTCTATGTAGAATTTGCAAGATGAACAAACTGTTAGGACTTTGGACCATCTTATGGGAAGGTGGTCTTAGACCCTACAATCCTTAAGTCAGTAACTGTAAGATGTGAGGTAGAAGAGGTCTTAATCTCCACTATTACAAAAATGGGTATTTAAGTTGATATGTAAATTTGGTTTGGTGTAGAACCAACGCTACACATAGTGTCGGTTGACGTGTCAAACCGATGCTACACGAGGACGTAGTTCATAGTTCGTAGTTCGTAGTTCTACGTGTCAACCGATACTATACACGTGAATTTTTTCTTTTCTCTTCTTTCTTCCCCAAACAAAAACTATTTCAAGCGCTGCATAACTCTCAAAAACCCAAAATCTCTTCCACTTCTCCTCCACTCTTTCTTATTTTTGGCCACCTACGACCACCAATTTCAGTGTCGATTAGTGGGTTTTCTTCCTCTCTAACTTATCTTTTAGATCCGTTATTTTTTTTGAGCAAAATACTCAATTTTTTTATATCCATTTCTCACTTACAAAACACCATTTTTTCTATTGATCCTACGCACTTATTATTCATATTTTTTCTACTATTATGTGTATAAATTTTTGTATTATATATGTATGTTTTGTATTATAACATCAGAAGAAGAATATGATAATTTTGAATAGCATAGGACAACACCATGATAATTTTTTTGCTATTAATTAATATTTATTTTTCAATTATTTGTATTATTTAAACTATTTGTTAAACATTTTTTTTTCTGCTATTATGTATTGATCAAATACAGATTTTAATTTGAGTATAATAGAAAATGAGTAAATTTTGTAAAAAATAAAAATAAAAATTTAAAGTCGGTTCAACGCGTGAACTGACTTTATATTTAAAGTCGATTTTTAACCGACTTTAATAGTCTGTTTTGTAGTAGTGCTTGCTTTATTAATTCTGTAATACTTTGTTATGATAAGTATGATATTTGATATTAATTTTAAGATATGGTATTATATTATGTATATGTGACTATATATAGGGAAAATAAATAAACCTGATAATTTATCCCTATCTCATTAGGATTAAGCTATTGTAATGTTGTTGATAATTATGTGTTATAGACAGTTATCTTGTTAGATAATCATATGTTGTAGAGATCCATTGTCTGTAGACATCTATAATTTATTGTCTTCTAGATTATCCTTTCAAATAAATAAGAATAATGTTTGAGACTTTATTCCTTTAGGACAACACATGATAATTACTTAGCTCTTATTTCATAGAATAATTATATTACTTTCATACTTGTAGAGTGATTCTGACCATTCTTTAACTGTCATATAAGATGTACAAAATTATCTCTAACATCACCCACCATACTTTCTGGCCCTTGGGCTAGAAAGTTTGATTATAATTTCTATCAATACTTGCATTAAATATTTCTTCCAATTTTGTTGAATATTCTATGCTTACACTTGAGTGAATTTTTACTTGTCCAATTGAAATTTTTTTACACTATATTTGGCCATTTGAAACATGATGATGTTCTAATATTGATGATGTCTTCGGATTTTCAATTGGACTTTCAGTTAGAAAGTTATGTTGAAGTTAATATTTTTTTCAATTGGAATTTCGATTAGAAAGTTATGTTAAAGTCAAGATTTTTATCGAAAAATTCAAACCTTCCCTTGTTTTTGTGGAAAGCTCAAAATTCAAATCCTAAGTCTGGTCCTGGTAGAATTATCTAAGCAATCTTGACAATTTATGTTTCTTTATTTACTTTTCTTCATGACGTGTAGGACAATTAATTTTCATCTAGCTGGTAGTCTTCTAGGTAGTAGTCCTCTAGTTGGTAGCCCCATAGGCGACGAAGTCTTGACAAATTAAGTCTTGGAAAATTTAGTTATGGCTAACCGAGGCCTGACAGACAAAGTTCTATCCAATTGAGTTATTGTAATAAATATTCTTGCCAAATAAGTCATAGCCATCGAAGTTCTGACCAACCAAGTCCTGGTTATTGAAGTTTTGGCCAACCGAGTCCTTACCATCGAAGTTATGGTTATCCAAGTCCTAGCCAATGAAGTTATGGCCAACCAAATCCTAGCTTACTAAGTTTTGGCTAACTAGTTCCTAGCCACCGAAGTTCTAGCTAACCAAAACCTGGTAATAAGTGCTCAAAAAACACTAAAATTACCATGATTTTATGTACATTAATTGATTAAAAATATATCTATTTATATAATTTTATCATATATTTATATAGATTTGTCTTTTTCGGAATCACGGGTATTATTATTGTTTTTCAGGTATTTTTACTTAAAAACGTAACTTAAAGAATCAAAGAGGAATAGTGGAGGCAATACATCACAAATATATTAATAAATAAATGAGGAAAGGTCAACAAATATGAAAAGATTGGACAAAATGGGTCAAAAATGTCAAAAAGGAGAAAAACGTGCACGGAGTTGCCCAGCCCATGCGCGCCAGTGCCCAGCCGTGCCGAGCAACAAGTGCGCTGCACACAACATGCCTAGTCCACGCGTGCCCCAACTCCACTCTGCGTGCGCCGCTGCCACCTACGCCTCAATCTGCGCACAATCCACCCTACGTCATACTGACATTATTAGATGACATCATCATTCATTACTCCACGTTTCCACCATTTTTTATCATTTTTTCACCCACTTTTTTTTCCCATCCTCACCTATAAATACCCCAATTCTCTTCACATAAAACACACCTCAAAACACATCTTATCTTATCTTTCTTTCTCTCATTTCTTAGTTTTTAAGCTTTTCTTAGTTTTTTCTTAGTTTTTAGCTTTTCTTAGTTAGTTTCTCTTAATTTTAGAGTTCTTCTCTTTTTGAGAAGAACTAGTTATGTTTTTGTAATTTATTTGCTTTTAGATTAAATAAATGGGAGTGCATATTTCGTTTGGAGGTTTTCCAGCAACAGGAATAACATCGAAGTACTATAAGGATTTTATTTTCTTTAGAGTTATTTTTTATGCTTTATTCTTATATGTTATATTTAATTTGTCTGTGATTAAATTTAACTTTGCTGGCTGTTTGTAAACATGATATAATAATAACATTGTTATGCGTGCGAAATATTAAATAGGTAAAAATCTCTAAAATGAATTGATTTTATTTTTATTCAAGATTTTATATTAAGAATGTTAGAGAGAAATATATTATTTTTCATTACAAACTTAAATCTGAAAATTAGATTTTAAGGTTTAGTTATCGAGTCTAATTTAGAGTAATGCTCTTTTATTTGTTAGTACAATCGCCTAGTAGTTAGAGTGAAACTCTATTTCAAAAGTTTTTATAAGAATTATTATCTGAAAATGTATTGACAATATGTCTAATCCTAGGTTAGTACTCAGATAATTAAATTCTTAGGTTTAATTTGGACACCTTGAATAAAGTTTAAACTGTCTAATCCTACAAAAAGTGGCATTTAAATGGTTCATTTTAAATCTCTTAGAAAAAAGAATTAATTTAATTAACCAAATTAGTTATCAACCCCACCCATAGGTGTTAATTGATTTGTTTAGTTAACAAAGAATATATAACCCCACCAAAGGTGGTATTCATATAAAAAAGAGAGAATCAATAAATATCAATTTATATCTTTAATAACCTTGATAATATGAGCAAGCATAATTAACTTAGTTATTATATCCATAAATACTCCACTATTAGAAATGATAAAATATGTATAAATATTTATTGAATCTGTATCTGTATCTATGTTTATTTTTATGTTATTAGATTAGAAATACAAAACCAAACTATCGTGACAGGATGTTTAAGATTTAATTTCTTTTTTAAAAATTTGAATAATAAATTAAAAACTACATATATTTCTTTCTTATATCGACCTTGGGAGTATACTTATCATTTTCTACAAAATGATTCGTGCACTTGCGAGAGTTTTATAAATATAAAACCAAAGTATTGGTAGAATCGGTGATGTCAATTTTCACTCATCACCTGGCTTCCCAGGTCTTGGTTATCAATGTTCTGGACAATTGAATCCAGGCCAACCAGGTCTTGGTTATCGAAGTTTTGGCTAACTGAGTCCTAGCTATCGAAGGTTTGGCTAACCAAGTCTTGGCCAACGAAGTTCTAGTCAACTAGGTCTTGGCCAACAAAGTTCTAACCAACCAAGTCCTAGGCATCAAATTTCTTGCCAACACAGGTCTTGACTAATAAATTTATGGCCAACCAAGTCCTTACTGGTGATGTTCTAGCCAATGATATCTTGGCCAATGACATCGTAGGTAATGGCGTTCTTATTGGTTCATTCCTAACAAGTCTATTTTTGGTTGGAAATTCTCTAACTTGTGATGTTCCAATGAGGAGGTCCATATCAATTTATGGGCTGGTCATTTCAGTCAATACAACCTTTTTTGGCTATGTCTATAAAGATAATTCTAGGATCATAGTAGGATCCATCAATAAGATGACTTCATTCTTTTTAGAAGGACTTGCATAAGTGTGGGGATCCTTGATATTACTCTCATGGGTACCCACACTAACTAACACTAAGAATATTCTTTGTAACCCTTTTCTCAACTCACACACTCATATTTCTCATTAGAATGAAGTCACATAGAGATATAAAAGGTTGGACATTTTAGAAAGTCTAGGATGTGGGGATTACATCTTGATTACCTTAAGTTTTGATATGGCCAATATCTTGGTATACTTTAGTAAACTATGCCTTTGGTTTGTACCTAGACTATGTATATAATGTAGGCTAGTAGTTGAACCTTTAACAGGGTATCTGATGAAAAAGGATACAATGAGATACATCTCAATGTATATATATTCTTTAGAAGGACACATATCATAGCATGGCCTAGAAAGGTGGTGGAAAGGGCTCCGTGGCCATTGCTTTGTATTACTTTATACAATTTATCTTACTTGTATTTGTAATGTTATTTTTTGACTCGACCGTCGCCCCTTATATTCAAGAGGTCATGGACCTTTGATTTTTCGTGCTAGTATGGGAGGATGTAATGGTGTAAAATAAAACATGGATCTTCAACCTGAGGCACATGAAGAGATGGAAGGATTTCTTGGCCAAGGCTCAACTTGGTCTGGTTGGAAGAATGCGTATGGAACATCCTCTAACCAACCATACCTTGACAACCGACTACACTCCTAGCGTGTTAGAAGGTAGTGATACTTTTGGTCGGCCACTTCCTAACCTACGATGACACTTCTGACAGACCATCCTTTTGGTAGGTTGATCATATTCTTGGCTAGTTATGCTTCTTGGTCCTAGCTTATCTAGTCAGATGGTGGTTCTATATTTGGACCATGTGTTGGCTTCATTGTGAAACCGATAACTTTGAAGTTTGGGTGATGTTTAACTAGTATTGTGGCCTTACTTTTCTATTTGGGCCTTGTTGTGTTTGAAATATTTTTAAGTTAGGGGTGATTTATTGGTCAAGTGTTACTTAGTTAAGACACTTGGTTTATCCCTATATTTAGAGTACTTGAATTTGTTCAAGTAGTTCAAGCATAAGACATTTTTCAACTTAGGAAATTTTTGGTTACCGCTTTGTTAGAGACTTATCATCTTACTCATTGAAGCCTTGTAGGCCTAAGTATGGTGCATGAATTTAAATATAGTTCCTAGACTTGAGGTGGTATGACTTAAAATCCATAACTCTTTTTCAAGATCTATGGCCAATTCTAAGGTGGTAAGAAACTTGATAAACCATTCTTAGCGTTAGTTGTGGCCTAGACCATATGGGTATATTTATTAATACACTACCCAAGTTATTTTATTTAGTTATACTTGGTTTTACACGATGACAAACAAATAGTTAAGTTTGAGGGTATGATGATTCTATGAAAGTAGAGTCATTAACACAATTTTTTACTTAATATTTACTTGTTTTATTTAATAAATAGTATTTTTATGGCCAAAAATATTAAAATATAAACTTTTTAGTGAAAATGGGTGAAAATATAATTTTTGGAATTTTTATGATTTTTTTATGAATTTTTAACACATGACTAATCAGGAGCTACCATGTGGCCTACCTCGGAAGCATGAAAGCTCATTAGGCAAGCCACACGTACGCCATACAAGCAAGAAAAGTGAATCACGCTACACCGTGTGTAATGAGCATGAAATGTGTGCCACGTGTTGGCATAGTGTTCAATTAGAGTTTGGAGATTGGTTAACATGTCATGCCATGTGTTGTCATGCCATTACTTCATGATTTCCACCCGTGCACCACGTCATCCGTTTCTGCGAATCATATCGCACCACGTGTTGTTGACTCAGTGGGGTTGACTTTGATCGGTCTCCCCTGCCTCGCGTCGCTCCCTAATTCACCCAATGAATTTCTGATGCCATATGTCGCGCTGTATTGGTTGGAGCTGTCGTTTTGTTTGTTTTGATCATAACCCTTGGTCTAAAGTTGATTTGATGGTCCATATCACACCTAAGCAATATTTAAGCCCCTAATCACTTCATAAACCCTAAGTGGCATCCATTAGCATAATCTTTGTAAGCTTTTGGAGCTAAAAAGGGAGAAAATAGAAAAAAAAATCAAGAAACGACACAATTTTGGTGGAGATTCAAGAGGAAATTAATTTTATAATTCAAGAGATTGATTGTATTTCTTCTTCTATTATTTTCTTTATCAATTTTTATGTCTTTCTTTATAAAAAATATGAGATTTATGAACACAATTATGTGTAGTTAATTTATTAATCTAGGGATATTATCAACCCAATTTTCACCATATGATAATTTAATATTTTATCCCAATTATAATTATAATTTAATTATATTATTTAATCTGATTTGTATACTATTAATTATTTGGCCAATAATTTATCTATAGAGGTAATTAAATAGATTTGAGAGAATTATTTAATTATTTGTCTTGATTAAATAACATGCATAGTGTCTAGGCAGAGATGTATGATTCTTATGTATGTAGTCCATAATTGATTACATTAATAAGTAGTATGCAATTTAATTAGCATGAGAGTGTGATTAAATTAATTACTATATGATGTGTAGTTTACTTGAGATAAGAATACATGTTATGTTAGATTCAATTGATTATTTAATTAATTGATAATTATATTGAAGATATTTTAGTGATTTGCATGTTTAGAAAAGTGGGGGATTAAGTATTCCTATATATTTTCTCGTATATCTTTTTAGTTACTAAATCTAATTTAATTAATTATTACAATTTAGTTTAGTTATTTTAATTTTACTTTCTTAAAATATAAAAACACAAAAAAAATTGATTTTTATTTTTTTTAGTTTTAAAAATTAGTTTCTAATAAAATAATCTCACTAAGAATGATTTTTTCTTATTATTATATTACTTGTTGTGATAAGTATACTTGTTTATTCATGACACACACTTAGTATGTGACAATCAAGTTTTTGGTGCCGTTGTCGGGTATTATAAATATTAGAAATTAATAAAAACATTATTTTTTATTTTATTTATATTTCTTAATTTATTGTTCTTTACTTTAATTTACTTATTTTCTTTTACTAACATATTTATTTATTTATTTAAAAAATTTTATTTACTTTTTTTATTTATTTAGTTGTTTATTTTTTATTTTTTTTAATTTAGACTCATCTTTTAGTGCTATTAGAAGCATATAGTATAAAATGGCTAGTAATAATTATCAATGGTCATTGAATGGAATGATAGCCACAAGAAGAGTAGATGGAATGCATGAGGTAAATGATATCATGATACTTACAACTCAAGTGTCTTCTTTGGTATATCTTTTGAAGGATCAAAACTCGCCAGTGAGTATAAACCATGTCCAAGATTTAAGAGTGTTTTTTGATGGAGTCCATTTGTTTGACAATTGTCCATATAATCCTAAATCGATCTTTTATATAGGTAATGTGAATTAAACAGTAATTCATACTTCAACACATAACCCAAGATGGAGATAAAATCCAAATTTCTCTTGGAATAGCAACAATCAAGGTGGTAATCAATTCAACTATTAATCATTTCCACCACCTAGTTTCCAACAACCATAACAATTACAAGCCTAAGAAAAGAAGCCATCTATTGATGACAATACAAATGCCTTAATGGGGATGATGAAAGACTTCATCCAATCATTTAATACAAAAGTGTCATCTCAAGAAGCTTCAATTCGAAATTTGGAGAATCATATGGGACAACTTGCTCAAGTTATAAACCAAATGCCTCAAGATAACCTTCAAAGTGACACAATTGTAAACCCAAGAAGAGAAGGTGAGGACCATTGTAAATCATTAGCCTTGAGAAGTAGTAAAACTTTAGAACATGAACATAAGACAGAAAAAGGATGAGGAAAAATATGAAATTAACAAGGATAAAAAGGAACTAGTGGATAAAGAAAGCATTGAAAAAGAAATAATTCAGCCAAAAAAGAGTAACCTTTACAAACCCATTATTCTTTTCCCTCAAAGACTGCAAAAACAAAAGTCAGATAGGTAGTTTTTAAAATTTCTGGAAGTTTTCAAGAAGTTGCACATAAACATATCATTTGTAGATGCACTTGAACAAATGTCTTCTTATGCCAAATGTCTGAAGGACATCTTGTTTAAGAAAAAAAAAGGCTTGGGGAGAATGAAATAATAACCTTAACTAAAGGTTGTAGTGCCATCCTTGCTAGAAAACTACCCCAAAAGGTGAAAAATCCAGATAGTTTTGACATTCCTTGTACAATTGGGAACATCCACTTTGAGAAAACATTATGTGACTTGGGTTCTAGCGTTAACCTTATCCCGTTATCAATCTTCAATATATTGAGGGTTGTTAAAGCCAAACCCACTTCAATAATATTACAAATAGCAGATAGATCAATTAAGAGACCTTGAGGTGTGGTACAAGATGTGCTAGTAAAAGTAGAAAAAATCATCTTTATGATAAACTTCATTGTGTTAGACATGGAAGAGGATCGTGACGTTCCTATCATACTTGTCAGTCCATTCTTAGTAACTGGAAGAATACTCATTGATATACAAAAATGTGAACTTATAATGAGAGTGCAAGATGAACAAATAATGTTTAAAGTTTTTAAAGAATCTAAAACCCCTGATATTGATAATGTTAATGAATGTTTAAGGATAAATGTTATTGATTATAGGAATAGCTTGAAAGAATCTGTTGAGTTACCCACACTTAAGACTATTACACATGATGCTATGAACAAGGACATAAACTCACCAAAAAATAACTCAACCTAATATAACTTTGAAAGTATGGCATCAAAGGTTGATATTATAGACTATGTGAAGTTTTTGGAGGACATGCCTCTCATGTGTGTATCAAATGTGATTATGGGAAATTTGAAGATATGATCTAAGCTCAAACCATCAATTGAAGAGCCACCAAGTTTATACCCTACACTTTTACCCTTCCTTCCCTAGTCAAGTATGAAAGTGAAAGAGTTTTATAGAGAGAGAAATACATAAATTGGATGAGTTACAGTGAAATGCTTATAAGAATGCCAAAAAGTTCAAAAGGAAAACAAAAATATGGCATGAAAAGAGAATGGAACACCGTGTTTGCAAGCCAATACATAAGGTATTATTGAAAAAATCAAGACTAAAGTTGTTTCCAGGCAAACTCAAAAGTAAATGGATACAAAGGGATGTGTCTTAGGACTTGATATAACTGTCTAGTCAAGGACGTTAAACGTGACGCTGGTTGGGAGGCAACCCAACATTGTTTTACTTATATTTTTGTTGTTTTTGTTTTGTAGGTGAATAAATGTGGAGAGCAATGATGCATCAAGAATGAGTATTTCAGTGACAAATGTGGTATGCCATAATTAAGGGAGTTTTCTTTTCTTTTACCTTTTCATATTTATATGTGCATATTGGGGACAATGTGTAATTTAAGTTTGGGAGATGGAATTTCAGTCTCTACATTAGTATTTAGTATGCATTTTAAATTTTTAGGGAATTTATTTTAGGATATTTTTAATCATGATTTGGGTAGAAATTGATAAATATAAGGAAACTAAATATATGCATGCTTGATATGAAACATACGAATTTAATGATAAAAATTGGTTTTCGTGACTAGGATAAGAAATGTAACATGTTTGTTAAGATATTTACATTAATCATGTAATATGCTTACTAGTTTTGATTCGATTGATTTAAATTCTTATGCATATGCTCATGATTGATTTTGGTGTTCTTATTGAAAGAAAATTTGTCTTGAGTTATGCGAGTCAATGAGATCTACCAAGTTTTAGAATCTATTTGATCATCCCTTGAGGCCAAATCCTAAATAGTATTCAGCAAGAGAAATGAATTAGGCCTTATTTGGATCGATTGAGCTTTTCATGCTAACCATTGTTAATATCTTTAGTCACTCATTTGAGCTTAACAAATAATAACCTTTCATATCTTTAAGCCACATTTAATGCCTAACTAATAAGTATTACCTTTACCCTTGCACCTTTAGCTTGTATGAAAAGAAAAAAAATGCAATCATGTGTTATGCTATAGCGTAAGGTGAAATGTAATGCACCCTATAAAAAAAGAAGAAGCAAAACTCACAACACAATTATCCCTTTAAAGAAAAAAGAAAATAAAATTGAAAATAAGTTTGGGTGTGTTGTGTAGTAACAAAAAAAAGGAAGAGAAAAGAGATGTGGAATAAAAGAATATGAAAAAATGTCAAAATAGGGTGCACTGAAATATAAAGTAAAAGTTCAATTATAGTTAAAAAGTGCACGGAGGAAAAAAAGCTAAGATGTGGAAAGAGCCTAAAATGTCTTCATTTATCGACCCCTACCTAAGCCTTATAATACAATCATGTAAAGTCCCTATTGATCTTGAGCTAAGTACATATTTATATTAGTGGAGAGAGATGTGAAAAATAGACTTATGAGACTTGTTCTAAGAATAAATTGAATAACATGCTCATATAGGTTGATTTCATAAGTGCATTGGATGATATCATGTGTAGTACACATACATGAATCAATTTTTCAAAAACCTTGCATATCCTTGTATTGATGGGACATTGATTGATGAATATTTGAGCCTTTTTATCATATAATTGTACGACTTTTGAAAGGGATTGTTTTCATCAAACATGCATGTACTAATAGATGTATATTTATGAATACACTAACCAAGTTATTTTATTTAGTTATACTTGGCTTTACTTGAGGACAAACAAATAGTTAAGTTTGAGGGTGTGATGACTCTATGAAAGTAGAGTTATTAGTGCACTTTTTACTTAATATTTACTTATTTTATTTAACAGATAGTATTTTTATGACAACAAATATTAAAATATAAACTTTTTGTGAAAATGGGTGAAAATATAATTTTTGGAATTTTGGGAATTTTCTAGAATTTCTATGATTTTGTTTTATGAATTTTTAATGCAGGACCAATCAGGAGCTTCCATGTGACCTGCCATGCAAGTAAGGGAGCTGACTAGGTAAGCCACACGGATGCCACACAAGCACAAAAAATGAATCATGCTATGTCGTGTGTAAGGAGGATGAAACGTGTGCCATGTGTCGACATAACGTTTAATTTGAGTTCGAAGATTGGTAAATATGCCTTACCACGTGTCACTACGTCATTACTCTGTGCTTTCCACTCGTGCCCTACGCCATCTGTTTCTGCAAATCATGTCGCATCATGTGTTGCTGACTCAGCATACATTGACACTAATCGGTCTCCCCTACCATGCGTCACTCCCTAATTTGCCCAGTGAATTTTTTATGCCATATGTTGCGCTGTGATTGGGTAGAGTTGTCAGTTTTGCCTATTTTGATCGTAGCCCTTGATCTAAAGTTGATCTGGCGGTCCAGATTGCACCTGAGCAATATTTAAGCCCCTAATCACTTCATAAACCCTAAGTGACCTCTATTAGCATAATTTTGGTCAGTTTTTGGAGCTAAAAAGAGAGAAAAATTCAAGAAACGACACAATTTTGGTGAAAATTCAAGAGGAGATTAATTCTATAATACAAGAGATTGATTGTATTTCTTATTCTACTATTTTCTTTATCAAATTTTATGTCTTTCTTTATGAAACATATGAGCTTTATTAACATAATTATGTGTAGTTAATTTATTAATCTAGTGATCTTATGAACCCAATTTTTACCATGTGATGATTTAATATTTTACCCCAATTATAATTTTAATTTAATTTAATTATTTAATTTGATTTATATGTTATTAATTGTTTGACCAATAATTTATCTATAAAGACAATTAAATACAGATAGATCAATTAAGAGACCTTGGGGTGTGGTACAAGATGTGCTAGTAAAAGTAGAAAAAATCATCTTTATGGAAAACTTCATTGTGTTAGACATGGAGGAGAACCGTGACGTTCCTATCATACTTGTCAGTCCATTCTTAGCAACTGGAAGAACACTCATTGATGTACAAAAATGTGAACTTACAATGAGTGTGAAAGATGAACAAATATTGTTTAAAGTTTTTAAAAAATATGAACCCCCTGATATTGATAATGCTAATGAATGTTTAAGGATAAATGTTACTGATTATAGGAATAACTTGAAAGAATCTATTGAGTCACCTACACTTAAGGCACAATACTCACCTATGATGCATTGAGGATTTTAAACTCTCTAATTCTAGAGGTAGCTTAGGCCCATATATAGGGTTATTTCTTACTCACTACTCGTGGTAGTGGTACATTCCCTATGAGATATCGAAAGCTATTTTGGTACCAGGGTGATATAACCTCTTTTCCAAGGTCTAAGGTAGATTAAGTGATTGTTAGACCAAGTTAAGATATTTTTCATCTAAGCATGGAATCTGATGGAACTACTTGAGAGCATTGTGTTCTTTAGGGTTACTTATGTATGCCCAATTTCTATTGTCCATTGGGTGGTTTGGATCTTAAGGTGTAGTAATTACTTGTAGGGTTGCTTCTTATTCACTTCCTAGGGTAGGGTGGAAGCCTGGATGCATGTAGAGCACTGAGGGCTCTAGACTTTTTCAAGCCTAGGCAACTCAGACCCGTTCTTTATTTGATTATGAACTTTCTATCCTATCGAATCTTCTAAGTGTGGATCTTTGGTTTATAAAACGATATAGATATCCTAAGTGCTTCCTTTATTGATAATGATAAATTTAAATTATCATAGGTCTAACCTTTAAATTGTAAAAAATTTAAGTAAAAATTAAAATTGGTAGGGCAAGCATTTTCTAGTCCTAGCTTGGTCACATTTTTATTTCTAGCCCATTCAGATTCCTATGATGTAACATTCTCTGACTATCTTTTACTCTCCAAGGACTATCTTGTTCCCATATATGTTGGAAACTTCAAGTTAAGGTGATACGTTAAAAGTATAACCCTGGCCCTATGTAGGAACATTTTGCCTAGGATTAACCCTGGCCCTATGTAGGAACGTTTTGCCTAGGATACAATTATAAGAGGATGGACATTCCACAATAAGGAATTCCACCATAATTGATTGAGCTGTCAATATCTATTAGAATCAATTGCAAAGTGATGTTGGCCACTTTGAGGGTGACTACTTGAGAATCCACATGAGGGTGGATCAATCTATAGGCTTCTCTTTTAAAAAATGTTATGTTTGAGCTTGTAAGTTTAGGATCTTTCCCTAGGTTGCATGAAGCAACAACCTCTAAAATTTTTGGACTAGAGATGGCCTCACAAATAAGTGCCTTGCAGGCTTTGTTAGAACTACTCTCAGACCTCGCAGACCTTTCGTCTTTGTAGTTGATTTCTTTCTTATGATGGAGAGGTTAGTTGTAGTGACCGTGGTTGTTGTTGTTGCCACTGCTATTGTAGTTGTGGCTACTATTGCCTTGGATTGTGAATAAACACATCTAGTACCCTTTATTCACTAGTTCTTCCCAAAGAGGGAAAAACTCTAAAACTAAGAAAAACTAGTTAAGAAAAGCTAAAACCTAAGAAAAACTAAAAAATCTAGAAAATAGAGAAAGAAAGAGAGAAGAGAATGTGTTTTGAGGTGTGGTATGAAGTGAAGAGAAGAGGGGTATTTACAGGTGAGGATGGGGAGAAAAAGTGAGTGAAAAAATATTAAAAAATTGTGAAAATGCGGAGTGGTAATTGCTGACATCATCAATGATGTCATGAGGGCGGCTGTGCGCGAAAATGGGGCAGCAGCAGGGCGCGTAGGGGCACGCACGGAATGACAGCATGGCACGCTGCTGGGCGCTAGCGCGCGTGGGACTGGGCAGCTGGGCGGTGCGACGATGCAATTTCCTTCTTTTTGACATTTTTGACCCATTTTGTCCAATTTTTCGATATTTGTTGACCTTTTCTCATTTATTTATTAATATATTTGTGATGTATTGCTTCCAGTAATACTCTTTGAGTCTTTAAGTTACGTTTTTAAGCGAAAATACCTGAAAAATAATAAAAATACCTGTGATTCCGAAAAAGAAAAATTTATATAAATATATGATAAAACATATAAATATATATATTTTTAATCAATTAATGTACATAAAATCATGGTAATTTTAGTGCTTTTTGAGCACTCATCAATGACCATAATTTCTGGGGTTAGTAGGGACTCAATGGAGACTACCAAGTCTAGAAGTCTGCCTCGGTTCAACTTTTGTTTGTCCTTCTTCTAATTTTTCAATAAGTCTATCAATGGTGGGACGAGGAATAGTTGGTACCTCATCCTGGACCTTTCGACGGTTGTTTGTTGTTGAGGTTGTTTAGTCAACACGGTTGGCATGGACAGAGTGTTCTTGCAGGCATGCCTTCCGATGGTTGCATAGGTCGAAATGCCTCTTGAGCTAGTCCCGGACGATCCATGAAGGATGATAGGTGGGACTATGATCTAGCATCCAAGGATGGACGGTTGTGATGAACAGAAATAGTGTGACCGACCATAGGATTAGGATCCCACTATGGACGGTCAACTTGTTGGTCAAGTCCATAATGGTTGTAGGTCTAGTTTTAAGTGCTATGGGCATTGAAAGATGCTTTAGAAATATCTTCTAGGACCATAATTGGTCCAAGAAATTATGATAATGGAAGATGCTCCAAGATAACCTAGAATGTATTTTCCATCATGTCCAGATGGACTTCATTTCTAGCTCACCTTGCCTTTTTTGCCCACCTGGCTTGTTTTAGGCGGATAGGTCTAGGTTCAGTGTCCATATTTCTAGTAGAATGCAGTAGGGTTGAAAGGATGGCTTGTTGATTAATAGGTTGGACCTTTTGACTAGTTGTTGGGGTTTTAGAGGTGGAGCTAACTGGTTGGGCCATGAATTTTTGCAAAAGATAAAAAATATGAGACCAGAAGATTTTGGTGTTCTTTTTAAAAAACACTACTAGTAAGGTCCATGATCTTTCTTTTTTCAAATATCTTTCTTTATATATATATATATATATGTATATATATTATTTCTTAACAGATCAAGGATTTTGAGACCTTTTTTAAGAGTCCTAAAATGTTGTAATTTTTTCAGCCAAATAGAACACCCTTATTTCTCATAGACGGTTCCAAATATTGATACTAATTTTTGTCAATACCAGGTAGGACTATTCTTCATAGAATTTGCAAGATGAACAAATTGTTAGGACTTTGGACTACCTACGATCCTTAAGTCAATAATTGTAAGATGTAGAATAAAAGAGATCTTAACATTGCTATAGTAATTTCATGAAAATTGAGTGTTTAGCTATAATTCTAAGTTATGAAAAATATGATATTTGATCTTAAATCTAAGATTTGATATTATGTTATGCATATGTAACTATATATAGAAAAAAGAATAAACCTGATAGCTTATTCTTATATAATTAGGATTAAACTATTGTAGTATTATAGACAATTATTTGTTGTAGAGATCCATTGTTTGTGCATTTTTATCCTTTATTATCTGTTATATTATCCCTTAAAAAAATAAGGATAATCTTTAGGCCTTTATTTCTTTAAGATTACTAGAAGATAATTATTTATCCTTTATACTTTAGGATAATTATACTGCTTTCATACTTGTACAATAATTATTGTCATTCTTTGGCTACCATGTGAGATATACAAAATTATCTCAAAACACGACATATAAAATATTTAAATTTTAAATTGATATATTTATATAAAAATTATTATTTATAGTAATAAATAAGAAAATTAAAAGAATAATTAGTATGCTTGGATAATTATTAAATTATTATAGAGATTTAACATTTATATTTATGTTTTAAACTAAAATAACAATTTAATGTAATTATTATATGCATAATATTTAAATATAACACATTATAAAATAAAATATGAATTTATTTATAATTTTAATAATAATTTGGTTCAAATTAGATTGCAACGAATTATAAAATTTATTAATTTGAATTCGATTTAAATCTGAAAGGATTGTATTTTTTTTCAATACGAATCTTATTTGATTATAAATGTTTTCAATCTAATTCAACCTAAATCCAATAGATCGAATCAAAATTTTCAATTTATATAGATTAATCAGATTATTTATTTACCCTTTATTTATGAAGAATATTGATATAATATAGATTTTTTTAATTAACCAAACTAGCAAAAATTATCGAAAAATCATAGTTTTATACTTATAAATATTAAAATATCCTTATAAAACAAACGAATAAAATAAAAATAAGATTAAATTTCATAATATCTATGACATTCATCACCGACAGATGTAACATATACTTACAATAATTCTAACAACTTATCAAATGTAATATATTATAACCACATGTATACGTGTTATATTTACTATAGTTCTAGTAACATAATGGGTGTAACATGTTACATTTGTTATTTTTGCATATAATACGTTACATTTATCATAATTCTAGTGATCTATTAGATGTAACCTATTACATCCAATTATATCTTTGTATATAATAAGTTACATCTATCGAAGCCTCAATAAGGTTGCTAGCAGTGGCTCACAGAATACTTGTATGATTATCGATAGTGGTTGTGAGAGATGTGATGCGTATGATCTTAATATTATTTTATTGAAGTTATGAAACACGTATCTTTTGTTCATTTTGTTATATAATTTGATATAAAATTATAAATTTTAAGATGTTTTTTAATTATAAAAAATTAATTAATTTATTAAAAATAAATCCATTTACTTAAAAAAAAAAAAACTCTTAGTAACTTCAAATTGTTAGAGTAAGAGTGATCATATTTGGGCCAACACAGTCGGCCCTTCTCTATACAGGCTTCAATCGTTGGAGCTGCGCACTGTTTCGTACTAAGTAGCCGACTTGTAAGTGAGTCTGTCTTTGGCTGTGAGGGAGCAATTGGAAGGCAATTGAAGATTGCATTTTGTATCTTCTTTCTTCTTCTTGTTGCCGTGGTTTGAGTAACGCTGCTCAATCATTAGATGGACGCGCATTTGCTCAGAACTTGGAATTTAACCTTTCTAGCCTCTCAGCTGAAGCCCATTATTCTTAAGAAGCATCTCTTTCACTTTGTCTCTTCCTTTAGAAGCACCTCTTCTTCTTCTTCGTTCGTCCTTCGTTGTTCTTCACCCTCCTCTACCACTTCCACCTCCGAATTCATACCCTCTCGTCGCAGCCGCCGTTCCTCTTCTTCATCCACATCTTCCTCTTCTTCTTCTACTTCTGATAGGGAGGCTATTCGTGCTATTCGCTTAACCAAGGTTTGCCCTTTAATTTTATTCATCAATTTCAAAGATAAACTATTTTACTGCGCAGTGACTATCTGTAATTCCCACTTCCCAAATTTGAATTGTCGATATTTGTTTCAATGTTTCTGCTTGCAATTATTTGATGTCCTTTTCTTTGTGTATTAATAATTGGTTATATTATTTTGTAGATAGAAGAATTGAGGGCCAAGGGTTTTGAGCCATATGCTTATAGATGGGATAGGACTCATACTGCTCGTCAGCTCCAAGATATTTACAGAAATTTAGGCAATGGTCAAGAGTCTAACACCGACCAAGATCAGGTTTCCGTTTCCGGTAGAATTGTGGCTCGCAGAGTATTTGGAAAGCTTGCTTTTTTCACTCTCAGAGATCACTCTGGGACAATACAGGTTCTTAATTATGCTCTCTTGTTTTCTATTTAATTCGAAACAGTCCCCATTTCCGTAATGTCCTGCTTCTCGTGACTTGGAATAATTGGATTTCTTAGTATTTAAACACAGCTTTATTGCGAGAAGGAATGCCTTGCAAACGATCAATTTGACCACCTAAAAACTCTTGTTGATATTGGCGATATACTTGGCGCCTCTGGCTCAATTAAGCGTACAGAGAAAGGCAGGTTTCTGCTTTCTATATTAATGTTGCATTTTTTTCCTTCCTTGGTTGCACGATCAAGTGTAGAATTGGACTAATAAGAACTTCACCAAAAAAAAAAGGAAAAGAAAAAAAGAAGTTTATTAGCTGCTATCAGTTCATTAACACGACTAGCAACTTTAGGCTTATGCTGTACTCGTATATCAATATTGATGAAGATACACCATTCTGTATTCTGTGGTAATAAGTGATTTTCAATTTATGCGCTATTCACTATTCTGTGGTAAAACTATTCTTGCCTCATAGATTGGAACCCTTAGCTACATCTGTTGATTTAATTTTCCCAAATGAAAATTCAAATACAAATGCTATAGTGGTCAGATAAAACTGATTCTATTTTGTATGCTTCTTTGAGCACATTTTTATATTTATTTAACTGGTAAGTATTTACGTGGTTTCTTCAGGTGAGCTTTCTGTCTTAGTGACTTCTTTTACTATTCTCACAAAATCTTTGCTGCCCCTGCCGGACAAATTTCATGGTCTCACTGACGTGGATAAGCGTTATCGGCAACGGTTAGTTCACCACTGACACTCATTCTTTCTTACTTTTCTAATTCTCCCCTTTTTGGTGGGTGGGATGTCAGTTGAACTTCAACCCGTGTTCTAAATGTCTGTTTCGTCTTTAACTGACATGTCTCAAGGGTGACATTCTTGGGTTCATGAAAGTACTTGCGGATGCAGGAGTGAGAAGGAAAAAATTTCATTATACTCCCGAGTTTTCATATTTCTTCACAAATATCCCCAATGTTTACAAAATGTCAAAGTTACCCTCAATACTCAACAAAGTTAAATGAACAGTTAATTTTGAGGGTAAATTTGTAATTATATAACGAGCTCTGAAAAGATGTCAAAAATAAATATTCTAAAAATAAATTTCTTATTAATTAATAATTAAGCTAATTTAAATAAAGTTAATTAAACGCTAACAAACTCAGCCACCACTTACCCTTTATAACACGACACGCACCGTCTCTGAAGCCCTACCTAACCTTGTTGTTGCCTCCCCAGCTCCAATCCCTCGCCCCATTAAACTCGTCACCACCATCGACCTTTGCCAAAAATCCTCACACTGACACTAGTTTTGACCGAAATAGCCATAGCTAACCCCACCCTCTTTTGTTGCTTTCGATCGGGATTCACCTCCCCATCCTCTTGCGGAGGATCCATTGAAGTCCACTTAATGTTGTACACAACTCCTAGTTAATAACTTGGCTTCACCTTCTTGCACAAACTCAGTTCCCTTTGGTTCTTCAGCAAATCCATGTGCTTTGGATGCTGGGAGAAAGAGGAGAGAAAGAACCCCTATAGAGTCATAGAGAAGCGAAAGGAGGGACACAAAGGAACACCAACTTATCACTTTCAACTTCATGTCAAATTCAAGAGTCATTTGATCTCCTCACTATTTGTGCTCCTTTGAAAACCCAATATCATTTACAGAGAGATACCTACTGAACCTGAGAACAAGAAAACCCAATAGATAATTCACGGACCCAAATTATTATTTGTTCATTGGTGAAGGAGTTTTTGGGATGTGTGTTTTGAAGATTTTAGCTGAAGTTCTTGTGTTTTTGAGTAGGAGATTTAGATAACATGAGAGAAAAACGAAGTGGAGAAACTTGGATATTTGACTAATTTGGATTGTGTGCTACTTACCTATGGACCCTCTAAGCACCTTTCTCAAAACAGAGATTTTCTAAAATGAAAATTTAATTGCAAATGTAAGAAGTTCGGTAACTAGATTAGTTGTCAAAGATTTTACAAAGAAAACCTCAACAATCGGCCAGATAACTTCTCAGCCTTTGAATCTGGCTACAACCACTTAAAATAAGCCAAAGAATAAAGAAAACAATCGAGAATTCCTCATTATGATGAAAAAGCTGCGTACAATTTAGGGGATTTATTCAGCTAGTGAAAGAACAGTATGGCATGGGAGCTATTTGAATCTTTAATTGGAAAAAAAGGGTTAGAGCATCAAGAATATAATACAAATGTCTTAGTGGCATTTGGTTTCATATTTGGTTCAAAACAAAAGGGGTTTCTCAAACTAGAAAATGGCTTGGATCAAGTATGGCTAGAGAGAGAGTGAGGAAGTGAAGAGAGAAATTAATTTTTTATTTTTATTTAAATTAGTTTAATTTTTAATTTGTGCAAATTCTGTACAAGTATCATATTTACTAACGTTCATTACAAACAAGGGGCATTCTTGAAGATACATGAAAAGTTGATGGTATTGTAGCTCATTTTCAAAAGGTTAAGGGTATTATTGAAGATAATTGAAATCTCAGGGGTATTAGGGAAACATGCGTGAGTGAGAGGCGAGGCTTCAATAACCATCTTTTGTAGCAAATTTGTTGATGTTTAGTTTTTATCTTAAACTAAATGGTTTTGCTAATTCATGCTAATATTTTTGTGTTCTATCAAGTTCTTACTCCTTTAATTTCCTGCAATGTTCATTTTCTTCTTTGCCTCCCCCTCTCTGGGGAGACAGAATTTACTCTTCCTGACTATATTTTCTAAATGAACTGTGATATTTATCCTGGCTGCTCTTTGAACACGGGTTTCCCTGCCCTTTTACTTTAATTAAAATATTAATTTTTCTTTAATATATATATATATATATATTTATAAAAATCATTCATTGGGTTAAATATTGTTCCAACTATTCCTGACCGGGACAAGTAGACTTTTTGTTTGAAAATATCATCATAATGATCCCCCCTCCTTGCTGAGTTCATGTTAGTGTTAATTTGTGAGACTTTATCATGTTAAACTTTATCTTTTCAATGTTAAGGTATGTTGATATGATTGCAAATCCTGAGGTAGCTGATATATTCAGGAAAAGAGCAAAGGTAGGTCACTCCATGAAGTGGTCTTGGTTAGCTTAATTAAATCAGATCCTGGTTCATATCTGTATTGTTTAGTTTAATTAAATCAAATCCTATGCACCGCTCTGTAACATTTTCATTCGAAAGCTTACATATTTCTCAGTATCCTATTGGGTTATAGTAATTGAAGATGCTTTCTAATTCCTGCATGATGTTTCTCATATATTTTAATGTAAGAAGAATTATTAACTAGGGAAAAATGGTTCAATCTATATTGTTTGTTATTTTATTGTAAAGGCTCATTAGTATTACTGTTTATCTTGTCCATGGGTTTCTTATTGTAATATTTTGGAAGCTTTTGAAGAAGAATGAATTTTGAGAGCAGTGTTCCTTCTTTTATCTTCAACTTTCTCCCCCGTTCATATCATTCCTCTTTAAAACAATTTATTGCTACCATTGTAATCTTCCTACATCGAACTTGGTATAAGTTTACCCACAGAAATAAAGGTCTTTGTGCTTTATGCCTTTATCTTTTTACGTAAGCATATGTGTCAGTGTCATTCTGTACAAAGTTTTTCAATTCTATATAATAAAATATAATAGTAGATATGCTGACATAATTAGTTGG
Organism: Hippophae tibetana; assembly: GCA_037013495.1. Classification (NCBI taxonomy): domain Eukaryota; kingdom Viridiplantae; phylum Streptophyta; class Magnoliopsida; order Rosales; family Elaeagnaceae; genus Hippophae; species Hippophae tibetana. The sequence goes on from CM072803.1 coordinate 15,791,112, forward strand.
AAGATCATGGCAGCCTGGGCTTTGGTTTCTTTAGCTAGATAGCTAAAATATTTGTATAAGACAGATAATTATCAGTGCACAAGACAGAGTTTAGAATATCATGTGCCTAGCATAGCAAGTTGCAGCAAGTGTGACTTAAGCTGCACATTGGCAGAATTCCTTTACTTTTCTCAGCACATTCTCATTTGTTTGAAATAAAAATATTTTCAGAATTTATTGAGTTTTTTAAAGATTGTCTGAATGTACTTTTGTTAGTTAAAAACACTGAATGTATTACTAGGTTTATTTTATACCTTGTGGCAGTTGATATGTCTAATGGTTATTAAATTTTCTGATCCAGATTGTGTCAGAGGTGCGCAAAACAGTGGAGTCTTTAGGCTTCATTGAAGTTGAAACTCCAGTTCTACAGGTTTGGAATAACCTATATGTCTCGTGGTCATACTGTAAATATTTTAGGCTTTTAGAATATAGATATTTTTATTTGACTTGAGTGATTGCTTGCTAATTCTGATAATAAATCAGAGTTTTTGTACTTGCAAGATGAAGAAAATATTGAGAGAAATGGTGAAGAAAATCTGAATTATTATTTATTTATTTCTCTATATTTTTCAAATATATTTACAACAATATAAGTTAGACTAATACACCACTATTATAGCCTGTACACAATTACTATTATCTGAAATTCTGTACTCTCTCTCAAGTTTGATGATAGATATTAATCATTCCTAATTTGTAACTCAGTTCTTCAAAGATGGTTCGAGGTAATGCGTTGGTGAGGATATCTGCAATTTGATGACGAGTAGATGTATGTAGGAGGTCTACAATTTTTCCATCTAACTCTTTAATGAAATTACGATCAATTTCTACATGTTTGGTTCGGTCATGATGAACAAGGTTTCTTGCAATTCTTTTTGCAGCTTGATTGTTATAATGCATGCTGATAGGTTCAGTAGTTGTAAAGTCCAGTTTATTGAGTAGTCTTCTTAACCACATTTTTTCACAAATCCCATGGGCCATAGCTCTGAATTCAGCTTCTACACTGTTTCGAGCAACTACTGACTGTTTCTTACTTCGCCAAGTTACAAGATTCCCCCACACGAATGTACAATACCCAGTGGTAGATCTGCGATCCACTATAGAGCTTGCCCATTTAGCATTTGCAAAGACTTCAATTTTCCTGGTAGAATTCTTACTGAAGTACAATCCTTTTTCTGGTGTCATCTTGAGATATCTGAGTATATGATAGATCGCCTCCATGTGTTCTTCAGTGGGACTGTTCATAAATTGACTTACAACACTAATTGAAAAACCAATATCTGGTCTAGTGTGTGATAGGTAAATGAGTTTTTCCACTAATTTTTGATAGCGACCTTTGTCCACAGGTGCACTGTTTTCTTTGATTTCGAGTTTTACTGTAGGATCCATCAGAGTTTTTGTTGGTTTACATCCCATCATTTCAGTTTCCTAGATCTTTGATCTCAAATTCCTTGGCTAAGAACTCCTTGAGTTTATTCATCTCAACTGTAGAATTACCTATTAGAACAATATCATCTACGTACACAATTAAGATAACTATTCTGTCATTAAAGAAATGCTTGACAAAGAGTGTGATTTGATTGGCATTAATTGTACCCATATCTCTTCAAAACTTTAGAAAACTTATCGAATTAGGCACGTGGAGACTGCTTCAATCCATATAAGGATTTCTTAAGTTTGCAGACTTTATTGGTTGGAGTAGGAGCTTCAATTCCAGGAGGAATGTCCATGTAGACTTCTTCAAGATCACCATTGAGGAATACATTCTTAACATCTAATTGGTAGAGATGCCAATCCAAGTTAGATGCTAGGGAGAGAACCTGAATAGTGTTTAGCTTTGCTATAGGTGTAAAAGTTCCTGATAGTCAATCCCATATGTTTGAGTGAATCCCTTAGCCACAAGGTGAGCCTTGAATCTTTCTACACTATCGTCTGCTTTGTGTTTAACTATAAAGATCCACTTACATCTAACAACTCGTTTTTTCGGTGGTAGTTCTATGATCTACCAAGTCTTGTTTTTCTCTAAGGCATTGAGTTTTTCAAGAATGATTGTCTTCCACTAAGGTACTTGAAAAGCTTCATGAACGGAATTTGGAACCTGTATCTTATCAAGGTTGTTGATAAATGCTTTATAACCTGGTGAGAGACTTTTATAGGAAACAGAGTTGTAGATGGGGTGGTTTGCAAGATCTTACATATTTTCTTATAGCAATTGGCAAATTCAAATCATTAGGAGGCAACTCAATAATAGAAGATTCAGTGATGTTATCATGTGAATTGTCAGAGTGACCTATACTCAGTTTGTACTCTTAGATTGGCTCAAGATATGCTCGGTTCTCCGTTCTCTCTTGAGTTCTCCTTCTGGAGTAGACAAGAAGATCACTATTTGGGACAAGGAAGTTTGGATCTATTGGCAGAGGAGTTGAGAGTTCATTGGGATTATTAGGAGCATTTGTTTGAGACATTGATTCACTCTCTGGAATTTGTGGGATATGATTTGAGACAAAATTTGTGGGATATGATTTGAGACAAAATTTGTGGGAGACTGAGTGATAATGCTATTTCAAAGTTGGTATTCATTGCCTATGTTCTTCCCCTAAATGAAAAGTTTGGAATAATACGGATATTGTTCAAAGAATGTGACATCCATTGTATTATAGAACTATTTTGTGATAGTAAATAAGCATTTGTATCATTTTTGGTATGATGAATACCTTAGGAATATGCATTTGATGACTCTGGGATCAAATTTACCTCTATGGTGTACATGAGCATAAGCAGAACATCCAAATATTTTAAAAGGAATATAAGATACGATTTTGGTGTGTGGATATGACTCAAGCAAGGTGTTGATAGGCGTTTTGAAAGTGAGAACACGAGAGGGCATCCTATTGATAAGATAGGTAACTGTAAGGACAGTTTTCCCCTAGAAATGTTGAGGGACATGAGCTGTGAACGTGATAGATCTAGCTACCTCGAGAAGATGTCCATTCTTCCTTTCATTCATCCCATTTTGTTGAGGTGTGTCAACACAAGAGCTTAGATGGACAATCCCTTGACTTAATAGATAATCACTAAGAATGAAAGTGAAGTATTTTTTAGCATTGTTAGTTTTCAATACTTAGATTTTTGTTTGAAATTAGGTTTGAGTCATGATATTAATTTTTTTAAAGATTTGACCTGTTTCAGATTTTTCTTTCATGAGAAATAATCAAGTGATTCGAGTATGATCGTCTACAAATGAAATGAACCAATGTGTCTTTGTTATGTTTTTTATTCGAGAAGGTCCCCAAATATCAGTGTGAATTAATGAGAAAGGATGTGAAAATCGACCTACTTCACATTGAAAATCCTTTGAATTTTTATTTCTAAGGATGAAAGGAATTTTTTTTTTCAAATACAGGAAATTAGGATGACTTAGGCGATAGTGATTCAACATGATTTCACCATAATTATTTGACTTAAGATTTAACAAAGCTTTATTCTGATAAGAAACCTCAGATATAACTTGAAGGGCTTGTCTTGTTGGAGGGTTTTCACATTTGAGGAGATAGAGTCCCGAGCCCTCTTTAGCACTGCCAATCATTTTTCCCGAATCCAAGTCCTGAAATTCACATAGATTATGAACAAATTTAGCCACATAATTTTTATCACGGGTGAGTTTAGTAATTGATACAAGATTACAATCAAGTTTGGGAACAAAGACAATCTAGAATAAAGGAATTTGAAATTTTTGCTGAATCAATCCTTGTTACTTTGGATATTGAACCATCGGTAATTCTGATAGTGTGTCATTCTTGGTAGGTTTTAAGATTTATGAGAAGAGAAATATCATTCATCATATGGTTCGAAGCACCTAAATTAACAATCCATGGTCTTCTCTGATTAAGGGTGTTACCTGAAAAAGCTACAGTGTCAGATGATGTTGGTAAGGATTGTCCAAATATTTTTTGAAGATCAATCTATTCCTTGCTAAACAGAGCAGGTTCAAGTGACGTAGTTCTATGGGTTGTGGAGGCAGTATTTTCATGGTTTTTTTTGTTGATGTGCCGTGCGGAAGGTGGCTTCCAATCAACTGACTTTCCATGAATTTTCCAGCAAGTTTCCTAAGTGTGATCAGGTCTACGGCAATGGTGACACCAAGGTCTTCCTCTTCGAGGACAGTTGTCTGCATTCTGAGATTGCTGGTGTCCTCGAATAGCAAGCGTAGACCCTTTTTTAGTCATTGAAATGGAAGATTGAGGACCCATCATTACCTTTTATCGACTCTTCTCTTGACGAACTTCGGAGAAGGCTTCACGAATGCTTAGTAAGGGTTTTGTTCCTAGAATTCTGCCTCGCACATCATCAGGATCTTTATTGAGCCTCATAAAAAATTTGAAAATCCACTTCTTGTCAATAATCTGTTTGTACAAGATGCCGTCTGTTGGACATGTCCATTCGTGAACCTTAAAGAGGTCTAACTGCTGTCAATATTGAGTGAGAGAGTTAAAGTATTGGGTAATTAATGGTATGAGCAAAGACGAGCTAAAAGGTTCAATAGGATTTTAGAAAGTCTTCCTCGGACAAAACTGGTGAAAAAAAATTGAATTTCAAAAATATTTTGATACCATGAAGAAAATATTGAGAAAAATGGTGGAGAAAATCTAAAGTATTATTTATTTCTTTCTCTGTATTTTTCAAATGTATTTATAGCAATATAAATAAGACTAGGAGTTAGACTAATACACCACTATTATAGCCTATACATAACTACTATTATATGAAATTCTACACAAGATTATTTATCCAAACAATAAGTGAAGGCTGAGAGAGATAATTCTACACAAGATTATTTATCCAAACAATAAAGGGAGGCTGAGAGAGATTAGAGAAGTATTTTTTTATAGATTGGTACTTTATGTTCTTTGGATGTCACATGTTTTGCAATTGCAATTAAAACCATGGTTTCAAAAAAGGGTTTAAGGCTAGTCTCAAGGCTCGCATCAAGGCATTTTTTCCACCTAGGCAGTCTTGAGGTTAGCTTATTAGGAGTTGAAAAAATTATACACCTTTTGTTGTTGAGGTTTGAGCCTTTTTTCATGCACCGAGGCTATTGAGGCTTATAACGTCTGTTTCATACCAGGAAAGGAAAAAATTGGTGGGCTTGAATACAAAATTAAGGCAACACTTGTACTCTTAGATAAAGCCTATTTCATATTTCGGCCTGGGTAAGTAAAATACAAATTGAAAAACCCAAAAAACTACTGACAAATTGAAAGTAAAAGTAAAAAACCCTAATTTATATGATGGAACTTCTAAACAACTTTTTTCTTCTTTCATCAACTTCATGTTCTTTCTAACAAGCAGTTTCTTCCTTGTTGATATTTCTCTTATTTTTTCTTTTTTCTTGTTGCTTTTTATTTCTTTTTTACCCTCTTTTTTTTTGTCCCCCTTCTTTTTTCCTCTTCTTCTTTGTTTTCTTCTTCTTCTTTGTTTTTTCTTATTTTACTTATTGAGTTGTTGTTATGCTGCCAATATCTTATTTTTTTAATGAACTGTTTGTATATACATCTTAAATCTTTCAATTTGTTCAAAATGAATAATAAAAAAAGTAAAACAAATCTGAGTAGTTTTAATCACTTGAAACTCTGAAAGATTTACATTTAAGATTTAAGATTTAAGAATATGAGGAAGATGATGGATTCTAAACATGAGATATCTTAGTCCAATGCTAGATTGCTAACTTTTACTTTTTGATAAACTTTATTAATGTTTGTTTTAATCAACTTTTTATAGATCTTAATTTTATCATGTTTAGATGTTTTAATGGTGATTGGATTGTTATATTATGAACTATGTGAGGTTATTAGGTTTATTATGATGTTATTTTATGATAATTTGTCTTTTTATTATTTATTTAAGTTTTTTATTTTTATTTCGTTTTAATTTGAGGCTTAACCCTCATACCATTTCATTTCAAGGCTTATGCCTCGCCTTAGTGGAAGGGGTAAACATTGAGGCTAAAACATGTTTTTTAAAACATCGACTAAAACTAAAATATTTGCTTTCTGCTGGAGAGGAATAGCTTGCTATATGTTTCATAGGAATCATAACCCTATATGGAAAATCCTGAATATTCTCCCTTTGTATTTGTGTCACAGTAGCCATTAGTTTGTCATATTTCCCCAGAAAATTTTGCTTAATCCAAATACATATATCTTTAGTATATGTCTTGTTTGGCCCTGTTTTCCCCCTATATTTAAACTGTTTGGCTCTATAAGGTGAAATATTTGTACCTTCTAGCCAGTTTTTAATTGAACTTGTAAACCTAGGGAGCAGCAGGTGGAGCAGAAGCCAGGCCTTTCGTTACATTCCATAATTCACTGGGAAGAGACCTTTACTTGAGGATAGCGACTGAGCTCCACTTAAAGAGAATGCTGGTGAGGTTTCTCATCCCAATTTTTAAGAACCTAATTGAATGTTTTGGTCCCTGCACTCTATCCTGTGGCAGCTTTTTCATATTATTCTTCCATAGGCATTCCTATATTATGCATAAGTGGATAAAATATCACTCTGGATGGCAGGTTGGAGGTTTCGAAAAAGTATATGAAATTGGTCGCATATTCAGAAATGAAGGCATTTCAACGCGTCATAACCCAGAATTTACCACTATTGAGGTAAAATTATTAATTTTTTAATGCTTGGTTAATCACCAGATCAACATTAATTGATATTATGTAATGTTGACTTTGGTTGTGTCATTAGTATTTATCCTTTTCATTTGTTTTAAATGAAGCTCCAGTAAAAAATGGTATTTGTTTGGTCTTAGATGTACGAAGCATATTCAGACTATGAAAGCATGATCAACATGGCAGAAGAAATTATTACCCGATGTGCACTTGCAATCTATGGGAAGCTTACCATTGATTACCAGGTAAAAATGCTATCATACATGCAACCATGTTGCTTTACACTTGTTGTGGTTGAAATTTCTAATTAGTAACATTTGATTGTTTCTTTTGATTTAAAGTTGACGTGGTTTGTATCTGCAGGGGACAGAGATATGTCTTGAGCGACCTTGGAGGAGAGAAACCATGCACAATCTCGTAAAAGAAGCCACTGGCATTGATTTAATTGAGTTGGGCAATGATCTCAAAGTTGCAAAAGAAGTTACTCTGAGGATTTTGGATGACCTTGATAGCAAAGATGTGTCTTCTATTGAAAAATGTCCATCTCTTGGCCACCTTCTTAATGAGGTACATTTTTTTTAGTTCATTTATATATATATATTTGCAATTTTCTTTTATATGCCCTTGATTCTTTGCACCGATGTAATTGTCTTTTTTTCCTCTGGAGAACGGTTATATATCATCTGGACTTCCATTTAAGTGTCTTCTCTTAAATTTCCTTTCACACAGTTCTCAACAGTATGTATTTTTTTATTTTTCAGATTTTTGAGATTGTTGTAGAACCAAAGCTTCTTCAACCAACATTCGTTTTGAACTATCCAGTTGAGATCTCTCCTTTGGCCAAACCTCATCGGAGGTATAGATTCTTTATTTTGCTTGGTACATATTGGGTGCATTTGACATAAAGATTCTCTCTTTCTATTAATAATCGTGTGCTTTCTTTCTCTATCTCCATCTGCTACAATTTATTACAGTTTTTTTCTGTATGCTAACAATTTTCCAATATGTCCCTTATTGTCCTTCAGATATATTATTTTGTTTTCTTAAAAAGGCATGTAGGGCTTACAGAGAGATTTGAACTTTTCATCTGCGGCCGTGAGCTGGCTAATGCTTTCTCTGAGCTGACTGATCCAATGGATCAGGTAATCATGAACACAGATTATTACTTTTTGCCAAGCTTACTGCTATTGCCACAATTATCAACTAATTTACATTTGAGGGGTTTCTGATGACTGCATAGTGCATCAGCCTCTAAGAAGAGTAGATGCTAATGTTTTTTTCAGAATGGGTTTCAAAATTTTGTGATGCTTAGTTATTCTTTTTTTGTAACATCAAAATAATAAGAGAAGAATGGATGTGCATAAAGTGTTATCTGTGCATAATTGATATATGCAAAGAGGAAAGCTTTATTAGTCTACTCGATGTGAAGGCTTGTTTATGCTTTACCGGCAACACTTTTCAATTTGAAAGTGGAAGAAGTATGCCACTAATATTGAATGCTTACAGAGGCAACGCTTGGAAGAACAAGTGAGGCAGCATAACAGTAAGAAGGCAGAAACTGATTGCACCGAGAAGGGAAAGAAAGACGAGGATGATTCATATGAAGTGACCCTTGATGAGGACTTCCTAACGGCTTTGGAATATGGGATGCCTCCAGCTTCAGGAATGGTATATGCACAATTTTTGCATTTTCATTATTTATTTGTTCCTTTAATATAGTTTGGAGTATATATACTTGATAAAGATGAAAGTGATGGAGTCATTATTCTTGGACTGCTTCATTTTATTTATTTATTGGAATCGTCATTCTTTTGTTTTATTTTTGAATTTCAGATAATTTTTAAAGTTCATTATCTTGCAATCCTGAAGCCTCTCCGTATATTGATATTTATGTGCAACATTTGCTAATTCATGCCAACATGCTTGGTCAAGTCTTGACATTAGTATCATAAATCTGCTTGATTAGGGGACCGTTAACTGAATTGTAAATGTACATATTTCTGATGTTATTTCTTAAAGCAATATGCAACACAATAATGTATGTTTTAGGGGCTTGGAATAGACAGGCTAGTCATGCTTTTAACAAACTCTGCAAGCATTCGGGATGTAATTGCTTTCCCAGTGCTTAAAGTTCAGCAGTAGTGACAACACAAAAGGGGATGATGATCGAGGGATAGACTTGGACCACGAAAGGACCTGTTTCAGACTTTCAGTCTTTCTACAAGATTCAGTTTGATGGGCTGCATCTGCCTTATTTTGTGACCTCCAACTGTCTGACTCATTCTAGTGACATTCATCTTGTGTTTCTTGAATTTCCTGATCTTCAAGGCTTCAACTCGTTTTAATTCACAAGGCTTTTTAAATCAAATGCAATGCTTGCCATCATAACTCATTATACATGAATGCTTGTTTGACTTTGATAACAGTGTTGAATTGTTGTTGCTTCTCTTTTATTACCCAAACAAATTGTAATATTGAGGTCATTTCTACATTCTATCATTTTTGTAAAAGCCCAACAAGTCCATTAACGGCTGTGAGGTTTTCATCTAAAAGGTTAACTCATTCGTAAGAGTAGCCATAGCACTTAGAATGATTGTCATATATATATATTTTTCAATGTAAGACTTTATCTGCCCTTTTTACATCATTACAATTTCCTTAGTTTCATATTTATAACATGAAAAAAAACCCCACATACCCTACAGAAATATTGCTTCGCATTTTTCTCTCCCAATCTCTCCCTATAGTGTATGCTTAATGATTTGAACACACTAGAACACCAATCTTTATTATTATCAAATTATATTCTGCAAGTGCTGGAGAGTTTTTCTGGTTATGAGAACAACATAATAATAATTATTGTCTTTCTGATAAATTACACCTATACGCAAGGACCAATTTAAGCATAAATTCCAGAGAAATGTATAACTCCCACAGTTAAAAACAAGGTGACTGCGTATCCAAACCCAGCTCCTTCCCATGAAAACCAAGTTTTATCAATGTTTGTGGCCACTTCTTCTCGTGGCTCTCCATCTGTGGACTGATGATCTTCCATACAAGGAAGATGAATTTGCATTCCACACAACCCGCTATTGTTGGCATAACTATTTGGATCATTCATTGTGTCCATTTGACCTCCAACTGGAATCTTTCCTTCGAGCTTATTGTCACTCACATCCAAAGTTGAAAGTTGTTCCAGCTTTGCCAGCGTCTTTGGTATTGGACCAGATAGTCTGTTGTGTGACAAGTCCAAGCTCTCTATGCTATCTAAATTTCCAAAACTTGATGGTATGTTTCCATATAGGAGGTTGTGTGAAATGTTGAGAAGCTTTAGACCTTTTAGCTTTCCTACCGAGGCTGGTATTTCTCCAGAAAGTTGATTTTTTGACAAGTCTAAGAAAGAATAGATGCCGAGAGTATGACTAGAGAGGCCTTGTTTTGATTTTTTCCAATTCACAATCAAGTCATTGAACTCTATTGAGAATGTGAAAATATCAGAAACTGATGAAAATGTGTAGTGTGTTTCAATCATTCCAACAAGATGTTCACACTTGGGTATTTTTCCAGTGAGATTGTTGCTTGAAACATCAAGAATTCTGAGGTTATTAAGATTCATGAAGATGCTTCCTGGGATCGAATCGTGGAAAGAGTTGTTCTGTAAGCTCAAAACTTGAAGGGTTGGGATTTGGGAGAGAAAATCTGGAAGAGTACCCGTGATTCTGTTGTTTTGGAGATCAAGGTGTTCCAGCTTGCTCATTCTAGTGAAGTTGATAGACAAGTTTCCTGTGAAGTTGTTATTTGCTAATGATAAAAGTTTAGTTTCTTGGGAAAAGGAAGTTGGAATTTTACCTGAAAATTGGTTGGAGGAAAAATCAATGTAAGCAAGCAATGCATCGGGACTAAATACTGGGAAATTAGTGCCACAAAATCTGTTTTTGGACAGGTCAAGTAGTAGAAGCCTATAAATATTAGAGATGGAGCCGGGAATATTTCCTGAAAAATTGTTATCAGCCAGCATAAGAATCATGAGCTCATTGGCATCACCAATATTCAGCGGTAGCTCCCCGGAGAGATTGTTTCGAGAGAGGGCAAGGATTGACAAGCTAAGAGAGCTGAAAAGTTGAGGTGGAAGAGAACCTCTTAGTTTGTTATCAGACAAAATGATGCTTCCTAGTTCCATTTCAGCAAGCCATTTTGGGAATGTACCTTCAAGCTGGTTCTCACTCAAGTCTAGAAAATCAAGTCTTTTTTGTGTGGAAATCCAGTTTGGGATCTCTCCTTTAAGACCACAAGATGTCAGAGATAACTGTGATAGATTACACTTAGGGTATTCTATATTTGTCTTGCTATTATTATTCAAAATAAGATTATTCCCTCCTATAAACAAATTCTTCAAGCTGCGCATATCAAATAGCCATGTGGGAATCTCTCCATTGAGGAAGTTATTCTCTAGCCGAAGAGTCTCCAACTGTGTTAGTTTCTGTATTGTTGATGGGATTCCACCAGTCAGCCTATTATTGCTCAAGTCTAGAATGGTCAAGTTGGATAGGTCACCAATCATTGGAGGTATATAAGCTGACAAAGTGTTGCCCCTCAAGTCCAATACTTGAAGCTTGTTCAAGTAAACAAGAGAAGACGGAATGCCACCGTTGAAGTTGTTGTCACGGAGAGACAGTATTTTCAAGTTTTTGAGGCTTGCAATCTCCTTAGGTATGTTTCCAACTAGAAAATTAGCATCCAACTTGAGTGTTGTTAAGTTTGGAAGAGAACCCAGTTCCTGACTTAGATTACCATGGAGCATATTGTTACTCATATCTAGATACTCAAGATACTTTAAGTGGAAAATTTGGGGAGGAAGGGAGCCACTAAAGTTGTTGAGCATAATGTCAAGATAAACAAGTTTAGTGAGATTGGCAAATCCATTTGCAGGAATTTCACCTTGAATGTGATTTGAGGATATATCAAGCAGCATCAAACTTCTAATGCTAAACAAAGGAGTGAAGGTATTAGTTGACAACAACATGGGCTTTTCAGACTCATACTGTACCTCTAACACTGAAAGAGAGTCAAGATATAAAGCAACCACGGCAGTGTGTTTAGAATTGCAGACTACTCTGTCCCAGAAGCAACAATTTGAATCGGGCTTCCATGATTCAAATGCATTGAAAGAATCATCATTTTTAGTACTAAGAAAGGAGTATTTGAACTGGAAAAGAGCTTGCATTTGATCAATAGGGCAGCAGAGGAGTAAATGTGTAAAGCAATTAATGACCACTACTCCAAGTAGTAGTTGAAGCAGACTTGTTGGTTTGCCCATTTTTTTTAATATTGCTTTGCTTTTCTAGCTTTGCCTGCATGGACATTCCATCCATATATAAAAGCTGTATAGCTAGCTCTCTGCATTAAAGTCAAATTTCATCATCCACAAAGTGGGTTGGTGACTAAGGGTTTATTTCATCCGTACACTTAGTTTGATGACTTTGAATGATAGTCAATGGGTTGTAAAATTTTGAATTTTGGTACATGCACAAGACAAGGGAAAGTGAGCAAGCAATTTATGTCTCATGTCCTTTGAAGTAAATAATTCTAAAAGTTTTAACGTTTTTTCAAACTCTAAATGATGAAGAGCATATTAATGCTGTTTTGTTATTGACTTAAGAGTGGACTTTGTAAAGAGCGAAGTAGTCTGGAAGGCAAGCATTATTACAGTAGTTCATTGGACTACTATTTGTGTAAAAATAACATTTTTGCACAAACAAGTTAAGAAACATCCAACCACTTACACGCTGTAAATATATTTTTTACCTGTGTTATGCCTTGATATCCAATGAGTTAGCGTATTATTCAAGTGAACAAGTGAAAAACGAGATGATATTCATTACTCATCAAATAAGTGATGTATTTAATGTAGGTCCCGCCCACAAAAGAAAATTACAAATAATATGCAGCTTCCTTAGTCAAACAAAAAAAGTTAGGAAGAATTTAGCACAGGCCAAAGATAATAAAAAATTCCAGCTCCTTTGGTCAAAAAGGAAGGAAGGATTTGACATCAATAAAAGAAAATGAACATTTTGAATCTCTATTAATAGAGAGGAATATGGTAGAAGGAAATGGTGGTTTTTTTGCGTAGCTCTACTAGATGTAAGATAGAGTTGAGTAATATCAAAGAAGAGAAGCAAAGTAAAACTAAAGAAACAATTTTCTTTGATGAAAAATATTGTTGTGTATATAAGAGAGTAAAAAAGAATGTTTTAGAAAAACATTTGAGATATTTTTCTAAAAAAATAGTGACAAAATAGTGAGTTTGAAAAACACTTGTGTGTCACTATTTTGAGTTTATCTCAATTTGTTGTATTATCTCTCACTTTGTATCTATTAATTTTATTAGTGGAAACAATATTTTTTAGAGTTTGTCCCGTGGATTTAACCCAAAAAAAGGTGAACCGGGTTAAATTGATGGTGTCATTATTTTACTTTGTTGAATTTATTTAATTTTTACCTGATGTGTCCCAACAACTGGTATTAGAGTTGGTCTTGTAAAATTCTTAGTATGCTTTGTGGTTGCAGCATAAACTGATTTGTCACATCAGAAAATATTTTATTAAGTCCAAGACGTATTTATTTGCAAGAAAAGAAACATAGTGGAGAAAAAATGTCAAACAAGAAGGTAGATATTGAGAAATTTAATGACAATCATAATTTCTCTTTATGAAAAAAGAGGATAAAAGATATTCTCGTTCAACGGAAGGTCCATAAGGCGTTACTGAGGAAAGAAAAGAAGACATCAATTGTCATTGAGGAACAGTGAAAGAAGATAGATGAGATTACAGCTAGTACAATCCCTCTAAATCTCTCAGACAATGTCTTGCAAAATATTGAATCAAAAAATTGTAAGACTTCAAAAAAACATGGAATACTCTAGAAAACGTATACATGTTAAATAACCTTGCAAATAAATTTTATTTGTGGAAGGATCTATATCAGATGAGGAAAGAAGATAATATGAGCATGATGTAGCATGCTAGTGATTTCAACAACAAGCTTTCTCACTTAGCAAGATTCAATGTGAGTTTTAGCGATGAAGAGAAAGTTGTGATGTTGCTGGCATCACTACTTTCATTATATAATCATTTCACAACAATTCTAACTTATGCAAAAGACAAGATGAAGTTTGAATTTGTTGTAAAAGCCATGTTGTCATATGAGAAACTGAACAAGGAGAGAGATTCAGAAGCACAAGCCCCTATCATAGAGTCCAGAGGAAGAAGACAGTACAGAGAATAGAAACCTATAGGCAAGAGCAGAGGCAGACAAAAAAAATATCATTTATGATGAAGATTTTGTCAATCTTGCATCACACGAGACCAGCTGAGTGATTGATAGTGGTGCTACAATTCATGCTACATCATGTAGAGAATTTTTCTCATCATATACACCTGAAAGTTTTGGTGTTGTTAGAATAGAAAATGAAGGCCCGTCAAAGGTTGTTAGCAAATGAGATGTTTGCTTGAAAACATAGAATGGATCCAGACTATTTCTGAAGGATGTTAGACATATTCCATATATCCGCTTGAATTTGATCATTGTAGGCAAATTTGTAAATGAAGGATATTGTAGCTCCTTCATTTATGACAAATGGAAACTTACAAAAAGCTCCTTAGTAGTGGCTAGAGGTGAAAAGCATACAACTCTATATATAATGCAAGCGAAGCAATTATGGTATAAAAGACTCAATCACATGGGTGAAAAATGTATGACAAGTTTAGCCAGGAAGAAGATACTGTCCGGAATGGATGAAGTATATTTGGAGAAATGTGTTGATTGTCTAGCAAGAAAGCAAAACAAAGTTGATTTCAAAAGTTCCCCTCCTTCTAGAATGAATAATATTTTAGATTTGATTCATTCATATTTGTGTGGACCAAGACCAAAATCACTTGGTGGTACTCAATACTTTGTGACTTTCATTGATAACCATTCAAGGAAGACGTGGGTATATCTTCTAAAGACAAAGGATCAGGTGCTAGATGTCTTCAAAGAATTTAATGCCTCAGTTGAGAGACAAATTGGAAAGAAGCTGAAGTGCATTCAGACAGACAATGATGGAGAATACATAGGACCATTTCATGCTTACTACAAAAGCATGGTATTCGGCATCAGATGACACCTCTAAAGACACCGCAGTTGAATGGCTTAGTTGAAAGGATGAACAAAATTTTGATGGAGAGTCAGATGTCTACTATCATATGCTAAGTTGCCTAAAAATTTATGGGGTGAAGCCATACTCATAGTTTCACATGTGTTGAATCTTTCACCCTATACTCCTTTCAAGATGGATGTTCCAGATAAAATGTGTTCAGGAAATGATGTTTCCTATAATCATCTGCGGGTGTTTGGATGCAAAGCATTTGTTCACATCCTCATAGATTAGAGATCTAAACTTGATGCCAAGATAAGATAGTGTATTTTTATTGGCTATGGTCAAGATCAATTTGGCTATAGATTTTATGATCTGGTTGCAAAGAGACGTCAAGAACCGTTATGCTTATTTGTTGAAGATGAGACCATTGAATATATTGTCAAAATGAAGAAGGATGTTCCTAATTCCAATGGTGACTTATTAGATTTTGAATTAATTTCTCCAACATTAGTGCCAAGTTAAGTTGGAAATGAAGACCAGATTTATCCATATGATGAAGATGATGCTCCCATAGAAGTTGGTTCTGAAGATGAGGGAGATGATGATGTTCATTATCTAGCACCAACACTTACGGCTTCTCCTGTTCCATTGAGAAGAAGTGATAGACTGAGATGACCCTATACCATATATCATCCAGATGAATATGTAAGTTTCATTAATGGGGGAGAATCTGAGAGTTATAAAGAAGCCATGGATGACTAATCTAGACAAATATGGATTGAAACCATGCAAGATGAGTTGAAGTCCTTGCATGAGAACAAAACTTTTGAGCTAATGAAGCTGCCCAAAGGGGAGAGGGGTTTGAAAAATAAATGGGTGTTCAAGGTGAAGTATGAAGAACACATTTCCAGTCCACAATACAAAGCCAAACTGGTTGTCAAAGGATACAGCCAAAGAAAATGAGTTAACTTTGATGAGATTTTCTCACCAATTGTGAAAATGACATCCATTCAACTGTGCTAGGGTTAGTAGCAAGTCTTGACTTGGAGGTTGAGCAAATGGATGTCAAAACTGTCTTCCTACATGGTGACTTGGAAGAAGAGATATACATGGAACAACTAAAAGGTTTCAAGCAAAAGAAAAAAAAAGGATTATGTTTGCAAATTGAAGAAAAACCTCTACGACTTAAAACAGGCACCGAGACAATGGTACAAGGAGTTTGAGTCTGTTATGGGGGAGAAAAGTTACAAAAAGACTACTTTATACCATTGTCTTTTTTGTACATAAATTTTCTGATGATAATTTCATTATTCTTTTGCTCTATGTGGATGATATGTTGATTGTTGGCCGAAATATTTCAAGAATTAACAACTTGAAAAAAGAAGTTGAGTAAGTCTTTTGCTATAAAAGGCTTGGGGTAAACAAAGTAGATTCTTGGCATGAGTATTATTAGAGACAGAGGTGCCAAGAAACTATAATTGTCATATGAGAAGTATATTGAGAAAGTACTTTAGAGATTTCATATGGATAAGGCTAAAATGATTAGTGTCTTCTTGTTAATCAATTTAAGCTAAGTTCTAAGTAGAGCCATTCTATAGACAAAGAGAAGGAAGAGATGGAAAAGGTTCCATATGCTTCAGCAGTTGGAAGTCTGATATATGCCATGGTTTGTACACGGCCAGATATCGCTTATGCAGTTGGAATTATGAGTAAATTCCTTTCAAATCCTGAAAATGAACATTGGGCTATAGTGAAATGGATTTTCAAGTATCTTCAAGGTTCTTCCAAATATGCCTATGTTTTGGAAATGAAAAACCTATGTTAGTTGGATACACAGATGCAGATATGGTTGGCGATGTGGATTCCAAAAAATCCACTTTAGGTTATCTGATTACATTTGCATGGGGAGCTATGTCATGTCAGTCAAAGTTACAAAAATGTGTTGTACTGTCCACTACAGAAGTAGAGTTTATTGCAGCAACGAAAGCATGTAAAGAGTTGTTATGAATGAAAAAGTTCTTGAAAGCACTTGGGTTGCAACAAGACAATTACCAGTTATTTTATGATAGCTAAAGTGCTATCCACCTTGGAAATAATGCCTCATTTCATTCAAGATCAAAACATATGGATGTGAGATATCATTGGTGTTTGGACATTCAGACTGACCCAAAGGCCGAACCTTGTAACCTACCCAAGCCAAGTCTAGCCCAAGATGGAAGATGAAGTTCCCTAGACATCCTACCTATGGGACATACCCAGCCCAATGTTAGCTCGATCCTTATACAGACCAAGCCAAAGGTCAACTCGAGCTCGAGTATAGCACGAGCTCGTTGACAGCACGAGTTATACTCGACCTCGATCTCTGACACATTATACTTTAGGCTAATCATGCCTTCTAGACATGTAGTTACGTGTACACATTGTATAGTTGAAACTTGTACCCATAAATGTGCTATAAATAGATGGACTATTCATGAGGATCCATACATTGACCCCTTCACATGCATCTCTTTCTAACCTCTCTCTACAAGCAGTTGAGTCTCAACATTGTGGCGCCTACCATGGGGTCCAAATTCTGAGGTCAATTGCAAGTTTATGATCCCATATCTTGTAGGGACTCACCTCGATCTTAGAGAGAAGTTAGGAAAGTCCATCATGCATTACCCATAATTCAAAAACCATGGCTATAACTCGGTCTGAAAGACGGTCTATCAAGAGTTATCTCGTCAATTGCTCAAACTAAGGAAAGGGCTCAAAGAAACCAAAAGAGAAAATAGAGTTCTACCATCTAAGACAGAGGAAAGAACCCCTAAAAATCCTACTATCGAACTAGTTAATGGAGAGGTAACGGGACGTGATCAATCTGAGCCCTGATCTGCCAAGCATAAAGTTGAGAGAAATCCCCTTTTTGGCTCGACTCATCCCGAGGAAGAACATTGGCTTCGAGAAAAAAGAAGCTGGAAGACACAGATTTAAGCCTTAGAGGAGAACAACAAGAGGCAAAAAAAGGTTTTGAAAGAAGCAAGTGAGAGGCAAGAAAAAGGAAAAGCCCTCTACGAGGCGGACAGAGATTACGAACAATTGTACGTCTCTCCCTTCTCAGATGCAATTGAAAATGATGAACCTCCTCCCAAGTTTAGTGCTTCCAAATGTCCTGACTATCTTGGGACGAAGGATCCAGTGACGCATGTCCAACATTTCCAAATTGCCATGGTACCTATGAGCCTCACTCAAGCAAAGAGAGACGCAATGATGTGCAAGCTGTTCGCAACCATCCTCTGTGACAACGCACAAAAATGGTTCAACAATCTACCCCCAGGTCCATAGCCTCTTTCCCACAGTTCGCCAAATTATTTATCACCAACTATGCCTGTAACAAATTCCTGAGAAAAGAATCTCATCATCTCATCATTTCTTTTCAATTATACAAGGGGAAAAAGAGCCCATTGAAGGATACATAAAGTGATTCAGAGAGGAAAAATTGGAAATCACTGACTGCCCTACTTCTATTGCTATAGAAGCCTTCAGGCGAGGCCTGCTAAAAGATTCTGACTTGTTTATGGAATTGACTAAAATAGTTCCACGTACCTTGGATGAAGTATATGGGGAGGCCAGAAAGTTCATCAACTTGGAAAGAGAGCTTAGCCTGACCAAAGACCGCCGCATGGGAGGAGAGTTGATCCCGGCCCTAAACAAAGAAAAAAGGAGAACAAGCCCAGACCAACCACACCAAACTTACAGAAACAAACGATTTGTTGCAAACAACAGGCAAACAAGAAATTGGTCGGTAAATAGAAATTGGGCGGTAAACAAAAGCTGCCTGGATAACAAGGAAACATGGGGAATGACACTATCTCCTTTCAGGGGCCCTCCCTTAAAATTGGATTTAACACAGATTGTACAAAGGATGAAGAGGGAGCCCGAGACTAGGTGGCCACCCAAGATGAGTACTCTAGGGAGAGATGTGTCGAAATGGTGCACTTTTCACAAAGATATGGGCCACGAGACAAGAGTTTGTAGAAACTTCAAAAAAGAATTGGAGGCATTGTTGGCGAGAGGATATTACAAAGAGCTCGTCACAACAAATGAGGATAGAAGAAGGGGCTACCGAGGCAAACGAAGAATGTTTCGACCAACATACTCATTAAACACGATAAAAGAGCCTTGTGAGGGGCAGGGGGGAGGGGCAACATTAAAACCATCCACTCCATACATGGAGGGCCAAGAGTCAGTATGGTCTCCAATAATGCTCGTAAAAGATTTGCAAGGGAGTTTCACAACGCACCCTACGTGTACGCCTTGGATAAAGAAAGACCTCTTGTGAGAATAAATTTCATGGAGAAGGATACGACCACATCCCATCACGAGGACCCTCGGGTGATAACACTGAGGATCGGGTCCTGTGACATCTGACGGATAATGATTGACACCGGGAGTTCAGTACACCTCATATTCCTCACAACTACCCAAGCCCTCGGACTAGGAGACATAGACATAGTCAAAACAAAGCCGTTTCTCGTAGGATTCAATGACATCACCACCTACGCAAAAGGAACAGTGATCTTAATTGTCATGGAAAAAAAGGGTGATAGTAATGACCAATTTCGTCATCATCGATGCCCCAACGCATTATAATGCCAACGATACACAACATGAAAGTAGTCCCGTCCACCTTCCATCAGGTAATCAAATTCTCCACAACTGAGGGCCCCAAAGAGTTGAGAAGAGATTAAGAGAATATCCAGCGTTGTTATAATGCCATAATGAAGGGAGCTACCACAAAATAACAATCACCAAAAGGCCTCCCCCCAAGGCGGACAAGGAATAAAAGCATAACGAGATCGGTCTTTCTGAATAAGGTAAAAGACATCCTAACTGATAAGGAGGGAAAAGGCCACATGGTGAAAATCGGTGACAACTTAACAACATAGCTCGAGGTGGAGCTCTCATCATTTCTAAAAGCCAATGCAGACATATTTGTATGGACCCTTACAGACATATCGAGAATTGATTCGTGGGTCATAACCCACCGACTAAACATTGACACGGAAGCCAGACCCATCCAACACCAGAAACGAAAGTTCCATAGAGAGAAAAATGAGGCAATCAAACAGCATGTCGCTACCCTCAAAATGGTAGGAGTCATTAGGGAAGTCAAATACCCCTCGTGGCTCTCAAATGTGGTACTAGTAAAAAAAGGGCGCGGTGCATCTCACATGTGCATAACCTTCATTGATCTAAACAAGGCATACCTCAAGGACTGCTTCCCCCTCCCAAGCATTTACCAGTTGGTAGATGCCTCTTTTGGATTTGGGTTGATGAATTTCTTGGATGCATATTCTGGGTATCATCAAATCAAAATGCACCCCGAGGATGAAGAAAAGCTTCTTTTATAGCAGAAGAAGGAATGTTCTGCTACACAAGAATGCCATTGAGATTAAAAAATGTAGGTGCAACGTACAAATGCCTCGTCAACAAAATGTTCGAAAGACAGTTGGGTAGGAACCTGGAAGCGTACATTAACGATATGGTGGTTAAGTCAGCTCAACCCTTGGACCATATCAAAGACCTATATGAGATATTCAAAGTAATACGAATGTATGACATGAAACTTAACCAAAAAAAAATACATTTTTGGTGTGGCTGTAGGAAAATTCCTAGGGTACCTTGTATCAGTAAGGGGAATAAAGGCCAATCCTGACAAAATACAAGCACCGATGAACATGAAACCACCTACTAATCTCAAAGGTATACAACAACTGAATGGAAGGATAAGGGCGTTGAGCAAATTCATTGCTAAATGCACAGACAAATGTATGCCCTTATTCAAAATGCTCAGAAAGAGCACGATTGGCTTTTGGAACGAAGACTGCAACACAACCTTCGAAGAAATAAAAAAAATACCTTAGTAATCCCTCTATCCTAGCTAGCCCACTTTCAGGGGAGATTCTTTATCTATATTTGGTTGTTACACACCAAACATGTAGTGTCGTGCTAATAACAGAAAGGAAGAGAATTCAACACCCCATCTACTATGTCAGCCAAATTTTAACAGAGACCCAAAGCAAATGCCCTACCATAGACAAACTTTCCTTCGCTATCAAAATTACCACACGTAAAATCAGACATTATTTCGGCTCGCATACAATCATAGTACTCATCTCAGACCCTCTGAAAAATGTACTGACAAAACCAGAGGTTGTAGGAAGATTGGCCCAGATAGACATAGAGTTGGGAGAGTATAACATCAGATACATGACCAGAGCAGCTATCAAAGGACATGCAGTGGCCGATTTCGTGGCCGAATTCACCAATGGTCCCGAGGTCATTGACACAACAAAAACCGCAAAGATATGCACAATCGACCCAAAAAATGCCCCAACTTGACAAGTATTTGTAGATAGAGCACACAACTTCAGTGGCAGAGAACTGGGGGTGGTTATAATAGATAAGGATGACAACTGCTTTGAGTACACAGTCAAGCTTGATTTTCAGGCAACCAATATGGTGACTCTAGGCTCGTAGTCAATCAGTTTGTGGGAACATTTGAGGCAATGGATGGTAAAATGAAGAAATACTTGGAGAGATTAAAACGTGAATGCTCCAAATTCTCAAAGTTTAAGATCGAACAAATAACTCGAAATGAGAAGAACCACGTTGATGCCTTAGCAACCCTGGCATCAATAAGGGACACTAAGCATGATCGAATAGTATCAGTAACAGTGTTCGTAGAGGCATCTATGGAAGAGGCCGAAACAATGATCAAATGTGTAGACACCCCCCTTTACCACATGGTATACTTTGATCTATAATTTCTTGGATAGAGGGAACCTATCCGAAGACTGCTCGACCACAAAGCAAATTGAAGCTAAAATAGGCCGGTATATGATCGAGACAGGCAAATTGTACCGCAAAACCTCACTCGACCCCGGCCTCTTATGCATAGCCATTGAAGGAGCTGAAAGAATAATGTCTGAAGCACAAGAGAGAGATTGTGGTTCGCACTCTGGTGGTAAAAGATTATCCCAACAAATTAAGAGACAAGGTTATTATTAGTCCACCATGCTAAATGATTGCGTTAAATATGCTCAAAAATGTAACAAATGTCAAAGATTTGGCCCCCTAACCCACATACCTCCCAATGTTATGGTGAGAGTAATGAGTCCTTGGCTTTTCTACAAATGCGAACTCGATATTGTAGGGCCTTTACCCATAAACACGGGCTAGAATTCGATAGGAGGAGGTGATCAAATTCATAAGGAAATCCATAATTTGTCGATTCAGTCTACACAGAGAGCTCGTTACAGATAACGGGCGACAATTCACTGGTCAAAAATTAAAAGCATTCGCCCTCAAATATAATATCAAGATAAGCCACTCAACACCCTATTATCTTAGGCTAATGGTCAAGCAGAATCCTCCAACAAGTTACTCATCAATTTATTAAAGAAAAAATGGAAAGGGCTAAAGAAAGATGGGTAGAAGAGTAACCATGAGCATTATGGGCTGTTAGAACAAACCCCAGAGGAAGTGCAAATGAGACCTCCTTCTCCCTAGTATATGGAACCGAGGCGGTCATACCTACCGAAGTAACAATCCCTACCCCTAGATCAATCGTAACAGAGGAACAAAACGAGATAAGAAGAGTAATCGAGCTCACCCTAGCGAAGGAAAAAAAGGGATGAAGCTTTGAGAAGGGTGATTGAACAAAAAAGAACAATATCAAAATACTACAACAAAACCGTGTGATTGAAAACATTTTCTAGGGGTGATTGGGTTCTCAAAAGGGTCTTCCCCAACAAAAAAGAATGGATGGTTGGTAAAATGAGTGCCAATTGGGAGGGACCTTATCAAATAATGGAGATAATGCCAAGATGGGCCTACTTATTGAAAAGCATTGAAGGCAAGGAAGAGGGCACCAACTGGAATGCCAGACACTTGAAAAGATACAATTTATAAAAATACATGTATTAACCCATATATCTTTTTTTACAACGATGCACGACGTGTATCTATGAAATAAATTTGTTTTTGCAACAATTGATCATGTATACAAGATCTTCCCCTTACAATGGGCATAAGAGGATGCACAACTAGATAAATAAATCAAAAAGGGTGCCCTAACAAGTTGAATAGGTCGAGCGACCCCCCTCGGTCAGAATCCAGGTCGACGCTCTACCAGTTAAAATATATAGAACACCTTGGTCAAGAACCAGATCAAGTCTTTTCCATTATAAATAGGCATCAGAGGTTGCACACCTAGATAAATAAATCAAGTAGGGCGCCCTAACAAGTTGGAGAGGTCGAGCAACCCACCTCGGTCAGAATCTAGGTCGGCACCCTACTATTTAAAAAAATAAATATAAAGCACCTCGGTCAAGAACCAAGTTAAGCTTTTTCCATTATAATGAGCATCAGGGGCCGTGCACCTAGATAAATAAATTAGGTAGGGCGTCCTAACAAGTGGAAGAGGTCGAGCGACCCATCTCAGTCAGAATCTAAGTTGGCACTTTACCAATTAAAAAAATAAATATAGAGCACCTCGGTCAAGAGCCAAGTCAGGAATAAATCAAAACCCAACTTCAGTCACTTAGATCCTACTAAATACCTTACAATTGCATTATACCAAACATGCACTATACATTAACACATGCCGCTCTGATTGTTCATTATTAATATATATTATTAATTATTACACACCGCTCATATTGGCCTCATTCAAAACATATACATATATACTACAAACTCTTCAAGCGCTAGGACATATGGCCAATATCTAGATCATTGTTTTCCTCAACCAAAGGTAATAGTTCATCTTGAATCTCAACAACCTTCCCACGAGCATATATCACAGGTTCAGGGTGCGTGGGCATCATGGAAAACAACCCCCGCTCCAGTTTCTTGGTAACCTCCATAACCTTGAGAAAAACACTTTCAGATCGCTTCATATAAAAACTTGTCCAGTGCGATTCTCGGTCAACAAGAACGACCATAGTAGCCAAGGTCCTCTTTTCTCGAGCTTAGATTTGGATTAATTTCTCCTTACAAGCAACAAGCTCACACACTATCTCTTTAACATCACGTTTTAGTTTCACAACCTCGGCTTTAAGCAAACTAACTTCGTCCTCAAGCCTATCATTAGCAATACAAAATGTCCGAACTAACTGCCTATTTCCCAATCAGAATCCATAATGCACGAGCAAAAAAGTTAGAGGTACCAACTTTTTTCCCAAAAATGTGAATCAAACTATTATTCTCCGACCCCTTTTTACACGAAAGAAAAATTAAATAAATTTTATTTTTTCTCTTTTTCTTTACATAAAAGACAAAAGATAGGTCAACATCATAAATACACAATAAATAGTCAAATTAATTCATTTATTTAATATCACTCACAAGTAGAAGTAAAAGCTTGCGTCTATACAAGCCAAAGAGACATCGAGCTTTCAAAATTAAATATACAAAAAAAAAAGAAGTAATAAAACAAAACACTCAAGGATTAACAGTCCCTACCCTAGGAACTTCAAGGCCATCCTCGCCACCAGAGAAGCCCAACCCTTCCCCCTCCTCCTCAGCTGAGTAGGCTCGATTATAGGGTGGTATAACAAGGATATCTAGAATGCGATAGTAATATTCGCCCAAATCTTTCCATTTGGTCTCCATCTTAAAAAGTCTCCATCGCCAACTCATATGCACGCTCAACACTAGACTCGAGCTTCTGTGCCATAGCATCCACGTCAGCTTTGGCTTGGCGTCGCGCCTCCTCGATAAAGGCCTCAACTTGTCTACGCACCTCCCTCGCACCCTCTTCCAACTCGGTCACTTGCCAAACACTGGCATTAAGCTCGGAGACTGCTTTCTTCAGCTTCTCCTCTTTATCAATGGTCTAGCTCTCGCAAGCAAAGTCGTGTATTTTGAGCACAATGATGCATGAACATGTTTCTCCTTAACAAGCTCGGACTTTAAATAGCCCACGTTGTGAGCTCGATCAAAGTCACGAATTAGTATTAACTATACACAAAAAAGCAAAAAAAGGTTAAGCAAACCAAAATTGAGCTCACACTGCAATGCGCTGAATATTACAAAGAAAAAATATAAACACACCTGACATAGTTGATGGCGAATGATCTCGCAAATATCAACCCCCTTGCAAATAGTCACGAGTTACTCTTTGCACCCATCCATTGAGATTTGGATCGTACAATGATTAAGGTACTCGAGTGCTAAGCCTCAATTCAACACGACCTCATCAACACTGGCAATAAGGTCCTTAACAATAGCCTTCCTCCTCTTTAAATCCCTTAAAGGATTGCCAGATTCTTTGGAGCCAATAAAGGGAGTTGAAGACCCAGGATGCTCTGCCAAAGGAGGATAAACTTTCACAGGTTCGGGGTCAAAGGCGGTTTCATTGGCACCAACCTTCTTCTTTTTCTTCTTTAGAGAAGAGGTACGACCAGATGGTACCAGCTTGCTTCCCAAGGTCTACTTAAGGGCTAAGTCCTGGGTTCGAAAGTTAGGGAGAGTGAATGAAACACGTGTCAGGAATGGGTCACCTTATTTAGTCAGAAACTAGCTTGAGTATCAACGTCCTACCCTTGGGCCCTACGTGGATATCCCGAGATGCCTTGTACCTTCTACTGAGCTAAGTGCGGTATAAAAAATTGGATTAGGGATGTAATGGAGAAGAAGCTACTACAACTTGAGAAGATCAATACAGAGGAAAATGAATCAAACATGTTGACGAAAATTCTTCCAAGACATAATTTTGAATATTATCATATCTGTTGGATTGGTAAAGTCTTCCATATAGTTTAGAGTGGTAGATTTATAAGCCCTACCCACGTGGAAGGAAGAAAATAACAAATAATATACAACTCCTTTGGTTAAACCACAAAAAGGAAGAGAGAATTTGGCATGTGAAAAAAAAATGAACATTTTGAATCTTTATAAATAGAGAGGAATATAGCTGAAGGAAATGGTGGTTTTTTTTTGCATAGAACTGAGTAATGCACACCAAAGAAGAGAAACAAAGCAAAATTAAAGGAATAATTTTCTTTGATAAAAAATAATATTATGTGTATGAGAGAGAATATTTTAGAAAAATATCACAAATATTTTTCTAAAAAAAGAGTGACAAAATAGTGAGTTTGGAAAACACTTGTACGTCATTATTTTAAATTTATCTCAATTTATTGTATTACGTCTCAATTTGTACCAATTAATTTTATTAGTGGAAAAAGATTTTTCAGAGTTTGTCCCGTGAACTTAACAAAAAAAAAAAGGTAAATCACGTTAAATTACCAGTGTTATTATTTTACTCTGTTAAATTTATTTTATTTTTACCCTGTGTGTCCCACACCATAGTATGCATAAATTTAGTACAAGGAACAATGATTTTTAAGACAAATGTTACATGCAGACGGCAAATTATTAGCCGGAAGTAAACACAACAGCTTACTGCTGTTATGATGAATACCATATTGTAAAAAACTGCCTACTCGACTTCCACCAAATTAGAAATCTTAACAGTGAACACAAGAGTTCTAAAGCAACTTCAAAAGAAGTTTTTTTTTTTTTTTTCTGGGGGAACGAACAAAACTTCAGAAGTAGTAGATTGATGGTCCTATTTCTTGTTGAAAATACCAAAAAGGGACTTTATGGCATTGATGGCATTCTCATTAAAGAATGATTCGTCAAATCTTTTTAATAGAGGCTCAAAATCATCAGACGTTCTTAGATTCACAAGGTCTGGATCTGTCTCAATTCTCTGTTCACAAGGCAACAGCAACAACAATCTTAGAATGGCTTCCATTGTTTTTCTTTATAATGATCTCTATTATATAAATAGTGGATCATGCTATCTTCATATATTTCATTACCTTGAAGTCTTCAAACCCAGCTTCCAAGGCATCCTCAAGAGCAGAGAGCCCAGCTTGTATCTTTTGAAGGAATTAAAAAAAAAAAATTTAGAAAAGAATTAGTTTTAGTCAATATTTATATAATAAGATATAGCATATGAGATGCTATCCCTTTCAAAGCGAAGCATAATATAAGAGATTGAAGAGTTTGGTTTCCAAAAGGTATCCAGAAATGCACAAGTACTCAGTTTTTATCTTAATGTTCCTTGTAAGTTGGTATGCCAGTTTACCATGTTAAATTCAAATGGAGAGCTAAAAAAGGGTTTAATAAGTGATAAATTCCATTACAATATAACATAATTTTTCTAGAAAAGTCATACAAGTAAACCTTAGTAAAATCTGACGCAGGGGTGCAAGCCAGATGACAGAGTATATGATGATATATAGCACTGGACGATTTGCTTGCAAAGAAAGAGGAGGAATACCTGATTAAGCTTAGAATAACAGCAAGCAACATTGTAACTTGCTACTGAGGATTCATCCTGAGCAGGTTTTGATCCCAAAACAGATTCAAATTTCTCCAATGCTTCCTCATATTTGGAATTTCTTATATCAATCAAATGAAAATAAAAAGAAACAGAAGGCTATCAGCTAATGCATCTTCGATTATTTGCAGCTCATAAACATAGAAAAGTCTGTGTGCCAAGATGATATACAATCTAAAAACGCCTTCTTAGTTAAAAAAAAAGTAACCACAATTGTTGTTCAATTTTCTTTTCTTTATATCGTATTATATTAAGTAGAGGCTCGGGAACAATCTGAAAAGGAAATAAGTGAATTTCTCGGTCATACCTGTAAAGCTGCAGTCCATCTCGAAGATCCCTTTCTCTACGTTGTTTCTGTTCTTTTTTCTTCAAGTAATTTTGCATCTGAAATCATTTACACAACAATTTCTTAAAATATTTCTGCATACAAGAAGCGCAGTAGAAGTTTAAGATCTTAAATGGACATATGCTCACTTGGATTTCCCTGACTCTGTTGCTAATAACACCAGAGTTCCTTTCAGCTCTGATAATCTCCTTCTCTGTTAATTCACCGGTATTCTCCATCTTTCCTAAAAACACACAACAATTGAAATCTTGGACTAAGTTGAGTAAAGAATAAATGAGGAACAGACTAGAGCAATTACCAATTTATATTCTAATTGTTAAGATGATGAGCAAGATAAGAAAACAAATTAGCATATTCTTGCTGTTCCTAAACCTTAATGCTGAATGCTGAACTTAGTGATCAGATCAGATTGACATGGAAGTTAATGGAAAAAAATGTGAACTAACCATATCTCCTTTGCATTTTCATGAGAAGAGGACCAACCCTTTGGCGAATGGTGTACATTGTCCTCCCATATTCGGCTGCAGGCCATATTTCCTCACCAAAAACTGCACTGTACAGATTTTACAACACAAGTAATTTTTATTATTATTTTTAAATTGAGCATAAGTCATATCCCTAGATACAAATCCACAACATCGAATATGCTAATGAAAATAGCAGTGTTGCTCTAGCTAGCCTCTTTGCATGAACCCAACGCAGTATTAGAAAAGTTCAATTAGCAAACATTGAAGTCAAGATACAGATTATACAATAGACCATAAAGTTTAAGGGAAAGGAAATGGAGAAGCAAAAGCAGAACCTGGTGGCAAGTACTTTATCACCGACAGTGAACATTCCAGACTTGTCAGCAGAACCTCCAGCTGCAATGGCGTCAATATAAGTTCTACCGTCTGGACCCTTGGCGAACTTCAGACCAAAAGGCTGCACCAATTCCACTTCATACTCTTCATATTTCTGTTCTCCACCTTCCTCGGCCATCGATTGGGACTCCGTTTCCGATGCTTTCACTATCAAAAACCTTGATTTTGTCAAATGGGTAATGCCAAAACTGCTTGAACAGGTGATGGGCAGCGAAGAATACTTCAACTGAGGTAGGTTTAGCTGCTTCGTTATGGTAAGAATGATTCTTCTAGGCAACGGTGGAGAAGAACAAAGGGAAGGTTTACTAGTCGGAGCTATTGACATGGTTGCCTGTGGACAATCTTTACAATTGGCTCAGACTTCAGAGAACCCGATCTTTGAATTAGACAACTAAAATTTGTTGGTCATTTGTGTTGTTGGACGACTACTTCAGCTTTCATAGATTGGTTTCGATTCTCAAAGCAAAACTTGGGTTTGGATTACCCTTTACAGTCACACACTTCACTAGTGGCTCTGATTAGGAGCTGTGTTTTCTGTACTTAATAGATTTTATGTTGCCACGTGTAACCATTGGGTGGTTGGTTTCATTAAAAATATATATAAATTGTTGCGCAATAATATTATTAAAATTTATTTTTGTTATTGACATTTTATCTATTAAATTTTTGTTAATGTCAATTATCTATTATATTGTTATAGCTATTATATTTAGAACAACTATTGTTACTGGCCTGCTTCAAGCACCTATAATAAGTTTTAGCATATGGTAGATTAGATGTGAAGTCGGATAAAAATGTTAAAACTTAAAAAGAAAAAAAAGTTTTGTGTTAATTCACAATGTATTTAAGTTAAGTATATTTTGTAATGAAATTTTTTCAAATGTTATCGTGTAATAGATTTAATTTAAACTATTTTGTGAATTTTTACAAAAATCTTTCTTATTTTATGATTATGATTATGATTATGATTATGATTATGATTATTATTATTATTTTCACTTTTGATCATCTTAATCAAATATCCAAAAGGACCCTTTATTTTTCTTCTCAGTTTTGGATAAGAATTTTATTTCTGGATTAGAGATAGGACGCCTATCTCTTCAAAAGGAAGAATGTGGGCATATCTCTAAAATAGTAATTGTTTTCATCCAAGAAAGTTGGCAATGAACAATCAGCTCCAGCCTCCAAACCATACAGTTTGATCCCTGGATCACATTATTAGTGACATGTTTTGTTTTGAAACTGAAGCTTCTAAGCTTGAGATTAAATCTTTACTTCACCTTACCTGCCTAGTGCCTACTACAGTTGTTACAGGACTCTTTTGAATAAAAATTTCCCCAGACCACGTAGAAATAAAAGTTACACAGACCTTTCAATTCAAAAGTATAATTTATATGAAAATCAATTAAACTAACACTGAATATTAAAAAAGAGCACTTTAACAGACTCCTTGATAAAAAAATTCATTTCTTCAAATTATTGCTTGAGAGCACTTTCTTTCCATATGGACTCGTCCGTAGAACAGGGACATGCAGTTTTATGGTTTCCACCAATTTTGCCCTAAGACTTCCCTGCTCAGCAACACACGAGACATGACTGTATTACCAAATACACAAACAAACACATAGTTGTCTTGTGCTTACCAAATTAAACATCTTTTTAGTGTATATTATTATCACATAGATGGCATGAAACAAATAACTTTAACAAACCTTTGATTGATTTAGTGCTGCTTGAATAACATAATTTCCATAAGGATCCTGAATGATTTGATCTAGACGTGGATTATATATAAGCTCCTGAATGATACGATTACGACGTTCTTCACTTGTGTATTTTATGGTTTTCTCCACTACATTACTGCTGTGTTTCTGCATTGACAGATCACCATAGTTTCCATCCAGCTGATCGAGAATATCACCCATTGCCCATGGAAGCTGCAGCTCAAACACGAATTGCACAACATAGTTCCTACATGATTTAAACTTTTTACCTTAATACTGAAAATACGATCATTGATTTCTAAAGTATAAACATCAACAAAAAAAAAAACATTCCACGAGTCAAACTAACATTGTAGAAGCCGCATTATTGACATTTAATAATATATTTCAAGAGAACAAAATTAATAATAGTCGTTGATTCTGTTCCCATTACATACACTTTTTTCCATTTTTATAAACATGGACTAATATGAATCTCTCATTTCAAGGGTCACTGTGAATGAGACACTTGGATGATTCTTGTCTTAAGACATAACTCAATAGGAGTTGCATATATAGAAAACCAAATCAAAGCTAAAACCCCTTAAAAGATTTGGAGTGAATTTCACTATTCAGACCAAAAAATTTACTATGCTTCTTTAAATTGAGTCAAGTCAAGGACTTGTTATCTTAAAAGTTTCTATCTTTTCCCCTTAAATAACTTTTTCTTAAAGAAGCAAAGTGAAACAAGTTCATCTAAATGTATCTCTTTATTATTGTATACTCTGCATTAACATAACTTACCTGGTCAAAACAAATTTCATCTAAATGCCTCCATGAAATAGTAGTTGATGACATATGGTGTTTGTTACTGATGAATAAGACACAATATTGAGGTCATGGAAAAGAAAGAAAGAATAGAATACCCAAATGGATCTTGGGAAAGGATTAGTGCATTGGAAGTGATCTCATGTACTAAACGACGTCTCTTCTCACCATCAGAACAGCTAAGACATTTCTGAAGCACGCAACAGCCATGTCGGTCTGTTGCAAGCTCAACACAGTTAGCAGTTACAGCTTCATACATAAACTGCCAAAAGAAGCCATCCTTGTTTTATTACATGATAGAAATGTTGAATTCAAAACAGAAAAATGTCAAATACTAAGTTTCACAACCCTTTGCAACATAAAAAGAAAGTAAGAAAGAAACAGAGAAACAAAGATGAGAAAAGAAAG
Organism: Hippophae tibetana; assembly: GCA_037013495.1. Taxonomy (NCBI): domain Eukaryota; kingdom Viridiplantae; phylum Streptophyta; class Magnoliopsida; order Rosales; family Elaeagnaceae; genus Hippophae; species Hippophae tibetana. Next base: position 15,822,510 of record CM072803.1, read on the forward strand.
TCACAAAAGACCATTTGATTTTTCTTGTAAGCTTTAAACAGAATTGTCATCAATGTTGTCACCTATAAATGACCATTTGAAATTTAATGGGCTTTGTTTGCAGTGCCAAACGTCTTTTCAGCACATGAAATTCATGTTTACATGACGTAATCTTAAGCTTGGCTGAAAAATTCTTATCCTTACCTCAATATATTCAGGCATCAAGTACTGCAAACAACGTTGAGCTACATGGTTTCCATTCATGTTCTTAATTAAAGTCAGTATACCAGGCTTTAATGCAGAAACAACCAAAGAAAACTGCTCTGGAGTCTTAAGGGTTTCAATGACCTTTTGAACAACTCGAGTTCTGTGGTTGAGAAGAAGTAATATTAATTTCAAGGAATAGTAATAGTAGTTCTACACAATGTAAGACATACATACATGCATAGACAAAAAACAATGAAGGCAATCATGCACAATGCAAGAGAGAGACAGAGAGAACAAACCCATGCATATCACAGGAAATTCTAACAAGTTCTACTGACTTTCTTGTGACTGAATGTAGTATTTGCATCCGCTGATCCTCATTGCACACTTCAAGAAGTTTCTGTATTAGATAATTACCAAAGGGATCTGTCATAAGCTCAATAATGTGATCTATAATTTCAACAAAAATCTTTTCAGTATCTTTTTGGGTGCCTTCTGCAAATTTTCTTTGTAAGAAACGACAACCATTTTGATCTTTTGCCATTAAATAAATTCTACCCGAGACGTCATCCAGAGAGTAATGTTTTTGAGGCAGTGGCTTTGGATCATTATTTCTAATATCTGCATTATCACGATTCAAGTTATCTAACATAAAACTTCCAGCACTAAGAGAAGATAAGTTACGAGCATTTGAGTGAACTTTTCCATTTTGAGCAAATGATTCCTCCATCCCAACAGAGCCGAATTTAATAAGATCTCTATGTGATATTGAAGTTGGAACCATTTCAGGGAAATTCTGCTTTCCAGCTTTATCCAAAGCTTTCATTACATTATAATTATAATCTTTTGAAAAAAAGGCAGGATTTGACTGGTGTAAACCCATGGTGATTGCATGATTGTCCCAAAAACGTTCAAGTTGGTGAGTAAATGGAACCTCAAAATGTGGTTGCCGCCCACACGGAACATTACTGTTTTTTTGCAGCAGGTGCTGACCTTCCAAATCTAATCGATGATTTTGAAGCTGTTGCGAGCATGGATAACGTTGTGGCATCCTATAATATTCTTTGTCTACCATATTTCTCCAAAAAATTTGGTGTTGTTGGTTATCATGTTGAGGTTGTAGATAAGGAAGCCGAGATTGTGCATCTAAGAACAAGTGTTGTTCATGATCAGAGTCAGACAATATATGCATGCCTGGAGCGGGCACATTAGGAAGGATCTGAAAAGCACCGTGTATTGAATGTGGTAGTGCTGGAACAGCAGACCGGAAAGTTTCAATTGGCTGGCAATAAGTGACTTGGCATCCCTGGAGTTGTTGTTCAGGATTGAATTTGGACAGGTTTAAAGTTTCTTGGCCAAGTTTTGTCCCATTATTAAACTCATAAAGGCCACAATGAGGAGCAACCGTTAATGGAGAAGTAGCAGTATTTGACCTTTGTTTCCTTAGGCCACCATTTAGGAATTTTCCATCCAATAAAATAGAAGGATTCTGAAAGGATTTACGAGTTGACAAAGGAGAATTATTACTGGCTTCCTGCAGGTTCAACTCATAATGAAAGCTCAGTTGTGCAAAGGCAGAGTTCAAGGGTTGAGATTGAACCCTTTTGGTGGGTGACCGTTCAATTTTATTCAGGATCTTCATGTTGTTGTTGTTTTGTTGTTCTGTAGATTCTTCAACATGTGGATTGGCTGAAGTAACGTTGGGTATTTCACCAAGAAGTTTCTCAAATTCATCAAACTTTAGTCTCCTTTTTACTTGTTGATCCATTTATAAATTGCAAATATTCAACAGAGCTCAACTCAACTACATAGAATTAATAGCCATTTACTAGAATTTACAAACGACGCATAAATCAAATGAAAGATAATAATTAATTGACACAAACCCACCACTGATCATCACAAAACCCTCGAAATTAAAATTAGTTATACAATGGTAACCCTCTTCTTTACTAATGTAGAACAACGATAAAAGAATTCATCAACAAATGACTCTATATCTAAGCTCGGTGACAAAGAACAAGAGATTCTTCGTCTTAATAACAATCAATGCTCTACAAAACAAACAAACACACAATAACTATCGTGATCACCCCTCACAATACTCTATTTTTTTCCTAAAAAAAAAATTAAAAATTGATTTACTAGATGAAATCGAATAAATCCAGAAATCTAAATGATGATCATTTAAAGAAAAAACAGCAAAAGAATAACATCAAAATTGAGATAACATACGTAATGAAGAAGGAAAGCAGCAATGCAAAGCAGATACAATGCACCTGACGGACGATAGACCGAGTGAGTGAGTGAGTGAGTGAGTTTAGAGAAACAAAACGAAAACTCCACGTCAAATAAGGACGTATTTAATTTAGAGAGGGGCATGGTCATTAATGAATTCAGATTAATGTATAATTAAAACATAAACAAAAACGTACATGCCCCAATTGGTTTTCCTCTAACCCTTAACAAATCATATTTTTTATGTTTAAAAAAATAATTATTTAAAATAATATTTTTAAAACTTATAATAATAAAAATAATACTTTTATCTTAAATTGAGATCCACGTGAATTAATTTTAAGAATATTATTTTTATTATTATAAATTTTAAGTGTATTAATTTTATGTTTTTTGTATAAAATATTTACATTACGACTTTTAATATTAACAAAACATATATTTTTGTTTTATATAAAAAAATAATATTAATTGTATGATATAAAAATTTTATATATAAAATTTTATTTTGAATATTTTTAAGAAAAAACATATATATTTTTAAGAAAAAACATATATATTTTTTAACAACACGAATATTTTTTTTTTAATATAGTAAGAAAGTGAATATTTTTCTTTGTTGAAAAGATTAAATGTAAAAAAATGTTAAATAATTGAATAATTTATGTACCGGATTGAAAAATGTATTCCTATCAAGAAAATTGAAATTGAAATTCTAATTATAAAAAAATTGTAATTAAACCTTTTTTATTTTTATTTTTTTGGTAAATTATGATGGAGAACAAAATTACTAGTTATTAAGTGTTACTGGCAAGGTACGAGGAAGGGAGTGAGGCAGCGTGAAGAAGGAGAGGAGTTTTTCATAGCTAGGGAGGCAGCGTGAAGAAAGAAGGGGAGTTTTTAATAGCCAGAGAGAGAGAGAGATTTGTATTATGGGAAAATTTATTATTAAAATAAAAAATAAAAATAAACCCAACACGCAAAGGCAAAAAACTTGCTATTATATGCATGAAAATGAAATGCTCTATTCCTATGTTAGCTTATCCGTCCTTAATTATAATTTCCTTCTTTCTCGTTTGTTATAATAATGTTTTTATATATGTATAATTAGGGGTGTTCATAAATCGGTCCGGATCAAACCGAACGGTTTTACTAATAAAACGGTCCGATTCGGTTTGTACTAATTTTAAACCGTTCGAACCGGATCGGACCGGTTTAATAATATATTAAAAATTTCACATTATTTTTCATTAAATTATAAAAAAATCGGACCAAATCGGACCGAATCGTTTTATAAATCAAACGATCCAATCCGATTTTTATTTCTTAAAACCGTTTCAAACGATCCGGTCCGAAGAATATGAACGGTTCGATTTGGTTAAATTTTTTTTAAGAAAAATCGGACCGAATCAGACCATGAAGACTCCTAGCTATAATGTGATAACATAGATGTGTAATTGATTTAAAAAATATTCATGGTGAAATAAGTTTAATTCAAAATACATAGTAAATTTTCTTAAAACTCGTTCTAAATTATGTTTCCACGTATATAAATTTGAGAAAAATTGTGGATATAGTTCACCTCAACCTCCCATGCTTGGGTTTACCCATCAACGTTTTTATCCGGCAGTTTGGACAAGGAGCTTCTTTTAAGAAAGTCGGATTTCCTTGTAAACTAGATTGGAAGATTTATATCTCGATGATGAGGATCAAAGAAAATACTTTTGGTATTAATTTCTTGGTACAGAGACTCTAGCTAGTATTTCATAATGATTTTTTTCCCCGTAACAAAAGGATAGACCGAATAAATTGTGCATTTTAAGATTTGAACGAGAGAAAGTTGGACTAAATCCGCACTATTCAATCAGAGAAAGATGTATATAACTCCTTTCTTATATACTAACTCATCGTATCTTTTATATATATATATATATATATATATATATATATATGGCGTATATGTTTTTTTTTTAATTTATATTTCATTTCATTCATACCAAGAATACAAAAATAATTAAATCAATAAAATAAAAATATATCAAATTATTATACATTAAAAAATTAGTTTTATTAAAAAAAAAGAATAATCATTTCTTAATTCTCAAATATTAAAAAAAATTATATATATATAACATTTATAAGAATATGTGTCAAATATGTAAAGAATACACTATATTAAAAGGTTACAATAATAAAAGTTATAACTAATCTAAGTGCAACTACTTTATAACTTAGACCTTGAAGTCATGTTTCTTGTAACATTGAGATTATATATATTTGCTCATATTTATATGATTATTGTCAATTATATAAAAAAAATACACTTTATTGTGTTAGAAGATTACAATAATAAAAGTTACAATTAATATAATTTCGACTACTTTATAAGTCTGAGCTTGAAGTCATGTTTCTTATATTTTAGACGTGAGATTACAACTCGGTATATATATATATACATGCATATACATTTATTTACAGCTCGGTATATATATATATACACGCATATACATTTATTTATATTTATTTTTTTAAAATTAGATTATTTCAATAAATAATCTAATTTTAAAGAAATAAAAAATAGAATTTTAGAGAATTTTGTCCAATTGTTTTGTTTTAATAAAACATATTTTTATTATTTTAAAATATAAATAAAAAATAAAAAATATTATATTATATTTTATATATTTCAAAGCTTTTTTTTTTCTTCTCTTATTTAATGGATTTTTGTTTTTTATTTTTTAAATGTATAATTATCATAAAAGAAATTTAGAAACAAAAAAACTTGAAGATTTCATCTTATATAAAAAATAGTTTTTACTCTCAACATTTTATGGATAAGTTACTTACTTTAAATATTAAAATAAATAATTATTTTATTAGTAAAAAAAATTGATCTATTTTATTTATCTCTAAAATTTCCTAATATTTATGAGAATACCTTTACTTTTTACATGTGATTTTTTATATTTTATGCGTTGTATTTTTTTTGTTTTATTATTCTTAATTTTAATTTGTTCGTCTTTAGCTATATTTTGTTTAAATAATTTTTTTTTCAAATACTACGATTTTTATTATTTTTAGTATTATATGCAATTTATTTTAATATTTTTAAATAATTTAATCCTTATTTTCTTAATTTATTATCCACGTAAGTGGTTTAAGTTGTAATTCTAATTTACATAAATAACATAATGTAAATATTAATCAATAAACTTATTTTTAATAAAAATATTATTTTTCGTCATATTAATATATACATTTTTTGGATTTATAATTGTGTATAAAGTGAATATGTAAAAAAAGTAATTTTTTTTTGTTAGATAGTGATATATAAGTCAACCATGCATATATCACTAAAGAATAATATGTAATTATATTTATAATTAATTGATTTGTTGTAAACTTATGTTTATTTTATTGGAAATACTCTAATTTATTTAGTTAGAATGTCTATTTTAAAGTATGTGAGATATTTTTTATTATCATATAGGTTAGTATGATAGTCAAAAGTAAGTTATTTTTTTTAAATTATATTTAAAAGTTAATTTTTTTTATTAAATTAACATAATATTAACTATTAGTCAAACAATAAAAAAGTAATAAAACTAATCAATAAAAGTCCATGAAGCAAAAAATAATTATTTCTATAATCCATGTCATTCATATCTCTGGAAACCAATAGAGTTTTATAATTTTGTTCGATTAAAGCTTTAAAGCCTAGATATATATGATATATACTTATTTCTTCCCCTGATTTTTAAAAATTATTTTCATGAGAATGAACTTTAACAAAATATTTATAATTTAAGTTTCTCATACTTTTGTTCTAGAAAAGAGTTTATCATTCTAATAATGCATAATTATGTATTTAAGTGTGTGCATATTTTTATTATTATATTTTACTTCTCTTAATATGATTTGAATAATATTAAATATAAAATATCATACATATTATTTTTTATATTTATTTTTATGAACATAAATTTTATTTCTATTAAGTCATGATAATTAGTAAAATTTAAATATGCTTTAATATAAAAATATTTTCATACATAAAACTCTTTGTTGCATTATTTGTAATTTATTTTTGTTGCCTATTATGAAAATTTGATTCAAACGAATAATATTGTTAATAACATTGATATTTATTATCCTTTTATCATGAATTTTATTCTATTTATTAAGTTTTCTCATAAGTGAGTTTGAATACAATCCAAATAGAATTTTATATTTTAATTATTACATACTTGAAATAAATAATTATATATAAATATTATTAAAATTTTAATACGACAAATACTTATGTGTATGCAAAGACATAGATATGTGTAGGTCCTCCTTCGATCTATATTAATATTTTGTTCAAAATAACTTATTGACATTTAGCCCACATATAAATTATATTTTCTTTTATTTAATTTCAATAATATTTAAAAATAAATTCATAACAAGTAAGAAATAACTATAATTTATTTTTTTAGTTTGAGAATTATAAAGTGATTTTAAGAATTAAGAAGTCATTGCTTTTATTTTAAGCAAAAACTAGTTTTTTAATATATAATGGGAGTTTATTTATTTTTAAATTAGTAAAATATAATAATTATTTAAATTATTTTGATTTTAAAATTAAAAAATACTATAATTTAAATTCGAAACCATGGATACTAGGGGTGTTCATAAACTGGTCAGGACCGAACCAAATCGGATTGAACTGAACCGAACGGTTTTATAAGTCAAACAGTCTGATCCGGTTTGTATTAATTTTTAAACCGAGTGTACCAGATCATACCGTTTTACTGGTTTAATAATATATTAAAATTTTCATATTATTTTTCATTAAAGATGTCTAAAAACTTAACTAAACCGGAAATCGAATCGGACCGAACGATTTTATAAATCAAACAGTCCGATTTGGTTAAAAAATTTCCCTCTAAATTGGACTGTATCGGACCCGTAGACACCTATAATGGATACAAGGTATATTAAAAAAATTATACATCTAATTAACATTAATAATGATTTTTAACAAGTGTTATATTTTAATTTTAGATTATTTTAATTCATAATACTTCCTCACTATAAATACTTTTTTTTACTAAGTATTATTAGGTAATAATATTTTTCTTCGTAAAAAGATAATGATTATATTAAATAAAATATATAATTATGAATAAAACAATAATAATAACTTATCCTATAATAAAGATTATATATAAATGTGAGGGTTTAAATAATTATGAATTATATTTATAATAATTTTTAATTTTTTTTTATATAATTAAACTAATATACTTATAAATGAGAAAAATGTAATCGATCTCTATAACTTGAATGGGTTAAAATAAATTTCATATTATGAAGTTAAGTAATCTTTAATTTATAAATCTTATATTTAATATTTAATACCTTAAAATATGTATAATTTAATCTTATCTATCGACTCCGACTATGTCTGTTTTACTCAAGTTTTTTGTTTAATTAAGAGAATTTTCACTATTATTTATTTATTTTATTTTATTATATTATTAAGATAGATCTACTAGAATTTATCATCTGTCATTGTATGCATTTTTTATTTTTTAATAATTAATTAAATTATCTTAGCATAAAACTGGATTCTTTTTCCTACAAAATGTTACGTAATCATATATATATTAATCATAAATAATTTTAAAATGATTTTAATGAGATAAAGAATAAGTAGAAAATTTATTTTCTCTGATTTTAAAAATTTGAAATCTACATAATTTATTTAGGTAGGATATGTTTTGCAAATCAATTTGCTGGGATATATGATTAAATTATTGAATTTATTGTGATATTTTATGTGTTAAAAATTTAAAAATTAAAAAACAAGATAAGGAGAATATAATTTTATTTTATATATGTTAATGGTTAAGAAAGGACATGTAGCATATAAACATTCATCCTTATATATACCAATCATAAACATATCTTTTGTAAGTAATTTATTAAAATGTCAAAAATAAATACTTATATTTTAATTACTATTAATTTATTTTTTAATAGATAAAACATAAGAGTTAATTATAGTAAAATTGATTGATCGTGAAGGTACTTTTGTTTAAGAGCATTAAAGATTGTTTATTCCATTTATTTAGAAAATATGTTTTTAAGTTTTTATATTTGTGAAAAATGTGTCATACAATAACAAAGTAACTTTATCTCCAATGTTTAGTTAAATAATAATGAAATCTCATATATGACACATGCATGCAAATTTATATTTGTATTTGCCTATAGACATATATCTAATTAAAAAAAAATTAATTAAAAAATAACTCAAATTTTTTAACAAATCTTTCCATCAAACTTAAATTAAAATTTTATTTTCTAATATGTGACTTTGGATATTAAATAATGAAAATTTTGTTTAAGATTATTGATTTTTTTTAATTTTAAAAGAATTTTTTTTCTTAAAAAATTTGAATAATTTTTAATTAAATATTAATTTTTTACGTATATATCTATTAAAAAATATAGACATACATGTGATATATATACCAATCTATTATATTTAAAAAAATAGATAAAAAGTTAATTTTATCCTTATTTGACAGCTTTGTAATAAATAAATGAACTTAAATGATATGTTTTTCATAGACAAATTAACTTCAAAATTTTTTTTCTAAACAAATAGACTAAAACAACACATTTAACCTAAACAAAGTAATCTTTCCGACACTTCACTCTAAATCATACAATAGCTAAAGGATATTGACAATAATAATTATTACTCTAAAATATGTGAGCAATTTCGTCCAAAAAGTTATAAGATGTTATTTAGACTTTATTTTAAATAGCCTTTACTAGTTTTTGATTGCATTGTATATTTACATATGTGGTCAGGAAAGTTGGAGCCAATGGCATTGAAGTATATATTTTTAGGGTATTCTAGTAATATGAAGGGTTACAAATAATGGTATACTGATGCTAAAAAATGCATTACTTCAAGGAGGGTGATATGTATATGGGTGGATTTTTCGAATACATAAATGAGTCACCTCAATGCATACATTTTAGTTTTGAGGTGGAACCATTGGTGGTTAAAAAATAATAATCAACCTATAGATAGACATATGCAACCATAAGAGCTTACTATATAAAAACCTTTTAATTATGAATATCATGGTATATAGATGGAAGTAGAAGAAGACATCACTGCATCTCAACCATTTAGGCTAGGAAAAGATTACTTGTGGCACAATATTAGAGTTAATGAGTCACTAAGTTTCCTAAGAGGTTGAACCTATGCATTTAGTATGGAGTTGAAGATCTCATGACTTAAGCCAAGGTTTTATGAATAGGCCATGAGTAAGAATGATATCGATAAATGTTGGAAGGTCATGGAAGGTGAAATGAGTTTACTAGACAAGAACAAGAAAACACTAGTTCATTGATCGAAGGGTAATAAAGTTATAGGTAATTAATGAGTTTATAAAGTGAAGGAAGGTGTGTTGGATGTTGAGCTAGCGTGGTACAAGGCTATAGTTTTGGTAAAGAGGTTTGCTTAAAAAAATATTAACTTTATCAAAAAAAAAATTCACTTGTTATTAAACATAATTTTATTAGATTATTATTCTCTTGTTGTGCATAATAATATAGAACTTATTGGATATGAACACTATTTTTTTTGTATGGTTACACTGAGAAGGAAATTTTCATGAAGTAACATAAAGGGGTTTGTATAAAAATACAAGGGTGATATAGTATGTCTTTTGAAAAAATCATTGTAAGGCTTGAGGCAATGGCGAAGATGTCGATATAAGAGGTTTGACAACTTCATTTTGAAGATTGGGTTCAAAAGAAGAAAACATGAAAATTATGTATATTTTATAAATACAACTAGCTCTTATACAATCTATTTATTGTTATATGTAGATGATATGTTGATAACTAGTTATGATCAGTTTCAACTTATCAAGTTAAAAGGTCAACTTATCTCAAAATTGATATTAAAATCAAGATTATAAGAGATAGAGAAAAAGATAGATTGATGTTGTTGGATTAGTTTTCAAAATGAGTAAGCATAACACTTGTATGTATTTGAGAGGTATAACTAGCTCTTCTACAATATATTTATTGTTATATGTAGATGATATGTTGATAGCTAGTTATGATCGATTTCAACTTATCAAGTTAAAAAGTCAACTTATCTCTATTGAGATTAAAATCGAGATCATAAGAGATAGAGAAAAAGACATATTGATGTTGTTGGATTAGTTTTCAAAAGGAGCAAGTATAACACTTGTATGTATTTTAGAGGTATAACTAGCTCTTCTACATTGTATTTATTATTGTATGTAGATGATATGTTGATAGCTAGTTGTAACCAGTTTCGAATTATCAAGTTGAAGAGTCATCTTTGTGAATAATAAATTAGAAAACATGAAATTAAGAAGTGAAAATGGTATGTCAAATGATGATAAATCAAGAAGCGTGAAATTAGAAAGTGAAAATGATATGTCAAATTGAATTTGAAATTAAATAATTATTACTTGTAACAGAATTGAAAATATCTTCCTTAGAAATTATAATTATCTCTTTACATTGTTGTTTATATAAATATAAGGTTACATTGTAAATTAATAATTAATGAAAATGAGCTATTTCATGATCTTTGTATTCTTTCGTCTTCTACATCTTCCTTCTTTATATGCACAAAATCATTTCATTTTATCAGAGCTTGCAAGCATACTTAGCTTGTTTTAAATTTCAATATGCACCAAAAAACTCAAGCTTGAATCCATTGGATCATGATCTATTTACTTTCCATAATATTTTAGTTTCAATAAAATTAGATTATAACAATTACACTATTTAAAAATATCAAATTCTGAAGATGCTTAGAAGTCTTGAACTCGATAGCTATATGCTACATGATCTACCAAATGAGACTCTCATTAATGGCTCCACAAATCCCTTATTTAAAACCTAAAAAAAGATGTTAGAATGTTGGTTGATGTCTTGCATGACCAATGAAGCACTTAAGTAGGTTTATAGTTTCAATACAGTAAAGGATGCTTGGACAAAATTAGAAAAATCATATACCTCATGATCAAGAGCTCTTGTGATACATGTAAAAGAAGAACTCAAATCAATTAAGCAAAGTAATCTCAGTATTAATGATCATATTCTTAAAATCAAGTTGCTAAGTGATGATCTTAAAGGTGCTAGTTTTCCACTATTTGAAGAAGAAAAGCTTATGAATATTCTTAGTGGATTAGATGAGTCCTATGATAATGTGTTTTCTACCATGATAGAGAGGATTCTCTCTTAATTTGTAACAGTTGTTGATGTTAAGGAATTGTTATTAAGTTATGAAAGTAGGCTTGATGGGTGCAAAATAGTACCTGTATCACCTCTACCATCTATCAATTTCACTATCAAAAATTCTGGAGATCATAAAGTGTTTGACAAAAGCACTAACCCATCTTTAAATTATCAATCCATACCAGACCAACAAACCCAATCATTTAATTCATCACATATCAATCTAGATATAAGTCAAAATCAACCATACACTACTACAAAAAGGGGTATATAAGTCGATGTCTAAAGTCGGTTTTTTCTAAAAACCGACTTTGAATGAATTTAAAGTCGGTTGTCCACGTCAACCGACGCTACGTTACGTGGATAGCGTCGGTTGTCCACGTCAACCGACGCTACGTTACGTGGGTAGCGTCGGTTGTCCACGTCAACCGACGCTACGTTACGTGGATAGCGTCGGTTGTCCACGTCAACCGACGCTATCCACGTAACGTAGCGTCGGTTGACGTGGACAACCGACGCTATCCACGTAACGTAGCGTCGGTTGACGTGGACAACCGACGCTACCCACGTAACGTAGCGTCGGTTGACGTGGACAACCGACGCTATCCACGTAACGTAGCGTCGGTTGATGTGGACAACCGACGCTATCCACCTAATATATGCCCTAACATCTCATTTAGTACGCAGAGTTCCAGTTTTCGATCTGCTTCTTCCTCTCCTTTCCTCACTCGAGTCACTTTTCTCCCACAATCTTAACCGTGCGCCACCTTCGTTCTACATTTCCGGCCACCTCCAACCACCATTTGAACGGACGTTTGTAAGTTTTCTCTTCTCACAATATTATCTGTCAGTTCTTCTTTTTTTAATAGCAAAATGTTAAAATCTGCGTATGGGTATTCCATTGATTAATTCCCGAAATATGAATGTTCTTTGTCTTAATTTGGAGTGCAATATTTCGTGCAGATTTTAACTTACAATATTTCGTGCAATATTTCGTGCAATATTTCGTGCAGATTTTAAAATCTCACAATATTTCGTGCAATATGTCTTAATTCTTTATTTCATTTTTAATAAAATGGGATGATCCAAGGCTGATCTTAACTTATATAAGTATGAGTTAAAAACTAGAGGTTGTGATAATTTGTAAAATACATATGCTTGTGACAAGTAGGATAAATCAAAAAGGGTTTGTGATCTATTATTATTAATATTACCAAGTGACTTTTTTATAGTCGAAATAAAGTGAACAGCGTTTAATTTGTGCTAATTTATCAGCGTGTAAATGTATTTCGTTAATCAAACAACGTATTTTTGTATAAATTTTTGATTTAGTTATGTTTTTTTGTTTGCTTGTAATAATAATGTTTGAATTATTACTTGTATGTATTCAATAATATGTGAAATGTTTTGTGGGTTTGCGTGGATAAATTTATACGTATAATTAATATTACTTTGTAATTATGATATAGTAACATGCTTAGAAATTAGAATCAACCGCGTGATTGGTTTTTATATATATATTCATGAAACATGAACTGCTTATTTTTTAATTTGTATATAAATGGTTTTGTAAAATGATTAAAATGATAACTATTTTGCATTATGTATGTTTTGATATATATTCTAATAATTAGGAAATTTATATATAATAATACATAATTAAGTAATATGTTTAATTAATGTCATTAATAGAAAATGGACAAATCTTGGATGTCAAAGTGTAGAATTGAGCAAGACTATATTTCTGGAGTTGAAAGTTTCATGGAATTTGCTTGTAGAACTAGTAATACTGGAAGTAGTATGATTCGATGCCCATGCGTTAAATGTAAAAATGAGCGATTTCATGAATTTGATGAGGTTAAGTATCACCTTATCCGTAATGGTATTCTATTGAGCTATAAATGTTGGTATTATCATGGAGAAAATATTGATAATACTCATGGAGAAAAGTATAATAAGAATGTGGGTGGATTACATACATCATATCATAATGTACAGACAGAAAATATGTTTCGTGGTGTTGAAGATGAATTACGCGGGGATGATCCCGAAACCTTTAATAAACTTATAGAAGATGCCGAAAAACCGTTGTATCCAAAATGCAAAAAATACACTAAGATGTCAGGATTGGTTCATTTGTACAATGTCAAGGCAAAACATGGTTTTTCTGACAAGGGATTCACAGAATTACTAACTCTACTAGTCGATATGTTTCCTGAGGGTATTGAATTGCCATCTTCAATGTATGAAGTGAAGAAATCTCTTAGTCGATTTGGCATGGAATATCATAAGATTCACGCTTGTCCTAATGATTGCATTCTTTATAGAAAAGAATATGAGACATTACATGATTGTCCTATGTGTAAAGAATCGAGATGGAAGCATGGTACAAATGATACAACACGTAAGAAAGGCGTGCCTGCAAAGGTTCTTTGGTACTTTCCTCCGATCCCTCGCTTTCAAAGGTTGTTCAATAGTAAATATACATCAAAGATGTTGACTTGGCATTCAGATAATCGATCTGATGATGGGATGCTACGTCATCCTTGTGATTCTCCAAATTGGAAAGTAGTAGATAATTTATCTCCTCAATTTTCATCTGATCCGCGCAATCTGCGTCTTGCCATTGCTGCTGATGGAATTAATCCACATAGTTCCCTCAGTAGTAGATATAGTTGTTGGCCAGTAATTATGGTAACATACAACCTTCCTCCCTGGTTGTGTATGAAAAGAAAATTCATGATGTTAACATTATTGATCTCAGGACCGAAACAACCTGGTGTTGATATTGATGTATATTTGCAGCCTCTGATAGATGATTTAAAGACGTTGTGGAATGATGGTGTAAATGTTTACGATGCATATAAAGAAGAATACTTTAACTTGAAGGGGGTTCTTTTATGGACAATTAATGATTTTCCTGCCTATGGAAACTTATCAGGACATGCAACAAAAGGTTACAAGGGATGTCCTATATGTAGTGATGGAACTTCTGCAAAGTATCTTGTTCACGGACGAAAGATGTCTTATAGAAAACATAGGAGATTTTTGCCATCTGGACACAAGTTTAGATACCAAAAGAAACCGTTCGATGGTGAAGAAGATCATGATCATGCAACTCGACCTTTGCGAGGTATTGAGATATTAAGGCAATTGAATGGGATGACATTCAAACGATATGGAAAGATGAAAAAAAAACTCACCAAGTCTGGGAAACGAAGGAGGTCAACTAATGAAATTGGTGAAAATGAAAAAGATTTTGAACCGAATGGTTGTTGGAAAAAAAAATCAATATTTTGGGAATTGCCTTATTGGAAAGACCTACACATTCGTCACATCTTAGATGTCATGCACATTGAGAAGAATGTATGTGAAAGCTTGATTGGCACTTTACTTAATATACCTGGAAAAACAAAGGATGGCATTAAAGCAAGATTGGATTTAAAGAAACTAGGCATACGACCTGAATTGGAACCAAGGGTGGAAAATGATAAGAATCGAACATACTTGCCACCAGCATCATATACAATGTCAACAAAAGAGAAGGATGTGTTTTGTAAATGTTTGGAAGGTGTGAAAGTTCCTGATGGTTACTCATCCAACTTAAGAAATTTTGTGTCTATCACCGATAAGAGACTGTATGGATTGAAATCACATGACTGTCATATCTTAATGCAACAGTTATTACCAGTTGCTATTAGATCAATTCTTCCAAAACATGTTCGAATATCAATAATTCGGCTATGTTCATTCTTCAATACCATATGCAAGAAATCTATATCAATTGGCGAGTTAAATTCTTTACAGAAAGAAATTGTAGAAACTTTGTGTCTAATTGAAAAATATTTTCCTCCTTCTTTCTTCGATATAATGATTCACTTATGTGTTCATTTAGTTCGAGAGGTTCAATTATGTGGTCCTACTTACTTAAGGTGGATGTATCCTTTTGAGAGATATATGCAAGTCCTTAAAGGATATGTAAATAATAGATATAGACCTGAAGGATGCATGGTGGAATGCTACATTGCTGAAGAGGCCATTGAGTTTTGTTCTGAATACTTTAGTGGTTGCACTGAAATTGGGAATCCTACGCACAAGTTATTCTTAGAACGTCACATGATCCAAGTAGGTAACCCTATGCTTGGTGGAAGTAAGAAATTATTTATTGATCGCACTCGATGGGAAAAAGCACACCGAATCATTTTGGTAAATAATAACGAGGCACAACCATACATAGAGTAAGTGATGTTCATTGTTTCATCTTTTATTTAACTATTAATGATGATATATAACTTAATATATATTTAATAACGTTACAGGATGCATTTAAACTTATTGAAGATCGATCCTCGTTATAAAAAAAAAGGAGGAGAAAAATGGTTGTATGATGAACATAAGCGAGAGCTTATTAATTGGTTTCGCAACCACGTAAGTGTCACAAACAAAAAATCATGCATGTATCCTCCTATATATATTCAATGTTTTAAAACTTTGCTCTAAACACATTTTGTGTTTTTGTATACATAGATTCGAGGTGAACTCAAGAAACCCAATCATAAAATATCAGAAAGTTTACAATGGCTTGCACATGGCCCAAAATTCGATGTCAAATCATTTCATAGTTTCACAATAAATGGATCGAGGTTTACGACTCAAGCTAGGGACAAAGTCCGAGTAAATCAAAATAGTGGGGTGCAGATGGTTGCACAAACTATGCAATTTGCCAGTTCAAAAGATGCTAATCCTGTCCTTTCTGATAGAACATATTATGGTATAATACAAGAGATTTGGGAATTGGATTATGAGGTCTTCCATGAGACAGTATTCTTGTGTGATTGGGTCGAAGATGTTATCAATGTTGGATATAAAATAGATGATTTTGGATTTACTCTTGTAAATTTATCCAGGATAAGTCACACAGATGATCCTTTCACGTTAGCACTTCATGCAAAGCAAGTATTTTACGTGAGCGATCAAATTGATCCAATATGGTCTGTTGTGTTAACGCCTCCACAAAAGGAGTTTTACCATTGTGATGTTGTAGAAGATGATGACTCTATGCTTGATACATTAACCAATATTAGTAATTTCTCAAATAAATTGCCTAATGTACGTGATGATCTAATTGATGATGATGATTCTTCGACATGGACTCGTAGTGATTGTGAAGGAATATATGTATACGATCAACAACCTAATTAAACATAATGTATGTTCTATATTGTTGTAATAACTCTTGTATATATGTGTGTTCCTAAAATTGTCAATTAATTTATATTTCTCCACTTTTGCAGATATTTCATGGATATTCAGCTTGTAGATCCAAATGATCCATTGGGGTATTTGAAAAGAAGGGGTTGGGCGAATATACCTGATGCTCCACTTAACCCAGATGATAGAATACCCGTTAAATTTGATGCTACTGGTAATCCACTAGGGGAGAATGGTCAACAATTGAAATCTTCTATTGATCGACTGGCAAAGTCCAGTATACCAATCAATATAAATCATTGGTCTGAGGTTGCCGATGCAGAAAAGTTTAAAATATGGATAACCATTTATGTAAGTCTCTTATATTTTATAATCAATATATATATATATATATTATATATTGATTGTATCTAATCTTTTGTACTGTGTTTTTACAGAATCGTTACAAAGTCGATGACAATTGGCAGGGCAAGTGTTATAAGATTGCAAATAAGGCGTGGAAGGAATACAAGACTTCTAGATTGGCGAAAAATTATGTGTTTCCATATTTGGAAACACTTGATGAGAATGTGATATACAAAATCCCTGAAGGACACCCCTGGATTACACCTCAAGTTTGGAAAGACTTTGTAGATTATAGACGTTCAGAAGAATTTCAAATTATTAGAGAAGATCACCAGAATGTCCAAATGCATAACATTCTTCCTAACCGTACTGGGAGGTCTTCAAATCCTGAAGTTAGATTTCGAATGGTATTATTAATTTGTCTTAATTTTATAAATATTTTTATATTAATTTTTCTCAATTTAATTTCATGTCATTGTTAATAAAATTTTCCTAATTTATGTAGGAAGCTGAATTGGGTAGACCTGTTACCCGAATGGAATTGTACATAGAAACAAAGACTCCCAAAACGAAGAATGCAAGACCGATGAGTCAACGAGGAGAAGAACAATTAAATAAGTTGGTTAGTAATTTCGTTTGATAAAAAGTCTGACTGATACTTAATAATTGATGTAATAATGAATGATATGTTTGTGTGCTTTATTATTTGTAGAGAGTTGTTCAAGAAAAACTATACAGGGGTGAAATAATCGAAGAGCCTGGGAGAGATGCTTTATATCATGCAATCGGACGCGATCATCCTGGTCGTGTTAGGGGAGGTAGCCAATATGATGGTGCTTTGGAGTATTTTAAAATTCCAAAACATAAGCCTCAGACGGTAAGTAAGGAGAAATACACTAAAATTGAAGAAGAATTCAACTCCTTTAAGGCCTCCGTGATGAGTGAGATTGCCACTCTAAAAGAACATCAATCACAACAATTGTCAGCCATGGCATCATGCTACAACCAGGGCATGCCATATTGGCCAAGCATGCAACCATCCATGCCAGGCATACCACCTTCCATTCCAGGCATGCCACAATCCATGCCAAGCATGCCACCATCCATGCCAGGCATGCCACCATCCATGCCAGGCATGCCATCCACCCAATCTCATTGTTCTCAAACTACATCCAGTATGGGATATAGCCATCCTATTGGTCCTCATTATATGTCAGGAATGCACATGCAATCAAGTAGTGGTTCATTTTCTCCAATGCAATCTGTACATTCTTACCATAAATCAAGCCAAGATGAACATATTGGTGAGAATGTACATCCAATAGCTACCCCATATGAGAGTCCTCCTCTATTTGATGAATCATATGTGGTAAGATTTTAATTTTTAAATTCTTATTATATGTTTTATTTTTTATATATAACACTTAAATTTTTTACAGAATATGAAATGTTTGTTGAAACATCCTTCGTCAACGGACTATGTTGCTATTGGAACGGTACAATAATTGAGTGATGATCGGATGATTCATAATCAATATTTGCCTAATCATTGGCGAATAGTAATTGATCAATCATTGTTTCATGATTGTCCACTACCTGTGCCTTCTGATGCTACCACAGTCCAAGAGGCGGTTGGACAGTATGTGGCTTGGCCGTCGATTCAAGTTGTTCTAAATTTTGACATGGTACTATTTTTTAACTTAAAAAATAACACTTGTTTACTACTATTATTTAATGTGATCTTATATTGTTACTAAAAATACATATATGATACTTTTTTGGTAGTCTCTTATACCAGAACTCTTAAATGCATCACATTTAAGAGATACCAAGCAAGTATCTCGTGCTAAATCTATGACTAGTGGTCAATCCTCGTGCACCAAGTCATTCAAGAAGAAGCCTTGGAAAAAGTATAGTCATACTTATGCGTTACAATTCAGTAGAAATCTTGGCAGTTTGATGACTATTGTTGGGAGGGCATCTAGCATAAATGATGGATGGACTGTGCCACTTCCTATTGAAATTTCTGGTGTAGACATCGGCCAAACTTATATATCGATCGAGTGCTTGTTGCAAATATTTGAATATCAAATGATCGATTTAAGTATAATTCAAGTGTGGACAAGGTGAGTCCTCAATCTAGTTAGTTTTCTTTTATTTATGCAGAACATTATATTTATATTATCTAATTATATATATACATATATAGGGCTTGCTATTATCGACTTCAACATAATCACTCATCACATTTAGCAATGTTCTATGATTCTTCATATGTTAATCAATATCAAGAGAAGGATGTTAGCATCAGAGCTAAACAATTATGTGATAGAGCATTAACGCTTAGCAGAAATCAAAAGTTGATAATCCCTTGGCCATTAAGGTTTGAACAAGGCCAAGATCATTGGATGTTGGTAATCATTGATATGTTCAATAATCATGCTTGGTACTGTGACTCAGCTTCCATAGAACTGAGTAAAGATACAAAAGCAGTTGTTGAAATGTAAGAGTTATATTTAGTTACATATTAGTTTTTTCTATTATTTTTTGTAATATTTAATAAAAACTAATCGTTTTATATCTTGACAGGGCATGGAAGTTATGGAACAAGTCTAGGGGCATTGTCCTTAAAAAATCTCATAAGCTTATATGGACAAAAGTTATGGTATGTACAATTCAATATTAATAATTTTATTAATTTTACAATTAAATAATAAGGATGTTCGAATATGAAAATTCATGTATACATGCACTTTTTTTTGTAGGTTCCACAACAAAATAATGGATTCATGTGTGGTTATTATGTCATGAAGTTTATGAGTGAAATCATCACAAATATCAAAATTCCAATTGATGATGTGGTAATATATTTTACCCATATACATACAAGTTTTAACATATTTGAGTTTGTTTTTGTAAATTAATGAAATCATATTCTTATTTTGATTTTGAATACATGTAGTTCTTCGGTTGGAACAAGACGGGTTACGACCAGCAAATTTTTGATGATTTACGAGAGGAATGGGCAGAACACATGGTTCAAATTATATCATCGCAAGAAGAATCAGAAGAAGATTCTGATGATCTTGAATAGCATATGACAACATAACAGTAAATTTTTTAATGATTTGGCCTTCTCTATCTATTCCTGTGTCTGAAATCACTTGTTTGATGATTATTAATCATATATATGCTCTTATTGTTTAAAGTCGGTTAAAAACCGACTTTTATACCCCTTATTGTAGTAGTGATACAACACGTATAGGTCTTTCAATAGAAATAATGGTAGAGAAAGATGAAGACCTCAATGCCAACTTTGTGAAAAATTTAGACATCTTGTAGTTAATTTTTGGCATCGTTATGACAAAAAATTTGTGTCCACTATTACACAAGCTAACTCACAAAGACCACCACCAATACATTCACAATTTCAAATATTGACCACTATACTCACTTCAATCCTATCCACCCCAAAGATCACTAATGCAGTCATACTATGCCACATTTCAACCTTTCCAATCACATTACTCTTTATATATCCATTCTTACCCAACAAAAACCATAATTTTACCCCTAGTACCAATCTCACTCAATTCAATCCATCAATGACATAGTCACAGGCTCACTTACCATTTCCTACCTTAACACCTCAATGGTATCCTAACTTAGGTGCTAGTAACCACGTTATAGTTAATCCCAACAATTTGGCTTCTTCTCATCCTCATACCATTTCCTTATTCAATCAATTGGCCACTAAAATTTTTCAACTGATATGTCTCTATGCAGAATTTTAAAATTTCATAATATCTTGCATGTTTCATCAATAGTTTAGAATTTATTAAGTGTGTCTAAATTTGCCTATAATAATAATGTTTTCTTTGAATTTCATTCCACACATTGTTATGTTAAGGATTAGGTAGAGGACATTATTCTACTCTAGGGTCACTTGCATAATGGTCTATATGTTTTCAACTTGAACTTGTCAAAGTCATATGTTGATCTTCCAAGTTCAAGCTCTATTTCTTCACATATTTGATAAAAATTCATCGGTTCTATTTTTACTAATTTAGTGTCATCTTCTTTAGCTAGCCTTATCAATCCAGAGTTCACTATGCTAACCTTAATATAGGTTTCATTTCAAATAATGATTCATAGGTGTTATGCTTAGCTTGTCAAGTGAGTAAGAGTCGTAGCTTACCTTATCAATCCAGAGTTCACTATGCTACTTCTCCTCTTCAGGTTGTTCACTTTGATGTATAGGTTGCCCCCATTACTTCATCTAACGACTATAAGTTTTATATTAATTTCATTGATGAGTTCTCTCGGTTTTCATGAATTTATTTTCTTAAAATAAAGAGTAGTGTATTTCATGCATTCATTGATTTCAAATCTCGGTCAAAATTTTAATTAAAATACAAAATCAAAGTCTTACAAAGTCACTAGGGAGGTGAGTTTTAAGGAATCACTTCCTTTCTTACGACTCATGGCATTATGTATTATATTTCTTACCCTTATGCCTACTAACAAAATGGCATTGTGGAAAGAAAACATAAACACATTGTTGAGCTAGCTATAGTTATGATGATCCATACTTCTTTACTTATGAAATTGTGGGATGAAGCTTGTTTTACAAGTGTCTATCTCATTAACACATTACCCAACACTACCTTATTTGATCAGTCACCTTTTGAGACCCTTTTTAATACCAAGCCTAATTGTCATCATTTAAAGGTGTTTAGATATCTGTGTTACCTTGCCTTCACCCTATAACGATCATAAGCTATAGCTCAAATCCACACCATACACCTTTTTTGTTACGGTTCAAGAAATAAGGGATATAAGTGTCTTTCCAAAAAGGGTAGACTTTGTCAATCGTGATGTTATTTTTGATGAACACCAATTCCTTTTTGCTATTTCTAGCTCTTCTACATAGTAAATGAACAAATGGCACCAACCAAAACAATTTTCCCCACCATTGCTCCATCTACAAAAAAAAATCATTTCACCAGTCATTACTTGCTCAACTTGATTCACTTATAACCATTGGTAGTGTCCCTATCTCTTTATTACAATTCAATTCAGTTCTACAATTCCCACGACTCCTACCTCCTTATCTTCTACACTTCTCAACTTGTAGTTAAAAATACAAATTTTCCTGTCTCTTCACCAAATGAAATCTTATCTGAGAACCAAAAACTTGTCTCACATGATAATACTCATCCTATGATTACAAGATCAAAAGTGGCATCTATAAACCTAAAGCCTTTACAGTAGCTACCGATCTTACAATAACTGAACCACACTCTATCAAGCAAGCTCTAGCTAATGAGCTCTGGAAAGAATCAATGCAACATGAGTTCAATGCTCTAATTAGAAGAAAAAAAACTTGGATTTTAGTTCCTCTACTAAAGGATGGAAAGATAATAGGCAATAAATGGATTTTCAAAATCAAGAAACTTCCATATAATACCTTGGACAAAAGGAAATCACGAGTTGTGGCCAAAGAGTATGTCAAAATGTTGGATTTTATTTTTCAAAAACTTTTAGTCTAGTTGTTAAACAAGTTATCATCAGAATTATCGTCACAATTGATCTATCTTCAAAATAAAAATTACACCAACTTGATATTAACAATACTTTTCTCAATGGTGAACTTCAAGAAGAGATTTTCATGACTCAACCAAAAGCTTTTGAAGATCTTACATATCCAAATTATTTGTGCAAACTCTACAAGGTTATTTATGGTCTTAAACAAGCACCAATGACTTGCTTTGACACTTTAACTATAGACCTTCAGCTCATGAATTTTACTTAGTCTAAAGTTGATTTATCACTGTTTTTCAAGAAGAGTAGCACTTCCACCATTTGTTTATTAGTATATGTTGATGACATTATCATCACTAGTAGTGATGAACATAAAGTTCAAGCTCTCATCAGTACTCTCAACGATAGATTTGCCCTTAAAAATAAGGGTTCACTTAGTTTTTTCTCGACATTGAGGTCTTATATCTGTAACATGGAGATTTGCTCTTTACATAATCAAAATATGCTTAAATACTTCTTGTTAAACTAGATATGGATACTTCCAAACCAAGTGTTACACCCATTTCTAAAGTTATAATTTACTAGCCTATGAAGGAAAGCCTTATGAAAATCCAAATTATTTTCAAAGTATTGTTGGCACATTACAATACCTTACAATAACCAAATCATATTTATACTATACAGTCAATAAGGTTAACTAATTCATGGTAAAAGCTCTAATGCCTTATGATATGTAATCAAATGCATTCTCATGTATCTAAAAGGAACTATCATGCATGGTTTAGTACCGAGATCATTGAGCCATCTCTTGCTCCAAGGGTTTACTAACTTAGATTAGAGAGGTAGTCATGTACCTTGGAGCAAATCCAATTCAGCGCTTTTGCAAAAAGAAAATATGTGTTTCCAGATCGAGGAATGTGGTAGAATAAAGAGCTCTTATAATGTTACAACTAAAATTATGTGGATTGAATCCTTACTAAAGGAAATCAAAATTCCTATTTCTCATTGCCCCACCATTTGGTGTGATAACTTAAGCATTGTTGCTCTTAGTACAAATCTAGTTTTTCATGTTAGAACAAAACGTGTTGAACTGGATTCACATTTTGTGCATGATAGAGTTTTAGCATCCAAACTGCTTGTGCTACATATACCCTTGGCTGAGCAACCAGTTGACATATTCACCAAGCTTTTATCCATTTCACAATTCAATTGTTTGCGTAGCAAACTTAGTGTCATTAACATGACACTAAGTATGAGGGGGATATGAATGATAAATTAGAAAGCATGAAATCAAGAAGTATGAAATTAGAAAGTGAAAATTGTATGTCAAATGATGATAAATCAAGAAGCATGAAATTAAGAAGTGAAAATGGTATTTCAAGTGATGATAAATCAAGAAGCATAAAATTAGAAAGTTAAAATGGTAAGTAAAAATGAATTTGAAATTAAATAATTATTACTTGTAACAAAATTGAAAATATCAATTTACATTGTTGATTATATAAATCGTAAGATTACATTGTAAATTAATAATTAATGAAAAAGAGTTATTTCCTTATCTTTGTCTTCTCTATTCTTCTGCATCTTCCTTTTTATTTTCTTCAATGTCTTTTTGCACAAAATCATTTCAAATTGTTCTTGAAATTGAGATAAAGGATCTTGGGTGTGCCAAATTTTGTTAGGAATGGAGATTACAAGAATTGTTCAATAGTTGCTGAGAACTTATAGAGCTGAAGAAGAGAAGATGAAGGAAAAGAGGAGCAGAGAAAGCACGAAGAAGAAAATGTAATAGTTAGTAGCATTTTCAGTGTATTAAATTCCAATTGTAATTTCTCTATGCATATGAATATTTATACTACTTTAGTGAACTGCACAATCATGGTTAAATAATATTCATTTTTTAACTAACTTTGTGCCATAACACTAATATTCCTTTTAAACAACTCTATAAGTCATTGTTGTTATTGTGACTGACCCTTGATAGTTGCAAGGAGTTCATTTTCATAACACATATATACATAAAAGTGGTCGATCTTTTAGACCTCAATTCTACACTAGCAAATAGAACTTCATTCAACTCCAATTTACCTTACAGAACAATGGGAATTAGCTAATTCGCATCTAGCAGTGGAAAAAATAAAAGAAAAAACTTGCATATATATATAAGCACAATGATGATATGATGACAAACTAATTATTTGAAATTTGTTATGAAGATGAAAAGGCCACATTCATTATTTAATATTGATGGCGTGGTAGTAAGATGTGGAAACTGGTAGCCCTGTACTCAAAGTCCAACATATAGAACTAAGTGTCTAATATAATGAGATGGAGTAGTGTGAAAGTAAAATATTGATGATTATTTTGATATTATAATGATCAGAGCCTGGAAGATCCAATGGGTTGGTGAATGACTATGTGATTATAGGCATCGAGAGTGAGAAAATCATCCAAAGTTTGGGCAGTGCATTGTCTGATGAAGATTTTGCAAGCCTGCTTGTACTTTCCCCCATTGAACTTGTCTTTTCCAACCTCTCTTTCAATCCTACTCATTTCTTCCTCCACAACTCTTCCAAATAGCTCTTTGTTCACTCTAACTCCACTTATTCCATCCCCATCCAGCTCCACTTCATATTTGAGCCACTGCCAGTTCTGAACTCTACTAATCTCGGCAGTGGCAGCATCCTCCATAAGGTTGTAAAGAGGCACTGATCCTGATCCTGTCAGCCATGCCTCTAAGTATTGTATTCCAACTCTAGTGTTCAGCCTCAGTCCTACCATGCTTCTAACTCCTCTGGGATGCTGGAGAAGATCTTGTTCAGTTAGATTTGCAGCGTCTTCGCGCTTCATGGTTTTGATTTGATTTGGTGCTCCATTGGACTGCATGTTGTTGTTGAACACTTGCATGCATATTGGTATTAAACCAGGGTGGGCTGCCCATGTTCCATCATGTCCTGCCTTCACTTCTCTTAATTTGTCCATCTTCACAGCATCCATTGCTGCCTCATTTGCTACTGCGTCATCTTTGATTGGAATTTGAGCTGCCTGTAACATATTCTTATATATTCAATTATATATAATTGATGAATGAATGTTTTAAACATATTATTATATTAATTTAATTAAGTGAGAATTAGTAAAGATGATATAATAATAATAATACCATGCCACCCATGGCATGGACGCCTCGTCTGTGACAGGTCCAAATGAGGCGATCAGAGTAACTCTTCATCAAGTGCTGAGTCATGCCGACCAGAACTCTGTCGGGCAAGAGACGATCAGGGTGAGCCTGGAAGGTCTTGACATAGCTGAAAATGTAATCCCATCTACCACAGTTCAAACCAACAGAATGTTCTCTAAGCTCATAAAGGATCTCATCCATTTGAAAAACTGCTGGTAGTGTTTCGATTAAAACAGTTGCCCTAATGCTTCCTATTTCAATTCCAGCCTTGTTCTCAACCTTCTCAAAAACACTGTTCCATATCTTAGCTTCTCTGGAATGCTCCATTTTGGGAAGATAAAAGAAAGGGCCAAACCCAGAACCTTGGGTGCGGCGGAAGGTGGAAAAGTTGTGGAAAAAGTAGAGCCCAAAGTCAACAAGGGAAGCAGTGGCAGGTTCACCATCAATGAGAATATGTGATTCAGGCAAATGCCAACCCCTGGGCCTAACAAAAAGCTTGGCAGTAGTCTCAGCATTATTAAGTTTGTAAACTCTATTTCTTGATTTGTCATGAAAGCTTATACTTCCATTCACGGCATCCCTCAAATTAACTTGACCTTTTATCAGCTTCTCCCAGCTTGGTGATAAAGCGTCCTCAAAGTCAGCCTAAAGCATCAAGTACAAACATCATATATATATGTCGTTACAACAAAAATTAGACTAATATTATATGCTTCTTCAAATTAAACATGAATTAATTAATTAATTAATATTACCATAAAAACTTTAGCACCAGAGTTGAGGGCATTAATGATCATCTTTCTCTCAACAGGTCCAGTGATCTCAACCTTTCGATCAGCAATTGATGGGGGAACAGGTGCACAAACCCAGTCAGTAGAATCCCTGATATATCTGGTAGCAGGATCAAAGCAAGGCAAAATACCATCATTATAAAGCCTCTTGGCCTCCTTTCTACAATCGAGTGCATACTTGATTTGGTTCCTGAATTCTCTTTGCAATTCTGCCACCAACTCCAAAGCATCTCTGCTCAGAATCTTGGAGAATTCTTCATCGTAGCGTCCCCGAATCTCCACTCCCTGGGGAACATCGTAAAATCCACCACGCCCAATAACCCTTGGGTACTCTTCATACGTTCCAAGTCCCACCATTTTAATTTGTATGGATATCTTCAAATTTAATTTTGTTTTGTTCAGTTTGTGTGTATATATATAGCCCAAATACAAGGGAGAGATGGATGCATATACATGATGATCATTATCGTTATCCTTATGGGGAAAAGGAATGTCTCTATGCGCCTCTCTTGATGGAAGAAAAACTTCTATTTCAAAGGAAATATTATTAATATTCGTATTAAAATGAATATCTAAACGTAAGTTAAACAGTAAATGATTTTTTTCTTTCTTTCTTTCTTTCCATTTCATCTATAAATATTGAATCCAAAAAGTTTATTGCATTAATTTTACATGGAAGCGAGACAGTAAGACACTGAGTGGAACGAATAATTTCTGTTACGAAGTATAGGGGATAGGAGGATAAGGGATTGCTGTAGCTAGCTCTTTGATTTTCGTGCCTGCCTTGGGAAAATCACTTATTCTGTTACAATATAAAATTTTAATGAAATAATTTTTAA
The DNA here is from genome assembly GCA_037013495.1 of Hippophae tibetana. Lineage (NCBI taxonomy): Eukaryota > Viridiplantae > Streptophyta > Magnoliopsida > Rosales > Elaeagnaceae > Hippophae > Hippophae tibetana. The sequence goes on from CM072803.1 coordinate 15,850,139, forward strand.
TTACTTATTTTTTTTAAATTAAATTTTAAATTTTCATTTATTTTGATATTAAATGATGAAAATTTTATTTAAGATTTATTGAAAATTTTGATTTAATTTTTTATTAAAAAATTTGATTAAATTTTATATTTTTACATATATTACTTATAAAAAATATAAATACATGTATATTACATATTTTATTATATTATATTTAACAAAAAATATGATAAAAATTTAAATTTATTCTTATTTGATATTTTTTTCACAAATAAATAAACTTAAATTATATATTTTAGGATTTGAACACCTGTGTTCTAAGCTTTATTTATTTTGAACTTTACTTTACATATATATATATATATATATATTCCAAAAAATATTTATCAAGAGGAGTGTCACTATCCCATTGGACATGATGATATATTTGGATTATTGAAAGTTATAAGTGAATACCTAGAATTAACAGTTTGTACTAATTAATCGTAGTTTATAATAGAGGCTTGTAGCTACTAAGGTTCAAAACGCATGCCTTTAATCTAATAAGCCCCAACTCCAAACACACTTTTATAATTTGAAAATATTTAATAGATAGTAAACATTATTTAATAAAATTAGCATAATTTTTCTATAAATACAAAATTTTAAAATATAATATTTTTTATAAAATAAAAAATTGATATTTTTAATGATATATAAATTATTATAATTTAAATTTTAAAATTAAGTTAATGATAATCTATTTTTCTTTAAATTCTATATTTATTAGAATATTTTAATATAAATTTAATTTTTATTTTATTTTTAAAAATAATTATTATTTATTAATTTAACTAATATTAACATTTATAATAATAATTAATAATTAATTATTATATTTTGATATATATTTTTTTATTAGTTAGTTTTTTTAATTTAACGAGTTAATAAATTAGTCATGAATTTAATTAAATTTAGCATTTAAATTCATGAATTAAATGAGTTATGATTTTTAAGCTCATAAACTTAATAAATTAATTTTAAATAAAATGAAATGTATATAATTTATTTAACAACTCTAATTATTATCAATTATACAATTTTGCTGCACGGCTTCTTGGCTAGCATTAGTGGCCACTATGTAATTAATTCATCACATGCTTTACCATTTATAATAATTAATTCATCACTTTAGCATTAGTTGTCACTAGTGTTAGTCCTTTATGCCCTTACATAGTTTTAACTGTTACTTATATTTTGGTTACTTATTTCATATTTATTTTTATCTTTTTATATAGGTTATTTTAAATAAAAAGTAACACGAATCTTAAATTTTATTAAATTATCATATATTTTAAGAAAAATAAATAATTTTTTGTGTTTAAATTCTTAAGAAAATTGATTGGTAAGACTAATCTAATATAATTAATGATTTTGGTTACTTATTTGTAATTATTTTTTTATGTTTATGTTTATTCAAAAAGTAAAAAAGTTTGTCAATGAAGCTTAATTTTTTTTATAGGTATTGATCTATCATTTGTTATTTGTTATTTATTACTAGTATAATATATTCATTATTAATTATATTTTTTTATTTTTTTATTAAGTGTTAGTATTTTTTTTAAGTTATTTTTATTTTAAATTTTATTGATTTAGAATATGACGTAATTATATATTTTAATAAAAATAGATCCAAAGAATTAAGCCCCAACTAAACAAAAGTGTATATATGGATGTATATCTATATGTTATTATTACAATAACCCTTCCCCAATTGCTAGTTATCGATCCTCAAAACCATGTTTCGTCCAAAAGGGAAAACTAACCTTCATGTTATTTTTCATGATCAGATATAGAAGGAAACCTGTATGATTCAGAACTATTAAAAAAAAAAAAAGCGGAAACCAATATTAAGTATCATGTAGATTGTGCGCATCTTGTTTAGTTATTTGAAGTTTAGCATGATGATGATCTTGAACTTGGCTAATCACAGTAATAGTTTTGGAGGCAGAATCTTCTTCATCGGATACCTGAAGTGGCTCCAATGAATCAACTATATCCCTCATTAAGGGCCTTGCTTTTGGGTTTCGGTTTAGGCAATGATAAGCTAGCATGGCTGCCTTATGAACCCCTTTAAAAGGAAAATCCTCACCTAGTCTTGGATCTATGATACTGATCAATTTCTTCTTCTCTTTGAGCAAGGGCAAAGCCCATTCAGTGAGGTTTTGCTCTCGGGGTGGCCGTGATTTGTCTAAAGATTTTCTTCCTGTTAAAAGCTCCAAAAGAACAACTCCAAAGCTGTAAACATCACTTCTAGGAGTTAGATGACCTGCATATATTGTAGATATATAGTGTCACTTTGAAAAGAGATTATCACCCAAAAAAAACACACTTTAGTTGCTCGAAAAGCCCCGGCCTCGTACTTAACAAAATGTCAAAAAGTTCATTGGGATATGACTTGCCTGTCATGATATACTCAGGAGCAGCATACCCATATGTGCCCATTATTCGGGTAGAAACGTGAGATTTGTCACCTACTGGTCCATCTTTTGCGAGGCCAAAATCAGAGAGCTTTGCGTTATAGTCCTGTTTCAAGAAATATGCAAATAGGCATAAACGAATATGACTAGCTCGCTTGTAGTCTTTTAAATTTTAATTTCAAAAAAAGGAGGACAGTTAAAAGTACCAGATCCAGCAAAATATTAGATGTCTTAAAATCACGATATATGACTGGTTTCTCAGCTTCATGAAGAAAAGCAAGCCCTTTTGCTGCACAAAAAGCAATCTTCATTCTTATGGACCATGACAGAGGCAGCAATACTCCTGTTAGAAAACAACCACATTAGAGACCATTTAAACAGAAGTAATTAACATCAAGTTATCATGAAACAATAGTGGCTCATATTGGAAGAAACCCATACAACATGTTTTGATTTTACACAATATCAATGATTAATCCAGGGTTAACATAGTATAATCATATGCTTACTCGAAAATAAATTGTTCTCCACACTACCACGAGCCATATACTCATATATCAGCACCCGGTGTTCATCTTCACAGCAATAACCAATGAGTTTTACCAAATTTGGATGAGAAAGCTGCCCCAAAAAAATGACCTCTGCCTAGAAACAAAAAACCACTAATGAATTGGAGATTTTTAATCTTAGTATCTCTTCATTTGATAAAATAAAATAAAATAATAGAATAGAATATGAAGTTACCAGCCATTCTCTGTGTCCCTGACAACTGTTGTCACCATCATGTACCTTTACTGCAACTGGAACAGGCGGAACCCCCTTTCTCAACTCCTCATTAATGAAACCTTTATATACACTTCCAAATCCTCCACCACCCAACATATTATCTTGCCTAAAATCATCGGTCATTATCTTTAGCTCATCGAATCTGAATGCAATCAACGGGTTCGCTGCTGAATCACGACGTAGCTTCTCGACTTCTTCAGGATTTGATGGTAAATTATCAACATGTTTCACAGAGTGGGTCTCATCTTTTGGTGACTCTGAAAAATAAAAACAAGACGATAGAGTGGAATACACACATTATAACCAACACAATTTAACAATAGCAGTTGCCAAATCATGATCCTGAGACCGCTTGTTCATATGTATGAATTTTGTATTTTCCGTGTTGCATCGAAAAGCATACATGAAGAGGGTCAACTAAATGGAAAGAAGATGAAAACAGAGCATCCCAGTTTTGGTTTCAAATTTAAATATACCCAAAGAAATAGAGAGACAAACATGAGACAGAAAAGTCAAAAGGCCAAACAAAGTCGCATAAATGAAGACTAACCGGACTTTTCATTGAATGAAACTCTGGAAACACAAGGTTCCCACCTGCACCAGCAATTCCCCATTATAGAATAACTAATAAATAAGCACTTATTTTCCAACAATCACCCATCAATTTAATTTCCCATTATAGGAAGGGGTTGAGCAAAATGATCGAGTAAGGAGGGGGAAAAAAGAAAAGAAAGAAAAGAGACGAGTTCCAGAGTTTTAAGAAATGAGGAAATAGTTGGTGAGTTGTGTAAATGTTGATGAAGGCAAGAATTTCTTTGGTGGTAATGATAGTGTTGGAGGTAAGGGTTGAGTTGGAAGAATATATTTTTTTTTGGCCATGGAGGAGAGTGGCCCACATGGTTGATGAAGTACTCTGTTTTGTGTGTGTATATATATATATATATATTGATTCAAGAAAAAGAAAGCTTTTGGTGCGCTTCTTCACTTTCTTTCGTAGTGCGCAATGCAAATGAATATGAATATGAGGTGCATTCTTATTTTGATCTCCACCCACCTACTATGTCACTATGGCTATCATTTTCCATTCTTCTACTAATTTTGTCGTTCACACTTCACAATCCTCCTCTCCTCATTATCTTACTGGCTCCATAGTGGGGACTGGATAGCCTTCTTAACGGCCGATGATCGTCTGTCTTAACTCTCTTCTTCCAATTCATTTTCCCCCTTCTGTATCACGTATATAATTATTTTTAAAAAATATGATTATTTTTTCTGATTTTTATGTAACTTGAGTTTTGACTCTAGCAAAAAAAATAAAATTAAGTTATATAAAAAATATCACATTATAACGTTAGAAAAAAACATATTTTTTTTACTTTATATAAAAAATTATGAGTATTATGTTTGCGAACATAATTTTAAGTATAGATAAAAATATGTGATGATATTAAAGGAGATTAAAAATAAAATTTCATCTATAAAAAATTAATTATGCTACATAATTTAATGTTAATTTTTTTAAATATTTGATACATGTGTTCACTACATATTTTTGAACAAAAAATATATTTCTTTTCAAAAACTTTATTAGTCTTATTCTTTTTTTTATTCGAGTTTTCGATAAATATTTATTTATTTCACTTGAATAAATATTATAATAATTATTTTATATTTTTTAGTCCATTTCGGATTAAACCTAATGTGTTAATTTTTCAACCAAAATTTAATTTAAAATAAAATTATTCATGTTTTAATATGTTTTAGTATTTTTTTTTCATGATTAAATCTACATCTTAAGTTATTGTTCCAAATTTTGATGTTTAAAAATTTAAGGAGTTAAGTCATCAAAGATTAAACTTTGTTAAAAATTTATTATATTATAATTTAAAAAAGTCAAATCTAAATAGAGGTTAGAAAGTGAGGATGAAGAATGCTAGAAAAAATTTACTTCTTTAACTACATATATGTTATTAAGGTTTTTGTGATGATTTGATGTATTTAAAAAAAATTATAGATGTTATCAATTTATTTTTTTTTATTTTGAATCAATTAATCTTATTTTTTCTAAAAAAAATATTAATTTTTAATATAAATATTAGCATAATAATTATTTATATTATAAAATAATTATTGAGAATATATATTAAACATATGTTAAAGAGATTAAAAATTAACATATACAATTAATATATTTTTTCTTTCTCTTTTTCTTAAAATATAGGTTGTATTTTAACTTACATTAAAGTTTTTTTTATATCCATTTCACGAGCTAGTTGATGTTGAATTTTGGAGAATATATTCGTTTTAAATCAGAAATTATTTAAACTCCTCTACTATCTCGTTCATAATCAATACACTCAAGATAGGAAAAAGAAAAAAAAAAGAAAAAAGGAATCTACAAATGTTTATATCTACAAAAGGAATCTCCAACATTTTTAAATCGGTTTGTAATTTATATCTACAAATATTTTAAATGAAATTATTTTGAATCTATATTAAGGTTAAATAAATAAATAAAATTTGATATTTAATCAATAATTTAATTAAAAAATTATATATTAACAATTTTTTAAGTATATAAATATTTCATAACATGATTAAATGATTGAGAATTCAATACCAAAAATTAATTTGAATTTTTTATTGATTATAATAAAAATGTATAAAAATGAACTTTAGAAAAAAGAATAACATAAATTGTTTCACTTTTTTAATAGACATAAAAGTTGATATAAAATTAGATGGTCATAAATATACATAATATATGTACCGTAAATTTATAAAATTTAAAAATAAATATGTATTTTAGTAATTTATTGATCAATTCGTTAAATATTGATTTATAAATTTGAAAATTGTAACTAATCAAAATAAAAGTTATTTTTTTTATTTCCAAAATCAAAATATACCTAATCGAACCCGACAATTTAACTCAATTTTGGTGGGTTGAGTTGGTTTATTGTTTAAAGATATACATACAAAATTTATTATTTGTATTATATATGATAATATTTATGTAAAGGTAATAATAAAATAGTACAGATACCTAAAAATCGTTAAATTAATATTTTAATAAGAATGTATAAGTTCAAAACTTAATATAAATAATAAAAATTATGATAAAAATAAATATATTAAGATTGATATCAAATTAAAATTACTAACACTTTTATTATTGTTATAATAAAAATTTATTTTTATTTTAAATATTAAATATATTTTAATATTATTATTATCGAATAACAATTATGAATAATTTATTATTTTTTTAATAACAATAATTTATGTTATAAGCGTTATGATAAGACTATGATAGAAACTAGAGTCCAAACACATAGAGATTAAAAACTCTAATATTATATTAAAAATTCAAATCTAAATTGATTAAACGAGATCTTATTAAATTGAGTTAGGTTTGAATTTCTAACACTCCATCAATAATTTATATCCAATTTCATTCTCCGCTTCTATAGTTACTCAATAGCGATCATGCCACACCCAATAGGCTACGAAGTAAAATTATTCCAACTCGTCGATAACTCACTCCGTTATAACCAATTACTTCACCTCAACAACATCTATCATTTTATAAGCCTCATGATCATTAGCCATTACAAGTGTTTCCATGCCACAGTCGCTATTGGGCACAAACAAAGGGCATGGTTAATCGTCTTTTTAAATTTTATTTACATTTTTAATATATCGTTAGTATTTTACTCAAAAAAATCTTATTATTTATCCATTCTTTTATATTTCACAAAAATTATAATAGTAATTCTTACAATGTTATCTAAGGTTATAAATTTTAATCTTTTAATTTTGCCTAATTTTATATATTTATTGTACAATCTCATTATTTAATACCCAAAATTTTAATTTTGTTATTTTTTTTTCATTTGATAAAAACAAAAATTAAGCAGTGATGACAAAGTAAAGATTTTTATTTATATTATTATAAAATTAAAAAAATAATTAAAGCTTTAATTTTCATATTTCATTTTAGGTCTCCGCACTCCATGATTGGCCAAGATAGTATAGGTAACTGCAATGATCCCTTGGGGTAAACAGAAAGAGAGAGATAGATAGATGATAGATCTAGCCTCTCCAGATTCCTAATTGTGAATTGTGATTTTGAAATTATGAAGATCTCTTTTGAATAAATGAAATCATACATGAGTATGGGTCATGACAATTGACTCTTGTCGTAGATAATTGATGTTAGTTTGAAGTGGCCTTCACTACACAAGAACAGGAAGGGATAATAGTACTGTTTTCTGGAATATAAACACCTACGTTCCTCACTTGCTTATTGCATTTTGAAGCAAACTCATTTTGTCTTTGGGTTTTCTTAATATTCGGATATGATGTAATGAAATGCCGCAGAAGACAATGCAAAGTGGCCAACTATCATTTTTATTACAAAATAAAATATCATTTCTTGATTTTTTAGGGTGAACTATTAATATATCCTTTTGAGTTAGGTTTAAATAGCAAAATATCTTAAAAAAACAAAAATAATATCTTAAAAATTTGTAACTATCAAAAATAGTAATATATTTCATATATTTTTATTATATAAAGAAATTAAACATATCATTTTATATTTACCGTAGTTCGATTTGACGTTATTTATGTTGAAAATCAACACCAACATAATAAATAAAATAGTAGGAAAATAAATGAAATGATTGAAGGAGGTAGAGAAATAAATGGAGTGGTTGAATGATGAATAAATAGAATGGTTGAAGGTTGTAGAAAAGAGAAGTGTGTAAATAAGATTTGTATGACTAGAATTATTTCTTAGTTTTATATTTGTGTGGTGTAGATTGCATGGTGAGGACTATAAATAACCTACCTTGCATTTGGTTTAATCATTCTATCAAAAATAAATAAATCTTTGTATTCTTAGTTTGAGTGTGACTTGAGAACTTTCTCTTTGAATGTTTGTATTTCTCTTCAATTTGTTAGTTGTCTTTGAAAAGTGTTACAGTTGGTATAATACAAGTAGTTTGTTTACTTGTTTGGATTTATTATTAGTAAATTTAGAATTGTGTATTCTAAATTTTACTCAACAATTGGTATCAAAGTGGGACGGTCAGGGATCGTTCTTAGTGGAGAGTCGTGAAGAGTTTGGTACTCTGCGAGTTTATTAGTCAAGTTTGTTCGGTATAGTCGAAGTCTTGCCGACACAATGGGTGATCTTCAAGTAGTTGGAGAAATCAAGAAGCTCAACAACAAAAACTATAACACATGGACAACATGTATAGAGTCTTATCTACAAGGTCAAGACTTGTGGAAGGTTGTTGGTGGTGATGAAGTTACACAACCAACAGTGGAAGATGCAAACGGCATCTTGTGGAAGTAGAAAATTAAAGTAGGCAAAGCAATGTTTGCTTTAAAGACCACTCTTGAAGAAGAAATGTTGGAGCGCATTCGGGATGCAAAAACACCAAAGGAAGCATAGGAAACTCTTGTTACACTCTTTTCAAAGAAGAATGATACAAGATTGCAACTTCTGGAGAACAATTTGCTATCGATGGCGCAACATAACATGATGATTTCCCAATACTTTCACAAGGTAAAGTCATTATGCCGCAAAATTTCAGAGTTAGATCTGAAAACTCCTATTGGGGAAACAAGGATAAAGAGAATAATTATTCATGGTTTAAGACCCGAATATTGAGGGTTTGTTACCGCTATACAAGGATGTCCGACACAATCATCTCTTGTTGAGTTTGAGAATTTACTAGCCGGTCAAGAAGCTATGGCTAAGCAAATGGGATGAGTAAATATGATGAGTCTCGCTGAAGGGTGAAGAAGAAGCGCTCTACACTATCAAAAGCAGAGGCAATTTCAAGCGGTACAATGGAAATGGATATAAAAATGATGGCGACAAAATAAAAATTCCTCAAAGAAAGGGAGGCTTTCGTCTAGGGGGAGCTTGGAAGAACCGCAATAACAATAGAAAATTTGACGGTGAATGTTACAACTGCGGGAAGATGGGTTACATGGAAAAAGATTGTTGGAGTAAGAAAAATCCTATTGAAAGCAATACAGCTACTTCCAGTTCTAAGGAGCATAGCGAAGATGGTTGGGATGCCGAAGCGTTATTCGCTACAGAGGAAGAAGAATTAGCTCTTACGGTGACAACATCAAAACAGATTGACTACAAGAATGATTGGATCATAGATTCGGGTTACTCAAATCATATGACAGGTGATAAATAGAAGTTGGAAAACATGTTTGAGTATAAGGAAGGTCGTGTAGTGGTGAAAATTGACAACTCAAGGTTACCGATAGCCCACATCGGTAAGACAATAGTTACGCCCCAATATAGTACTAACTAAGTACCACTTCAAGATGTTTATCATGTCCCAAGAATGAAGAAAAATTTGCTATATGTGGCTCAATTAACATCATCAGGCCATTATGTCTTGTTCGGTCCCCGAGATGTGAAGGTGTATCGTGATCTCAAAATCTCAAAAACACTGACAATGGAGGGGCAACGATCAAAATCAGTCTATATAATGTCAGCAGAATCTGCATATGTAGACAACAGGTCTATGGAATATGCGGTTAGGTCACATTATCTATCTCAAGCTAAGTGTGATGGTGAAGAAGTCGATGCTTAAAGGGCTTCCTCAACTAGACGTGCGAACATACACGGTCTGTACAGGATGCCAATATGGTAAAGCTCACGAATTTCCATATAAGGAATCAAAGTTTAAAGCAAAAGAACCATTGGAGTTAGTTCACTCTGATGTATTCGATCTTGTTAAGAAACCATCAATTGGAGGTATGAGATACATGGTGACATTCATTGAAGACTTCTCAATGTATGTGTGGGTTTTCTTTATGAAAGAAAAATTTGACGTATTCTCAAATTTTAAAGAGTTTAGAGAGTCAATTGAAGGAGAAGTTGGAAAGAAGATATGTTGCTTGCACACAGACAAAAGTGGAGAATATAACTCAAGCGAGTTCTCTAAATACCTAAGGGAATGTCGAATAAGTCATCAGTAGACTTTTGCCAACACGCCACAACAAAATGGTGTAGCATAGAGAAAGAACTGGCATCTTGAAGAAATTTGTCGGAATGTGTTACATGAAAAGAATGTACCTGGAAGGTTTTGGGCTGAAACGATGAGGACTGTAGCCTTTGTGATCAACAGACTTCCTCAACCAAGGTTAGAATTTGTTTCACCCTTTGAGAAACTATGGAACATGAAACCTACAGTTAGCTACTTTTGAGTATTTGGTTGTGTATGTTATGTATTTGTTCCTGATCATTTACGGAGCAAATTTGACAAGAAAGTTGTTAGATATATCTTTGTGGGATATGACAACCAGAGAAAATGGTGGAAATGTTGTGATCCAACGAGTGAAAGATGCTACACTTCACGAGATATAGTGTTCGATGAAGCATCTTCTTGGTGGTCCTCAAAGAAGAAGGCGTTGCCAGACTCAAGAGAATTTGGTGACAAGCTGCAACAAAAGATGAGGGAGCATACTATTCAATTCCAATCAAGTTTAGATGAACCCAGAGATCTAGACGATGATGGTGTCGAACAAAGAGTAACTCAGAATCCTTGGCAAACTGGCATATAATAACAACTAAATGAAGAAGGTGGGCCTAGTGAAATGGAAGAATAAACTCCACAATCTCAACTCTATAGGTCAATAAGAACACGAAAGTCAAATCCTAAATACGTCAATGCAACCATAATTGAAGAAGCAATAGAGCTTGAGACGTTCGAAGAAGCATTACAGAGTTCTCAATGGATGATAGCTATAAAAGAAAAGATCGATGCACTTCAGCAAAATCAGATTTGGGATCTCATGCCAAAGCCAAGAGATGTGAAACCTATATCCTACAAAAGGGTTTACAAGATAAAATTCCATCCAGATGGGTCAATTGAGAGGCACACGACACGATTGGTAGCTCGTGGTTTCTCTCAACAGTATGGACTAGACTATGATGAAACGTTTAGTCCAATGGAAAAACTTACAACTATTCGAGTCCTACTTGCACTTGCAGCCAATAAAGATTGGAAGTTATGACATATGGATGTGAAGAATGTTTTTCTTCATGGAGAGCTGGATCGGGAGATCTACATGATCCAACCAATGGGTTTTCAGAGCCAAGATCATCTTGAATATGTGTGTAAGCTGTGGAAAGCACTCTACAAATTGAAATAAGCACCCAAGACATGGTATGGTAAGATTGCTAAATTTCTAACACAAAGTGGTTATTCAATAACACCTACAGATTCCATCTTATTTTTCAAAGCCAATGAAGGAAAGCTAGCTATTATGCTAGTGTGTGTGGATGACTTAATCATAACCGATGATGATGAGACATAAATTCTTCGAATGAAGGAGAATTTGTCAGTCTGTTTCCAGATGAAGGAACTTGGCCAACTCAAGCACTTCCTTGGTTTAGAGGTTGATCACACACAAGAAGGAATATTTCTTTGTCAGCAAAAATATTCCAAAGATTTGTTAAAGAGGTTCGGAATGCTCGAATGCAAGTCGATTTTGACGTCGATGGAACTAAATTCCAAAATGTGTACACGTGAAGGAAAATATTTGAAAGATGCAATGATGTATCAACAATTGATAGACAATCTGATCTACTTAACCTTGACTCGACCTGACATTTCTTATGCAATTAGTGTGATGAGTTGGTACATGCAAAATCCAAAGAAGCCTCATTTGGATGCAGTTCGATGAATACTGAGATATGTGAAGAATACGATTGATTATGGTCTTTCGTACAAGAAAGGTGGAGACTGCAAGTTAGTTGGTTACTACGATGTAGACTATGCAGGATATCATGACACTAGGAGATCAACAACTAGGTATGTGTTTAAGTTAGGTTCTGGAACAATTTCTTGGTGTAGCAAGAGACAACCAATGATATCATTATCAACCACTGAAGCTGAGTATCGAACAACGACAATGGCAGCTCAAGAGTGTACATGGTTGATACAACTAATGAATAATCTACATCAACCAATAGATTATGCAGTATCATTGTACTGTGACAATCAATCGAAAATTCGTTTGACAGAGAATACTTTCATGCAAGAACTAAGCATGTTGAAGTGCACTATCAGATTATTAGAGAAAAGGTTCTACAAGAAGAAATTGAGATGAGGAAAATCAAGACAGATGATCAAGTTGTGAATTTGTTCACAAAAAGCTTAAGCGTTGGTAAGTTCGAAATGTTTCGTCGTCAGCTTGATACAGTAAAAATAGTGAGAGTTGGTGTTAAGGTTGAAAATCAACACCAACATAATAAATAAAGTGGTAGGAAAATAAATGGAGTGATTAAAGGATATAGAGAAATAAATGGAGTGGTTGACTGATGAATAAATAGGGTGGTTGAATGTTATAGAAAAGAGAAGTGTGTAAATAATATTTGTGTGGCTAAAATTATTTCTTAGTTTTATATTTGGGTGGTGTAGATTGTATGGTGATGACTATAAATAGCCTACCTTGTATTTGGTTTAATCATTCTATCAAAAATAAATAAGCCGTTGTATTCTTAGTTTGAGTTTGAGTTTGAGTTGAGAGTTTTTTCTTCCAATATTTGTATTTCTTTTTGATTTGTGAGTTATCTTTAAAAGATGTTGCAGTGAGTATAATATAAATAGTTTATTTACTTATTTGAATCTATTATTAGTAAATTTAAAATTATATATTTTAAATTTTACTTAACAATTTAAATTAAAATATGAACATATAGAGTCTAATATTAAACATCTTCCTTTACAATAATAAATGAATTTTGGTACAATTTTAAATACGAAAAAAAGTTCAACTTTCCCTAAATATGTGGTTTGAGGATTGTCCCTAAATATTTTTTACTCTTAAACAATGAACTCTCGATTTTTTCCTCGTATGGTCCCTAACATACATTTTACACAACCAGTCGTTTGAATTCCTCAGGTATATTGCTCGCCTTGGCCACCTGCCACCCTGAACGGAGCATACCTCAGTCAGCAAGTCCACCAACGTGCAGTCAAGTCTACCAACGAAGTCCACCAGAGCGTGTGAAGTTCATCGTCCCAATTACTCTGAGCCCAGCCACCAACTGCGATGCCACCACCAGCGACACTCATCCTCTGACCATCAACGACCCCCCTCTCCCAACCTTTACCTCCCTCACCAAGCTACCAACAGCTAGCGCGCGAGGTACTTACAAACTTGTATGTTTTTTATTTTCTTTTCAAAAGTACACATATTTTATCATATATTTTTTTCCATTATTCTAAAAATGTATAGTGTAAAACCAATAAATTATTTTTATAAGTTTTTGTATTAATCTCTACACGTTAATGTATATATAAATAGATTTTCACAGTATTAATCGGATAAATATATATATGTACATGTAAATGTATTAACTTTAAAATTCATTTGATATTTTTTTATTGAAAACTAATAATTAATAAATGGGAAATTAGCGAAGATAATACATTAAAATATACGTTGATTTCACTTTTGTCCCACTATTTTAGCTTAATTATTAAAATTAATCGGTGAACTTATAATAAATATGAATTTATTTTCAATTATTCTTATTAAAATTTATGTTTTTTACATTTGAAATATTTATCTAATTTGAGAAACTAGGTGAGCATTCGATGTATATTTTATTATCATATAAAGTTATAATTTAATTTTAATGCATGATCTTTATAGACCATAACATAAGTTAGAATTGTTTTAAACACCTAAACATACTAAAATAACGTACATATATACAAGATTCTAAAAAGTTTAAAATAGAATGCTTAAACCACTCAAGTATGGATATATAGTGAGGTGATTTATAGAGTCTTGTGATAAAATAAATGTAATAAGTTCAAGCACTATTTATAGATGAAAATTTTACTTATAAAAATAATAATAATAAACATAGAATATTTAGGAGAATCTAGCATGACATAAACAAAACTCCCATTTAGAAAGGGAAAAGGGGGAAAATCATTTGTTTTATTTATTTTAAAGGAAAAAGTTTTGTATGTCAAATAAAATTAGATGAATACTATAAAAAATATATTATTAATCTTTATATAAATATAAAATCATGAATGAAAAAACTCTCTAACTCATTCATGAAATTGATGGATGTAAAAATTTCTAATGAGAATCAAGCATGCCAGCAACAAAAAAGAGTGGATGCATATATTCACATTAAGCTTTATATAATAATAGTATTAGTCTTGTTCTCCAAGTATATGCTATTCCATTTCAGTTTATTCCTATTCATGATATTTTGAAAATGCGTGAAATATAACAAAAAATATTAAATGAAAACGAAAAGAGTGAAGAATAAAAAGGAGTTATCTCCCCTCTAGATCTTATCTTACATAAGGAGTTAGTTCTACTTCTGATTCTACATATAAGAAAGAAAGAAGAAAACAAAGAAAATTTTTACATACAAGAAAGAAAGAAGGAAACAAAGAAAAATAGGGATCAGATGAAAGGGCAACAGGAGCAAAGAGAAGCTGCATATAATAATAACGAGATGGTGGTTGATTTGGGTTTGGAGAAGAAACCGAAAACGAAGATCGTGTGCACTTTGGGACCCGCATCAAGGTCTGTGGGGATGGTCGAAAAGCTTCTCAGAGCTGGCATGAACGTCGCACGTTTCAACTTTTCCCACGGATCCCATGACTACCACCAGGAAACTCTCGACAATCTCCGCCAAGCCATGGTGAATACTGGTATTCTCTGCGCTGTCATGCTCGATACCAAGGTAAGTCTATTTCACTCCCACACTATTCCTTACCGTTCTACATATTTATTTATGACTGACTTTCTCCTTTATTTTTTGTTTTTTTTATTTGTTTAAAGGTTGATAATTAAAAATTATATTTTAAATATGAAATATTAACTTATTAAAATATTTACTTATGATTTAATTTAAACTTTAAATCTTAAATTTTAAAACTTAATTTTTAAATCATAAATATATTAAATTTAAGATTATTTTATTCTTTTTAATTCGTATATAATTTATTTTTAACTGTATTTTTTAATTATTAAATATGTTATTTTTTAATTTTTTTATTAAATATAAATACATATTATATTAGATAAAGGTTATTTCAATTTTTTAGTATTTTTTTCTGTCTAAAAAAATTGAAGTTACATTATTATTATTTTGTCTGGAATGGTTTTTTGCTTTTTTTTATTAATAAAAATTATTAAATATTAATTTTTTAAAATTTGTACTTAATTATACTTATAAGCGATTGCTTTCCCTGAACAACAAAACTTGAGTGCAGTGAAACTGTATGGACGTATAGTGATATACTGAGAAACATAGAGTAGATTGTGACTTGATATCTTAATCCGTGGAGTCGTGTGATTTAATCCATGGTATAGGCCTAAAATAGCTTATGTAATTTCTGTATCAACCATATCTTAATCCCTGGTTGCCTTTACATGAATTCCTTTCTGGATGCTGCGACTATTTCAATTTCTAATAAATCATGCAACTGTTAGGGTCCTGAGATTCGAACTGGGTTTCTGATGAATGGCAAACCCATTCAACTGAAACAAGGTCAAGAAATCACAATTTCCACTGACTATAGCATAAAAGGTGATGAGAATATGATTTGCATGAGCTATAAAAAGCTGGCTCATGATGTGAAGCCGGGGAGTGTGATACTTTGTGCAGATGGCACAATCTCCTTTAGAGTTTTAGCTTGTGACATCAAGACAGGCCTAGTTAGATGCCGCTGTGAGAACTCCGCAGTTCTTGGTGAGAGAAAGAATGTTAATCTTCCAGGTGTCGTAGTTGATCTTCCGACCTTGACAGAGAAAGACAAGGAAGATATCTTAGAGTGGGGGGTTCCAAATAAAATTGACATGATTGCTCTATCTTTTGTTCGAAAAGGTTCAGACCTTACAGAGGTCCGGAAGCTGCTTGGCCAGCATGCTAAGAATATCCTCCTTATGTCCAAGGTACTTGCTTGTTCTGAACTTCCACTCATGTAATAAATGACTTAGAAATACCCAAAAATTACATGGCTCTGTTTTAGAATGTTCTGGACGTAATCTGAATACCCAAAAATTTACATCCACTTGCTTGTTGTACGAGCAGATCCTTTCTTATATCAATAAGTTGCATTTAAGTAGTTGCTTAGCTTATTGGATCTTTTCCTTTAATATTTGATGATGAGTAGGTTGAGAACCAAGAAGGGGTAGCAAATTTCGATGACATTCTTGAAAACTCAGATGCATTCATGGTGGCACGAGGTGATCTTGGAATGGAAATTCCTATTGAGAAAATATTTCTGGCTCAAAAGGTTATGATATATAAGTGCAACATCCAAGGAAAACCCGTTGTTACTGCAACACAGATGTTGGAGTCAATGATTAAGTCACCTCGCCCAACTAGGGCTGAAGCTACTGATGTGGCCAATGCAGTGCTTGATGGAACCGACTGTGTCATGCTTAGTGGTGAAACAGCAGCTGGAGCTTATCCTGAAGTTGCAGTAAGGACCATGTCTAAAATATGCGTAGAAGCAGAAAGCACTTTTGATTATGGAGATGTATTCAAGAGGATTATGGAACATTCTCCAGTGCCCATGAGTCCAATAGAAAGCCTGGCTTCTTCTGCTGTTAAAACAGCCATCTCTTCAAAAGCTGCTCTTATATTAGTCCTTACCAGAGGAGGAAGTACTGCAAAACTGGTGGCCAAGTACAGGCCAGGCATGCCTATATTATCTGTTGTTGTTCCTGAAATTAAAACTGATTCCTTTGATTGGTCATGCAGTGATGAATCTCCAGCAAGGCATAGCCTAATATTCCGTGGTTTAATTCCAGTTTTAAGTGCAGCATCTTCTAGGGCCTCTCATGCTGAGACAACCGAAGAAACATTGGAATTTGCGATTCAACATGGAAAGGCAAGGGGACTCTGCAAAAATGGAGACTCTGTTGTGGCTCTGCACCGCGATGGAGCTGCATCTGTGATCAAGATATTTACTGTCAAGTGAAACAGGTTATAGTTATAGAGATGGTAATTTGTTCTCAATATTTTCTTCCTTCTGTTCATTTTATGTTTGTCTGATAAAACGGGAAATTCATTTCCTTCCTTTCAATTTGCCCTTTGAGTCGATGCAATTGCAAAAGCACTAGTTAATTAATACTGTTAATCTTTTGGTATTATATTACTCTATTTAGAACCTTTGATGTGATGATGTTAATCTCATATTTATATAAAACTTTGAGATTATAAAATGTATATATATATATATATATATATATTGAGATAATTAACAAAAATATAGGATTGAGTTGTATATCTTAATAACGATATATTACTTACTCTAACAACTTATATATTTTTTACCCAAATAAAAGAAATGGCAGAGTTTTTATTTGAGTAGAAATTATAAAACATACTCTTATTATATCTATGTAATACTTTTCTTCGTGAAGAAATAATTATATATTATTAGAATTATCATAAAATATATACCATACATAAAACATTTGTATAAATAAAGATGAATTTGATATATTTTCTATAAAAATCGTTGGAATTTATTGTAACTATTACCTTAAATCAATTATGTATAAATATCTATTTTTTTTACTTTGATGAGTCTATTAGTTTTAGATAAATCTTATTTTTATCTTTTTATAAATTACAATAGTATTACTCGTAAATATGAAGAAGAAAGAACTTGAACAAAAACGTCCACAATCAAAACTATATATAATAATAAATTTGTAAATAAAGTTCTCACAAACATAAATTAATTTCTATTAATAAAAACCAAAAGAGATATAATAACTGATCGAATCTAATTTATTATTTAATTCTACATAAAAGTTAAGTTTAAATCAATAGGTGTACTTATTGACGAACAAGACAACAATCAAAGACAACGTCAATTGCCTAATTAGAAAGGTTTTATATATGAAGATAGTGGAACAATTAGCAAGTAAAATAATGGTGAGTGGTGACTATGATATTAGATGGTGTAAGGCGTAGGTTTTGGCATACCCACGACAATGCCACATAATAAGGCGTTGTCTGGGATGTTGTACTCATCTCTGAGGGAGTGTTCGGGGGAAAGCACACTTATGTACAATTGCTGTCCCAGATAACGATTCTCTGTCAACTCTGACCGTAAGTTCCACATTCCAGCATTGTCAAATGTCAACATTATGACAGAAAATGAATTGGGAAACACCTGAATAGTGTGCCTGCTTACAGCATCGAGAAGATTGTAATTTTTTCTTTTCTCGGGGCTCCATCTTCCTGGCTCCATGCTTTAATAATGTGTTTATAATATATGCATGCACATAAAAACGGAAACAAGTAAGTTTTAGTGGGCTAGCTGCATGTGATTACATAGTTATTTTGTTAGACAAACATGTATGTATTAACATGTAGATGATTGATTAGTTAAGAAAAGAAGACGACGAAAGAACTACATGAGTATATTCATAATGAGTAATTGGCTAGAACAATGGATGCAACTTACTCAACCGCAAAGAAGGAATATCCGTCCAAATGCCAAGATTGCACTTGTTTCTCATGGTTCTCAAGGACAATTTCCACAAAGTTACGAAATGTTTGGTTGAGGACAATGGGTGCCACTGTGATCTTATTCTTTGGGATGTCATCTGTAGCAACTGGATCAGTTGGGATGACATCATATTTAAAGACCTTATTAGCAACTCCATAATACTCTGCCAACTTGACTGGGGTGGGAGACTCGAGATGAGAGACGCCGTTTATGGCATAACGAAGCTTCCCATCAGAGGTTTTTCCCCTTGTGTTAATGAGCTTGATAGTTCGGGTTATATTGATATTTCCATAATGATATGAGCCTTGAGGATTAGGCCTGGCAGCACTAGCTGTGAGATTCCAACGAAATGATCGAAATTGATTCAAAGACCAAGCCCAACCCGTTGGACCAAGTGGAATATCTGGTGAGGCTGGAGTGCGACTATTCTCATACCGAATGATTCTCTTTGTTGTTATCTCCAAGTTCTTCAGAAACCTAGTGGATGCAATCATGTAATAATCCTTAGGATCTTTGTCCGCAGTGATAAGCACCGAGAAGCATTGCCCTACATGGATATCCAGAGACTCATAGATGTTTTGGACCACATGGGAACCCTCCATCTCAACAAGCTTAAGAGGGTGGCCTTGGATCCTAAAATTAAGGGATGTCTTGACCCCAACATTGCAAATTCTTAGCCTATAGGTCATGCCAGGTTTCATGAGGAACATGGGTTCATCTTTGCCCGGATCAGTACTCTTCTCAGATTTACCATTAATGAGCACACCATCAGGCCGAGCAAGTGAACGACCACCGTCTAAGATATTTCTAAGAGTAACGTGACCCTTGGAGTACCAATCACCTATGAGAATGCTGTGTTCATCGTTGGGTTGAGGATAAGGAACGGGAATGAGTGCACGACTATGCACTCGAATGCTACCGAAACCACCAACTGCTCTATGCATAGCAGTTGTCGGATAATAGAAATAACTCCCAATTTGGTCTTTGGGTTGGAAATGGTAGGTGAAGTTTTGTCCCGGGAGTATAGGGCAACTATTACCGAGTGCTCCATTTTGCCAAGAGTTCTTCCTATGTTGGATGCCATTCCTGCATATACACAATATATATACATGGGTGCATATTTGAATAATGATCATTGTCAATTTGGTGTTATATACACGACTTCCTATAAAAATAAAAATAAAAATAAAACTCATTAATGGTATATAATAAGTTACCATGTTAAAAGAAATGGTTCGTCAAGCTTGTTAAAGATGTTAATAACAATATTATTGTTGGATGTGCAGTTAATTGTGGGTCCAGGAAATTGTCCATTAATTAAAATAACTTGTTGGGGGATTCCAACAGGAGAGAGTGTGCCATAGCTAACTTCCCATGTAAAGAATAGGTATGGGTCTCCTCCTTGGACCATCAAAATGGTTCCACCAAATAGCAATAACAATATATACATTCGAAAATTTGACATCTCTCTCTCTCTTTTTCTTTTTTTCTTTTTTTCTTTTTTTAAGTTGGACGTCTCTTTATTCTTTAACACTTCTAGTCCTATTCTATTCTTCTTCTTCTTTTTCTAAAATAACAAAGTAATTTCTCTCCTCTTTTGTTATTAATTAATATTTTTATTACGTTGAAAAGAATTAAAATTCTCTTTTCTTTTTATACATGTTGTTTTTAGTTCCTTACCATTCAAACTTTCCGCACTTGTCGCTAACTTTCACAATTCTCCATTTTCCCTTCCTTTACGCTTTACCAGTAATTGGACGTTGAATGCCTTACCAATCATGATTGACTTTGACCTCTTACTTTCCTTAGATTTATTAATTTTCATATTCTTTAATTAATTAGTATATAATTTTTTAAAAAAAAAATTGGAAGTAAATGTATTACCTTTTAATTTCTCTTTAGGCCTGTTATCCATGAACATGAAACTTTCAAATAAGTGCTTATATATATATATATATATATTAGTAAAATGTTTTGTATCCTTAAAGTGTAAATAACTATTTCTTATTAACATATGTAAAACAAAGTATTAAAAGAGGGAAAATAACATTATATTAAGATAGATAATGTACTCTTCTTGCATTTAGTCACGTTACCTTGCAACAAAAATTAAAAATATCCAGATTACATCAATTTTATACAAATATATACTCATGTTCACCTAAAAAGACACGATTTTTTTAGTTTCACACTTTCCCAATAAAGTTTACGACTCGTGGGAAATAACAATTTAAAAGCTAATTCCTTATTTTTATAAGTAAAGTTGATAAAATTAAAATATTAAATGTTAATGATATAAAAAATAATAAAATAAATGAGGTTTTGTTGTTTAAAATAAAAAAAACCATTAATTAAAATAACTACGAAATCATAAGTTAATTAAAATAAGACTTAAGCATGATGCAAGTTTCATTGTATTGTGTCTTTGTATTAGTTTTTTTTGTGTACAAAACATGATATTTATTTTATTTCACTCAATATTATGTCTTTTTCTATATAAGATTGATTATTTTGGATCAATAATTCACAAATGTAATTAGTTAAGAACATTTTGTATGCAAATATGTTTACATATTCCACGTGATTGGTTTTCGTAGTGTGCATGTTAGTTAAGAACACTTTGTATGCGTTCACCGACATTATTTCTTGTGGTTTTTGGCATGTTTCAGGTGAAGATATTTATAGATAGTACTCAATATTTTTAGAGACGAATAAATGTAGCCTTTTAGTACCTCACTAATGAGCTCCCCAAAGACCTCGCTAATACCCTCGTCAACCATCAATACACCTAGCGAAGTGGTTGGCAAGATGTGCATTTTGAGCCCTAAAAATATCCTATTCATTTTTCTTCTCTTAACCCATTGTTTAAGAGCTAAAATTCTGCCAAAATTCGTAGAGATTTTTGAAATTATTTTGGAGAGGTTACATTTGAGAATGGATCATTTTGTGGTTAATTATAAAATTGTTATATGTGTGAGTACGTGATTTGACTATATTTTTCTCGTACACAATTTGGTATTAGTAATGGACTATGTGTCCTAAGAGTTTATAAGTTGATACACTTTTAGTTATTGATCTTTGGTTATCTATCACATCGTATTGTATGGTGGTTGTTGAGGATATTTGGGTTTGAATGTTGAACCAAACAATTGCGAAAGCAGCAAGTGAAGAGCAACAGTAGATAGTTCGAAAGTCCTAACTAATAGAGATAATAGTGATTTTATTGTCTATTAGCGTTCTAACTTGTTTATTATTTAGTGAATTATTTGTTATTGAGTGGTTGTCTTAAGCACCCTGAAGATATTATCATATAGATACAATCTTTATATGTGTTTATCTCGTTATATTTATTGTTATCCATGATCTAATATTGTGTTAGTACAATCCAAGTTTAAGAGGTGTATATTTCAACGTACTAAGCTTAAACTTTCATTAGAAAGCATCTTTTACTTACTTGCTTTCTAGTTGATACATAATATATGTTATTAAAGTCATTTGTTTTTGATATTATATGTTTTGTGCTTCTATTGTGTGAATTATTTAAATGTTCTACTATTCTATTTCTTACGAGTTATGTTTGAGTCCTTTAGGATTTTGCCTTCTTACCACGGTGGTTAACTGAGTAATGGACTCTTTCAATTGGTATTAGAGTGGGTGCACCCTTTTGGGCTTAACCACTCCGATATTGATTTTGTTAACTTGCTTTATCACACATATATTCTCTTTGATAGAGTTTGGAGAATGAGGCAATGTAGGTAGAACTCTATTTTTCAATGGGCTGAGCTATGCCTATTGGAAATCATAAATGAAGGATTTTTTGTGGTCCCAAAGAGAACGAGTATGATTCCTTGTCAAGAATGGCTGGACGTATCCTACTAAAACTGTACCTGATAACACTGTAATTCCTAAACCCATAATTGAGTGGACTAAAGATTAGAGTATGAAATCTAAATGGAATATCATGGGTCTTTATGTAATCATCAGGGCTGTTTTTCCAAATGAATATCAAAGAATACAGAGTTGTACTTCTTCAAAATAAGCATGGATATTTTAGAGACCACTCATGAACGTATTTCAGAAGTAAAAAGATCCAAAATTCTAAAGTTGAACATAAATTTTGAACTCTATATCATGTAAGAGGATGAAATATTTGATAAATTCTAAGCACACTTTTCCAAGATTGTCAATTGTTCTTACAACTTAGGTAGACCTATTAGTAAGGAAAATTATATTGAGAAAATCATCACTAACCTACCCTATCGATTTCATGCCAAAGTTAATGTGCTTGAGTCCATGTACAAGTAAGATGAGCTTATTATTAATGAGTTAGTTGGTGAATTGCAAGTTTTCGAACTTCATCACCTGTAGCTCAGACAAGATCAAAATATTGTTGAGAAAGGAAAGAAATTGGTGCTTAAGATTGCTCAGGAAAGTATTCCTAATGCTGAATAAGAGTTTAATGAAGAAGAGATAGTGTTTCTTACTAAAACAAATTCACAAGATTCTTTGGAAAGAAGAAACCCTTCTCTAGGGGTATTGAACAAAATAATTCTAGTGCTAAAGGTTTAAAATATGTAAAAATTAAAGTCCATTATTTTTCTAAATAATATCAATATATGACACAATATAAGGAATGTAAGTGTAAAACTATGTGTAAATTTTTATAATACCTAATATTATGTAAATTATGAATAAAAGCTTTGTTGAAATATTATGTACGAAAAATGGTTCAAGGAAAAAAAATACTATGCTAATAAAATAAACACTAAACACTAAAATCCTAAACTTCTGAAGTCCTAACCCTTAACCCTTTAAGCTTTAAACCGTTATAACCACACCCTAAACCCAAGAAATAAAACCCAAATTTCTAATGTCGAAACCCCATATCCTTCAATCCATATGCCCATATACCAAATCCTAAACTTTTTGTCCCTAGATCAAAATCTCATCTTCTATCAAAACAAAACACAAAATATATAAAAAAAAATTCAGATTTTGATTGCTACGTTGAAATTACTCTCTTTACGAGTAAGGGAGGATTTTGGAAATTGGAATTATTATCTATACCTTTTTATTTCACTTTTCAAACCGCAATGCAAATATAACACCATTGTCATCTATATTCAATAATTTTCTTCTCTTTTAACAATTAGAAGAAAAATTTCCAACTAAATCATTTGAAAGAGAAGGAAAAAAAATCTAACTAAACCAAAGCAAGACAAAAATGCTTCAAAATAATTTTGATAAATTATATATATAATATTTTTATACATATATTATTGTGAAATAATTAAATTTTAGCTATTAAAATTATTGGAGTTTGAATAGTGGATATGTTTTGATAATATATATGTTATAAGTTATTAAAAACATTTCTCAAAAAACTTGAATTATTGAAATAAGTACCAATAATACTTTTATACATCTAAATTTCATATTTTATCATAGGAAAAAAGGTCATAGGGATCCCTTTGTTTAGGGCTTACAATTGTTTAGTTCCTTTGTTTAAAAAAAATATTTTTAAGTTAATTTTGTTTGTGAAAAATGTGTGAGATAATAACAAAATTAAATTTTCATCTAATTTTTCATTAAATATAACAAAATAGAACATATGATACATGCATATTTGTATTTTTCGATAGATATATATCTAATGAACTAATCTTTAATTCAAAAATTATTCAAAAAATTTAACGAATCTTTTGATCAAACTTAAATTAAATTTTCATTGTCTAATACATGACTTTGAATATTAGACTATATTAGACAATGAAATTGTTTTTTAAGATTTATTGAAAATTATGATTAATTTTGAAAGAAATTTTTTCTTATAAAGTTTGAGAATTTTTTTTATTAAATATTAACTTTTTACATATATACATATCAAAAAATATAAACATACATATGAAATATATGTATTTAACGAAAAACGTGATAAAAAGTTAACTTTGTTCTTACGTAACACTTTTTTCACAAAGGAACTTAAAAAAACATTTAAACAAAAGAACTAAACAACATATTTGTCTTAAAAAATGATCATTTAGGCACTTCACTCTTTATATATATGTATATTTTTTTATACTGATTTTTAACATCGTAAAACTATTTTTTTGTGAATATGCAAGATGAATAAACTGTTAGAACCTTAGACCACACTATGAGTGTTCTTCGACCCTTCGATCCTTAAGTCAGTAGCTATAAAATAAAGGGTAGAGGAAATCTATAATCTCGCTCTTAATGAGTGCTTAAAATCAATTAATATACCATGATTTTATGTTTTTTAAATGATAAAATAGATTTATATTTGCATAGCTTTGTTATCTTTTTAAAAAAATCTAACTTTTTGAAATCACAGGAATATTTTTTTATTTTTCAGGTATTTTAGGTTCAAAATGATTTAATTAATCAATACTCAAAGAATACTACCTGAAAGCACTCCATCACAATATTAAAGCTTAAAAGATTTATGTATGTAAAACTTACATATGTTTCAAACCGTTGAAAAGGGTGTAAAATAAAATAGGAGTTCTAGTTGTTCAGAAAGACGTGGGCAGTGGTGTGGAAATAATGTGTATCACAACAAGGGTGAAGTGGATCATGACCAAAGCGTGTGCATTTTGTCGCATGCCCCAACATGAGAATAATGTGTGTCGTGATGCCTGACTATTTAATCCACTTTTTCCTCTCTTTTGTAGCATTTTCTAAAGTTATATAAATGATCTTTCATTCATTGTAAAGATCATCCATTTCATCTCACAACTTCTCTTTAGACTAATTTCTTAGTTTCTTGCAAAACTTTCTTTTCTTTTAATAGTTTTAAAGTTATTATCTGAATTGAAAGTTTAACAAATATAATTTATATAATAGCTTTAGTTTCAATTTAATAGAAAGCAATTCTGTTTGGAGGTTTTTCATAACAAAAATGATACTAAAATTATATAAGTATACAATTGAGGTATAATTAAATGTATTCTTTTTAGATTGTCATTATGTGTTGTTTTACAAGCTATATTTAATTTATTAATTATTTACTAAAACATGCATGTCTTACTATAAATAATATATGATATTAATAATATTGTTATACTTGTAAAATATTAAAATAGGTAAACATTTTTAAAAAATAAATTAAATTTTATTTCTTCATCAAGATTTAAACAAAAAGTTACTATAAAAAGTAAATTGACTCAGTATTTTTCATAACATGAAAATTAGATCTAAGATTTAAATATTTGAATTTGATTTAGAGTAATACTCTTAGATATTAGATATTAGACATTAGATATTTACTATCTACATCTTATATGAAGTCATGCTTTATTTCAAGGATTTTTATAAGATTTATTATTGAAAAATATAACGATGATATATTTTTTATAATAGATTTAAAATTTGAAAGTTAGTTTTAAAATACTTTAATCGTTAACCTCACTTGGACACTTTGATAAAATTTTAAATTGTCGACCCTACCGAATGTGGTAAATTTTTCTTAGAAAGGGAACATAATTTAATTCAAGTTTAAATTATCTATCCTACTGAATGTGGTAAGTTAAAATTTAATTAATAAAGAATTTGATCCCTATCTTAGGATATTTTCTTATAAAAAGAAAGAAAAATCAATAATTTTAATTCTTATTATTAATAATCTACTTAATATTGAGCAAATATTATTAACTAACTAATATATCTCATAAATTCTTCGCTCAATCAAAAAAAATTTTGCTAATTATTTCATTGAATCTATATTTATTTTTTACATCATTAGATTAGATTTCTTAAACCCAAACAATCATGATAGGATTTTTAGGTTATTATTTTCGTGTTTAAAAAAATTATTAAATAATTTAAAAACTACATGATTTTTCTTTAAAATCTTTGTAGAAATATATTTATTATTTTCTATAAGTGATTCGTGCACTTGTGAGTATTTATAAATATACAAAATTTATACACTAAATTTTGACACATCAAATTGTTAGTGCCATTACAGAAGAGGAATAACATTTTTAAATTTTTATTATAAAAATCTTTAAAACAAAATGTGTCCTAAATATTGTGATTTTTTATTTAAAATTTTAAAATATCTAGATTATCAATTAAATTTAGATATTTTAAATTTGAAAATGTTATATTAAAAAAATATTTAAAGATTAAAAATATAAATATTATTTTTATAATAATAATAATAATATTTTAAAATTTTAAGATTTTAAGATTTTATTTATTTAGAAAAGATAATAATAATAAATTAATTAATTAATAATAAAAGTAAAAATATTCTTTTGTTTTTTTAAATAAATGAATAAATAAAGAGATAGATTTTAAATTTTAATTTATTTATTTTTTTGCTTTTATTCTCAATTTTCTTTTCTTTTCTTTATTTAATTATTTTATCAATTATTTTTCTTTTATTTTAAGTTTTTTTTATTTATTTCCTAATTCTTTTATATTTTATTTCTTTTACCTAATGTTTATTAATTTTGTGTACTAAATTATTTCTTATATAATTTATTTTCTTTACTGATGTGTATATCATTTTATTATTTATTCTTTTAATTTCTAAATGTCTAGTAATTATGTATACAAATATGTAATGTTTTATATACTTGTATAGTTATTTTACCATTTTATTATTTATTCTTTTAATTTCTAAATGTCTAGTAATTATGTATACAAATATGTAATGTTTTATATACTTGTATAGTTATTTTACCTTTTTAACTTTTTACTTGATAGGTGATTTTAATTTTTATTTTAAAAAGTTTATATGATATAGGAGGTTCTTAGGATACCCTCTCACGCTGTATAAAAATAATATAAATAGATCTAATAGACTATCACGAAGGTTGGACTTTGATGTCTCACAACTTTTAGTTGATCAAATTTGTGAACCAAACCTTTACCCTCTACGAGAACCATCAAATGATGGAGAATGCACCACTTAGGGATACAATAATGAATGAGTATGCAAGACCAGTAATTGGCACTACTATTTTCTCAATCCAACAGGGTGAGACTGCTTGAAATATGAATTGAGAGACATACATTTTTTCATATTATCTTCTTTTAATGGACTACTTTATAAAGACTTAATATCTTTCATTAGGGACTCTACTTAATAGTCCAAACTTTTTCCCTCTGTGAGTACATGATGAGTGTTCAAAAAGTACTAAAATTATCATGATTTTATGCACGTTAATTGATTAAAAATAAATATATATATATATATGATTTTATCATATATTTATATAAATCTATCTTTTCGGAATCACGAGTATTTTTATTGTTTTTTAGGTATTTTTGCATAAATGTTTATTGAATCTGTATCTATGTTTATTTTTATGTTATTAGGTTAAAAACACAAAATCCCACATATCATGACAGGATATTTAGGATTTAATTTCGTTTTTAAAAATTTGAATAATAAATTAAAAACCACATATATTCCTTCCTTAGATCAACCTTGGGAGAACCTTTTTTCATGAAGCAAGGGATAGATTCAAACACTTCCTCACTCAATACCCTCATCATAGTTATAATTTATAGATGTAGAACTAGTTTTTCTATAATGAATGGACATAATAATATCAATTCATTATTGATAATGTTGTTAGAGGATTAATGAAAGAAAAGACTGCCTTAAAGACTTACAATCTCGTTGAAATGTTGGGTGTTAATTCTCACCAGAAAAGCTCCCAATTAAGGAGATTCAAAGTCCATGAAATAGAATCCATCAACTGATTAAGCAAGTTTCACTTCTCATAACACATGCCACAACAAATAAAGAAAAATGTAGCTTATGTACTTTAGGACATTGTGTCGATGCATGCTCATATCAAAGAGAAGCAAGTGTTGGACATAATTTGGTCAATGTATTGGAAATACCAACGAAAACCCAAGTATGATCTAAATGCCAATACCTACAATTCAGGATGAAGAAATCATTCCAATTTCTTTTAGAAGCAAAACAATCCTCTATTTACCCAGAGCTCAAACCAACAATGTCAGCAATTCCACCAATAAGTGCCCAAGAATCCTCCCAATAAGTCAACTTTAGAGGACAACTTTAATGAATTTATTCAACTTAGTAGAGACAACTAATCACAAAATAATCAAAGGTTAGAATCTGTGTAGGCTTTCATTAAAAAGGTAGAAGTACAAGTAGGGCAACTAACTGAACACTTGTAGAAGTAAGGCAAGGAATAATTACCGAGTCAGAAGAAAATAGAACTTAATAATGTGGGAATATTGAGTTTGCAAAATGATGAAATCCCCCAAAAAAACATTTCACTAAAGATTATAAATATAGTCGTGAATGAGAGGTAACCCACTTTTTATTTTATTATTGCTTTAAATTAATTCTTATTTTATAGATAAAAGTTTTTTATTTTTTATTTTATTTTCTTAATTTAAGTATAGATTTTTGTATGATTATTTTGTTGTTATAATAATATAATAATATGAAAATATATAACAAGAAAAGGAGGCAAGGCTTATTGTGAAGAACTTTTCGTTTAGTGTCTTAGCATGAGGTTTTTTATTTAAAATTG
This sequence comes from Hippophae tibetana, assembly GCA_037013495.1. Taxonomy (NCBI): domain Eukaryota; kingdom Viridiplantae; phylum Streptophyta; class Magnoliopsida; order Rosales; family Elaeagnaceae; genus Hippophae; species Hippophae tibetana. The sequence goes on from CM072803.1 coordinate 15,879,473, forward strand.
GATTGAAGTTCAAACACTATCTTTGTGGCATGCTTTTTACTACATTATGGGCCCACATACAATTTTTGGACTGAAAACCCTCTCACACTCAAAAACACACTCATTTTCTCTCAAAAACTTCACAAATCTTAAATTTTTTCTCCCACCAAACAATTCAATACCCTTAAAAATCCTACCTTTCTTAAATAATTTTTCAAAACCTTTCAAAAAATCACTTTCCAAACCATTTCCTACCCATTTCATAAAGAAATTTTTAAAAACCAACAACAATATCAACAAATCTTCATCTTCAAAAAAAGGTGTTCTTCATTTTTTTCAACCCACAACAACACAAGTAAATATTCATAAATTTTTACAATTTAAGTCTTTAAATTAAATTCTTTGAAATTTGTGGATAATTTTGTGAAGTTTTAAGAGTTTCAAACTCTAACATTGGCATAAAATTTGTGTTGTTATCTGAATTATCTATGAAACTTTGAATTTTAGATGTTAAATTTTTTAAAATGTTCCCAAAAAGAAGAAGGAATAGTAAAGGAAAAGAGGCTTCAACTTTTGAAGAGTGTGATAGGACCAAATTTTCAATTTATGAGGTAAAAATACGTTTTGAAAAAGTTGCAAAAATGAATAAAGGTTTTATACCTACGAGAGGGATTGAATTTGATACTAGACCTGAGGAAATTATGGATGTCATAGAAGTTCTAGGATGAAAAAAGTTCGTAAAAGAACATGATGTTGCTATTAAATCCATTGTTCAAGAATTATATATGAATGTTCTCGATGTTGTTGATAATGTAGTAAAAGTATGATATGTACTAGCCCTGTTTGGGTCAAATGATATAAATGCTCATTATTATTTGGTAAATATTGGGCAAAGTGAGTGAAAATTATTTAAGTATACAAGGATGTGAATGAATATATGCTAGTGGTAAATGATAACTGTATTTTATATAGATATTTTCATCTATTTTATTAATTATAATTGCTATGTTCTTAATGTTTTTAGTTAATTTTAGTATAATAAATTAGTGTTTACTGTTTTTTTATATATTTTAAGAAAATTAAATAATTTGTATCGAAAAACATAATTAATTGCAAATTTATGTCTAAAAATATAATTTCAAATAATAGAGCTCTTAATTACAATTTATAGAAGTCAAAAATATAATTTAAATTAAAATCGGGCTTAATTTTAATTATTAAAAATTTAAAAATTTAATTTAAATTAGAAAAGAGCTAAACTATAATTAAAGAAATTTGAAAATGGAATTTGAATTAAATTTGTGGGCCAAAATGCAATTAATTAAAGTTTATTTTTCAGCGCAGGTGAGAAAAATCCACGCGCCATACATCACGCGCAAAACGTGGACCGTCCGATCAAAGAAGAAACGGCTATGATGCGCGCATCCCGATCACACTCGACCAACTCGCGTGGGTGTAGATCTTATCTTTCACGCGGCTCGGCCCCGAGTGGGGCCCACTAGCCATGTATCCTGGCATGCAGGTGGGACCCACGTGTCTGATGCGTCCAACCGTTGTCCCCCACGTTACGCGTGCCTCTGATCCCATGCGCTGATCTCTGCGTGCAACCGGATCTTCAACTATTAATATGATGCCATGTGTTCGTACTAATCCTTGCAGCGAATCAGAAGATGGCACGTGTCCCACTCTATTTTTAAGTCAATCATGTTATGACACGTGTCATGTTACGATGTGCGCGAAAGCGTAGGATCATGCCCGCGTTGCAGCCGTTGTCTCCCGTGCGACAATCCATCGTGCGCCCGTTTTCCCCAGCCAATGGAATTCTGCCACATGTCCACACTAATCCTTGCAGTGAATCAGACGCCGACACATGGCAGCGTGAATCTAAAAAAATGAGCAGCGACGCGCATTATCCCAGTTTGCGTTTTTGATATAATTTTGTCCCCCACATGTATTAATTAATTAATTTCTCCATACCTATCTATCCCCCGCGTGTATTAAAATAATATATTTTAAAATGTATTTTTTTATAAATTTGATGTTATAAATAAGGAATAGTATGAGAGAGTAAAAAAGTTTTTGGGGAGTTTTGGAGTGTTTAGTTTTTGAGATTATTTTGTTGTTCGGTTTTGGACTACAGAACACGCAGAAGCCATTTTTTGGCTTTTGTTGTGTTCTGCGTGTGCCAAATATTTATGTTTTAATTTTCCTTCTTCTTCATCTAATTTTTCTGTATATGTTGTAACTTTTATTTTAAATTTATGAAGTAATTTAATTTTTATAGGGTTGCATTTGATCTAAATTTATGATGTTTTTATTTTAATTATTTTTGAACGATTTATAAGACGTTTGAGTTGTTTATTCTATTTTGTGTTTAATGCTTTTGATTAATTACGAATTTTATCAAATGATCTGTGGCACATAAATAAACTTGGAAGAGGCATTTTTGTGTATATTGCTCATAGATAGAATGACATGTATGATGAAGGATAGGAATATACCCTAATTGTATGTGTGGCCATTTGAGAACTTAAAACGTAATGAATCTTGGTGAATTTAATTCTCATAGGAATATAGTGAATTAATTTAACGAGGTGTGTTTGTACGGAGCTCAGAAGAGATGTATGAATAAAATTAGAAGTTTTCAGTTGACAAATTAAATGTATTAAAAAATATAAATCAAAAGAAAATAATATGATTTGAGTTGATTAATTTAGTGAAAAATTGCAATCCTAGATTTCTTTTATTTTGTTATTAAACTTTTTTCTTAAATTTGTTACAATCAACGATCGTTTTGAATAAAATCATAGAGAGATAATTTTAGTACTTAACAAACTATAGTAACAAATCTCCGTGGGAACGATAACTTACTTATCATATTATTACTTGTGACCATGTATACTTGCACATTTTTATGTTCTGCAAAACAGACAACAGTAAACATAAGAGATTTAAAGCAAAGTATTTGGATAAGGTTTCTAGTATTTGACAATGCATTGTGTGTTCAAGAGTAATGCCCACCAAACATTACAGTTCTATTGATAGAGATAGGATAATTTTACTATATATAATTGCATCAAAGATGTCTATGAATATAGTAATATAATTCATCACATGATAAAGTTATCTATAAACAGTTACCATTTGAGTTTCTTTTTTCCCTAGTTAGTCATTGTTTTATGTAAGAAAGCGAGGATAACTCACTCAAAAGATGAAGTTATTTTACAATTTGGAGAATGATTGAACCTGGCATACTATGATGAATTCACTTCTGATATGAACATTGTTCCAAGAGAAAGAAGAGTCATTACTTTATCAAAATTATCTAGAAAAAAGTAATTTCATAATTTTAGTAAAAGATTGAGCTACATAAAAGAATACCAGTAGTCTTATACTGCCCAACAAGCTACATTTTTGAATCAACAATATCATGATTAGGTGGATCATAGCTGATTAATGTATGAAATAAACAAGTTGTAACTAAGTCATCTTGTAGTGGATACAAGTCATTTAGTAACAATCGAGTATCATCATTATGATTTCATTTTTACACCCCCATAAAGATCGTGATAACAACATTTGGACGATATGGAGGAAGAGCTCTAAATTTGATTTGGAATTTTTATGTGTTTTTATATATTTTGTTTTGTTTTATTTTATTCTAAGAACTTTTATTTTATTATTTTTGGATATTATATTTGCTTTTGTTTTATTTTATTTTTTTGTCATGTGAACATTGTTTATAACTATTTGTTGAAATTTGTAATAAGTACACAATATTCTATCTGTATAAATTTAAATGTTTTGATTGATGCATGCAGCTACAATTTCTCACCAATATTTAAGTAGGTTCACCAAATGTATAACTTTTCTATTATTTACTCTTTATCTTTAATTTATAATTATTACATTGAGTTCACTATAAGTTCTATGTTAGGATTGGAAAAAAGTTACATTATAAAATTGAATTAATTTGAAAATTTTATTTAAACATATGTTTACATTTTTACTTATTTTTTGTACTTTTATTTATTTTTTATTCATTTTAGGAATTTTAGTTTAACTTTAAAAAATTTCTTACAAAACTATCATATTTTTTTAGTTAATTTTAAGTAAATAATTATTTTTTTGCATTGTTATATTAATTTTTAAATATTTCATAAAATAATGTGATAATTAGTTAGTTTTGTCATAAGATGTGGGGGCGTAAAAGAAAAAAAGCGAGAGATAGGGCTTATCTCACTTTTAGCATAGTGGGCCCCCAATAAGAAGCCCACGCAACAAGTTGAAATTATAATAAACTTAAACTCAGTGTTTAAGAATCAAATAGTAAAACCTACCTTGTGAGAATATTTTGAGTCATTATCTTCCCATTCTGAGGGATAATATTTTTCTACTCTTTTAAACACTTTCCTTATCAATTTTAAATTTTTAAATGATCTCTATAAGTTTTTACATTGAATGTTAGGATTTTTACATCTAATAAAGTGTTATATATTTATTTTTATTGCTCAAATTTAAAGATTTAAGTAGAAATCGAAAGTACATGCCCTTCTTCATTCATGCATGACTTATAAAAAAAGATATATGAGGTTACCTAAACCAATATAAAATAAAAAATAAAAAATTATCCATTCACCATATCTACAAAATAAGTACACATTATACATGGGTCATTTCTCTAGAAAAAGAAAATATCTCTAAAAAAGAAAAAAAATTAATAGTATAAACTTAATACTATGACCCAGAAATATTCAACAAAGTTACGAGAATGGTTAAAGGCATATAAATTGAAATTTTTATTTGATGAATTTAATTGATGCATGAAAATAATATTTGATTTCTTTATAAATCATTTCATTTGATTTTTTTCATGAAATCGATATTATGCATCACTTTAATCTTTTTATTCTTTAAATATATGTGAACCTATTAATTCATTTTTATACATAAACTCTATTCGTATATATCTTTGAATAAGTGCTTAAACTAATAGAATCATCGTTATTTAGAGTATGCCATGTAAGGTTAGATTCAAAGTGAATTTGGATTCTATACATTGAAATTGATAAAATTTAATATTGATAAATTTTTTATTTGAATATGAAATTGATTTTCAACTAATTATTATAGTAACTATGCATGTTTATAATATTAAAATGATTTATGCTATGAATTTTAATTGTAAACTTAGAAGAAATTAAAAAGCATGAGAAGTTTTGTTATTCTTTTAATTTTGTTATCTTTTTTAATTTTTTAATTTTGTTTTTTTATATGTTAGTTGTTTGTTTTTGTTATGATTTTTTTATTTTTTATTTTAAATTCGATGTTTGTGGGTATCATCTCTAAAAACTCTCACGAAACTTAAACTCGTCTACTAGAACAATATAGGGGTTTAAAGGCTTGTTACATATGTTAAATGCAACCATGTCAATCCACGAAAATAATTTAGGATAGTTTAATTTGATTATAGTTTTTGTTTTTAGTTTTCGTTATTCTTGCTAAGAGACTAGTAAAAATCTTATTGAAGGTTGTGATGAGTGCTTAAAAGCACTAAATATATCGTGATTTTATGTACTTTAAATGATAAAATGGATTTATATTTGCATGTTTTTATTATCTTTTAAATAAAATCTACCTTTTTGAAATGACGATTATGTTATGTTATTTTTCAGATATTTTAGCTTCAAAATGATTTAAATAATTAACACTCAAAGAATAGTATCTAAAAGCACTCCATTACAACATTGAAGCTTAAAATATTTACGTATGTAAAGCATACATATGTTCTAAACCATTGGAGAGAGGTTGAAAAAAATAAGGGTTCCAATTGTTCAAAAGTATATAAGCTAAGACGTGAAAACAATGTGTGTTGCGATCTCCGACTATCTAATCAATTTTTTCCTCTCTTTTTTAGTGATTTTTAAAGCTATATAAAGGAGAAGTCCTTTATTGTAAAAATCATCCCTTTCATCCCACTCTTTAAGCTGATTTCTTAGTTTATTTCAAGTTTTTCTTTTCTTTTAGCAGTTTCAAAGTTCTTCTCTCAATTGAAAGTTAAAAAAATATAGTTTATATAGTAGCTTTATTTTCAATTCAATAAACAAAGTTGATAATTCTGTTTGAAGGTTTTCTAGAACAGAAACGATACTGAGAATCTATAAGGATACAATTGAGATATAATTTAAATGTATTCTTTTCAGATTGTCTTTATGTGTTGTTTTACATACTATATTTAATTTATTGATCATTTATTAAAAAATGCATGTCTGGCTATAAAAAAATATAAGATATTAGTAATGTTGTTATACTTGTGAAATATTAAAATAGATAAATATTTTTATAAAATAGATTAAGTTTTATTTCTTCATTGAGATTTAAAGAAAAGTTTGTTATAAAAAAGTAAATTAACATAGTATTTTTCATAACAAACATGAGAGTTGTATTTAGGGTTTAATTATCTGAATCTCTTTAAAGTAATACTCTTGGATGTTATATATTTACTATCTAAATATTATATAGAGTCATACTCTATTTCAAGAATTTTTATAATATTTATTATCTAAAAATATATTAATGATATTTTTTATAATAGATGTAAAATCTAAAAGTTTTTAAGTATTTAAATCATTAACCCCACTTTGATACATTGATGAAAGTTTAAATTATCAACCCAATCGAATGTGACAAATCAAATGGTCTATTAATTTATTAAAAAATAAATATAATTTAAAATTTAAATTGTTGGTCCAACAAAAGATAGAAAGTTGAAGTTTAATTAATAAAGATTTGATCTCTACCTTAGGATATTTTCTTATAAAAAATAGAAAATTAATAATTTTAATTCATATATTTAATAACCTAATTAATATTGAGCAAACATGATTAACTAACTAATATATTCTATAAATTATACATAGAATAAAAATTTCTTTTTGCCAATTTTTTTTATTGAATTTATCTTTTTTTATGTTATGATTAGATTTCTCAAACCCAAAAAATTGTGATAAAATGTTTAGGTTATCCTTTTCATTTTTAAATTTTTTTTTCAATAATTTAAAAACTATATGATTTTTTTTTAGATCGACGTTGAAAATATATTTATTATTTTTTTATAAATGATTTGTACACTTACAAGTAATTTTTAAATATACAAAAAATTTACACTAAGTTTTAGCACATCAGCTCTAATAATATATGAAAAGAAAGTGATATATATATATATATATCAGAAATAATTAACTTGATAGCAATTCTCAATATATATTGAGTTATTGTAATTTTGTAGACACTTAGACATATATATTTATCTATCTCCTTATCCTTAAGATAATTAAAGAATAATTTTTAGATATTTATCTTTTTAAGATAATTAAAGAAAAATCATTGAATTTATTCCTTTAGGATATTATCTTAGGTAATTGTGCATTTATTAAGTTTAACTCCTAAGTCTCTTTGCATTTATTAGGTTTAACTCCTAAGTCTCTTTGCATTTATTAGGTTTAACTACTAAGTCTTTTTACCGACTAAAACCACTCGTTGATTGTCATATAGGACGTACAAAATTATCAATATATATGAGTAAGAATAATTATCTTGTGTTTGTACTTTGTACTTATACGATGATTGTGCATATTGAGCTTAGCTTATAAATCTCTTTGGTGACTAAGAACACTTCTTAACTACCATATAAGATGTATAAAATTATACTGATATATAAAGGTAATTTTGTACATATTATATAGTCAAATAACTAAATGAATATTCATTCAACTTTATATATTTTTAAATTAATTTTTTTCTATTATTTAAATTAATTATACGATTAATTACAATATTTTAAATTTAACTTAATCAGAACATTTTATACATATATAATTTATCAAAATAATTACAAGATTAACAATTTAAATTAAATAATTAAGAAACCACTGATGCTTGCTTCCTAAAAATATTGTTCATAATTCTCAATAATTTATTTTCCAACCAATTTTAACAATATCACAAGCTGAATCACAAATATAAATATTTAATAGCAAAAAAATCATTTGGATATAAAATCCACTTTGCCAACATGTGAAGCCTGTAACATCATATCATGCATTTTTCCCAAAACAGGATTGGATTAACCAACGCTTTGAACAAATTCTTTTGAGATCTTGTGAGCTTGCATGATCATGACTTCAGATCTACAACCTGAAAAAAAAATTGGAAAAAAAAGATAGAGAGAGAACAGCACATTGGCCGACAAGTAACCCATTGAATTTACTATTTAGACTACATACATGCCAAGTATCATTAACGACAATTACATTTTATCCCTTCAAAACTTTGTATCACACCACAAGCTGAATCACAAATATAAATAGTTTATTACAAAAAAAATCATTTTGGACATCAAGTCCCGACTTCAAGGCCAACATGAGAAGCCTGTACCATCATATCCTGCATTTTTTCCAAAACAAGATTTGATTAACCAATGCTTTGAACAGCTGCTAAAACTTGAACAAATTCTTTTGAGCCTTCAATACAAATCTACAGGTCAGTGATACTCTGCTGGTCGTCCTGTGAAGAATCTTGAGATCTTGTGAGATTGCATGATCATGTCCTTGCACTTGTCCATTCAGATTTACAACCTGAAAAAAATTGGAAACAAAAGGAGAGAGAGAGAGCAGCACATTGGTCGGCCATTAACCCGTTGAATTACTATTTAGACTACATATATGCCAAGTATCACTAACGACAATTACATCTTACCCCTTCTAAACTTTGTATCACATTGTCTTTAATACCATGCAAGTAATCTGGGAATAGAAGAAAAACGAAAAAGAAAAGAGGTCAATAACATTTGTATCCACTGGATAAACCAGGGCAACTTCATTAGCTAAACGAAGCTATTAAATTGAGGGACCAAAGATACCACACTACCTGAATACACTTCATCTTTAAATATCAGTAAGCTGCATGGCATCAAAAGCAAAGAAAATGGATGATGACCATCTAGCCATTTGTCCCCCACATCCCTCTCCATCTCAAAAGCTTCATCATCAGAACTATCCTTAATATTGTTGGAAAATGTACCCGTGCACAATCTCAATCTCGGATGGGGAGTGAAATCCATAACAACAGGTGAGCCAAGTGATACAATTGCTACAACTGGATAATAAGCAGGCCCATCCTGGTGTGGCTGTACAACAAAGAGAAACATAACAAGAAGGATGCACTTTTTAAAAATAAAAAGATTTTGGAAGTATGGAAAGTACTATACGTTCAAATAACTACGATGTAATTTGGATCTTAGCAGTATTGATGACATTCCACTTTAATGTATCCCAGCCTCTAGGACCTTCACTGATTTTACAAATAACTCTCCTTATTTGAAAAATTAAAAGGAAAAACAGTTAGTAATATGCAATTTATGCTCTACAAAAAATTATAGCAAAATCTTAAAAACCTCACTCTCCAACTTGTATTTTACAGTAGGAGAAAACGCTACAGAAATTGGAAATAGGAAAAGTCTTTTTATCTCAAGTTGAGATAAGTTCTCAACTGATGTGGCATAATTTACTAGCAGAAACCATTAAAAAAACGCTACAAAAATTGAAAATAGGAAAAGTCTTTTTATCTCAAGTTGAGATAAGTTCTCAACTGATGTGGCATAAATTTACTAGCAGAAACCATTAAAACCACTTTTATATTCCAATTATATTCTGCCACCTCAGTTGAAATCTCATCTAAACTTGAGATGAAAAAATTTGCACTTGGAAATAGTTGGAAATATCCTCCACCACATTTTAGAGAATCATACAAGGCTTTCAGCCATTCAGCCATTCAGCCATTCAGCCATTCAGGAACTTATATTGCATTCTTGATACCTAACAAAGAAAGTGTAGAACACTTCATTTTAAACAGTCACTTTCACTAGGACACAGACAAAAACAAATTATATTACCACAATACTAAATAACAAAAATTGATACACAGAGAGAAAAGGTCGTAGAGAAGAATAACGTTGTTGGCTCAATAACGGGGAGATTCCCTAACGCTACTTGTGTGTGTGGAATGCATCATAGATATTTGTTGTCCTTCTAGAGGCAATTCATTGCTTGTGCTGGTAAAGAGCTTATGTCATATAAAACAAATAAATTCTTAGTTCCCGAGCAAAGCAAGAAACTTGCCTCGTAGCACTAATTGAAGATAATAAATGTGTATGACAAACCAGTTATATACACAGATGCACACAAGAGGCTGATGGCTCTAACCATTGCCCAGCCCAAATAATAGTTTCATAAAGTCACCCTAAAGAAGTACATAAAACTTTCCCATATATTTCATTCCTTCCCATGATACTCATGTCTCATGTTATATGTATTACACATTTTTATGGTAATACAATTTAGCAGCAAGGAGGCAAACAGGGAATGATATTGTTGAAGAAAGCTCATAAATGAAGGTTCAGCATGCTGCCATCTTGAACAAACTAAAATTATGAACATGTGTAGACATTCAAGAAAGCTCATCAATAAAGGTTTAGGGCAAACCATTATGCCTTGGTTAGGTAGGTACTCGTTGATAAGAACATGATTGATGGGTGAAGGGAATAGCTGTGATTCTTCAAAAATATGCAGTGTGATCCTTTTTAACCAAGACGGCACTGAGAAAGCAAGCAAGAGGGAAAGCCATTTTAATTTCTCGTGTAAGTTCAAAATAGTACATTGCACTATGAATAATTTTCAATAAATTACGCAGCATCAGACGTGCACCATACTATAGCAAGGAATAGCAAAACAAGCTTATAGGGATTGCAAATAAATGATACTTGGAGGTTCCCTTAAGAAAATTACTTTTGACATAAAGTGATAAAAAGTACGGAAAAGTCCCAATGTGCATATTTCATTATTGACCCCGTTTCCCAAAAACATAGCACGTGGATGATATAAAAATTGCACATCATCTGTGTACAATTTGGGATGCAACAACGAACTCCATTCTAAAGTGGAATAAAAGCAAAGCATGGCCTATGTGCATTTATGATTTTAATGATATGGGTTGAAATGCCTCCGAAACTGATGAGTTCTGTCTTTAGAAAGCTATTTCTCAAGGACATCAAGATTTCATTTGTCACACCAGGCTTATTGTGGAATGATAAAAAATAAGACTTTGGGCAGATCTTGGTGAAGCAATAATGCCTTAATGCAGTCATCTCTTTGTCTCCTTCAGTTGCCACAAAAAAAAGAGAGATAAGATGTAGCAAATTTGTGGTTTGGGTTGTACCTAATTCAACCCCAAACCTATCACAGGTAGACTTTGGGGCTGTGGGACATCTAAGAAAAGAAATTCATTGTGAAGAAATGAAGCCATTGACTCTTTGCTTCACATTGGAATCTTTGAAGATACATAAGAGCAAGAAGTTACTGGGAAGATGTTATTTTCATCTACTTTATGATTTTCTAACCGGACACTATAAGAGAATTTCTTTTAAATTTTCAAAGATCTTTCATTTTTGATAAAAAAAAATTCAAGATCTTTTACAAGGTTTCTTTACCATTGGTTTATGTCTCAACTCTCTGGTGTATTTATTTTTCTTTCCAAAGTCTTATGTACTAACTAACTTATTTTTGGCCCCCTAGTCCACATTTGTAGCTAAGGAAGTGTTCATTAATATATCGAACGAACTCTAGTGGGGTTTGCTTCATTGAGTGGAATCATAATGAGAATGGGAATGGAAAAGAAATGGTTTTGTTTGGTTTGACCACTGAAATCAAAGAAGGAATCAGAATTACAGTGTTTGGTTTACAACTGGAATGGGATGAAAAACTTTACTTTAATATCCTTATATTCAGTAAATTTAAATAATATCCTTTAATTATTATTTTTTCGTTAAACAAAATAAATTATTACTTAAAAATAAAATATATTATTAAAATTATTATTTTTCTAAATAAGATTTAGGATTTTAAGGTTTGGCAATTGGGATTTAGGGATTTAGGATTTGGGATTTAGGGTTATATTTGTGATAATAGCAAGTTCATGAGAGCGACAATAGTAACGGGGATTCAATTTAATGGTAATAGTATTCCTATTTTTCAGTTTGTTTAAGCAATTGAATCAAAATAAAGATATAAGAAAAATTGAGAGAGAAGAAATAACAATAATAGTGTGTTCCTAAATCTTAGGAGGGATCACCTGCCCACCCTAGTTGAGTTGTGTGGTTTGGATTAAAAATATGTATCTTATTGATAATTATATTTACAAACCTTGCATTTATAATACAATACATATAATAAAAACAAAATATAAACAAAAAAATCCCTGATTAATAATCAGGAAAAATATTAATTTAAACACTAACTGCATATAAAGCTAATTCCTAACTGTTTTATCTCCTACGACATCCTAAGATTTTGGGATTTCAACAAATTGCTATAATGGAAGAAGAAATGTAGGCCTTAAGATCTCATGGAACTTGGGAGCTTACTAGATTACAAAAAGGTAAGGTAGTATTTGGTTGTATGTGGATCTTCATTATCAAATATTTACCAAATGGATGGAACGAGCTATTAAAAGCTCAACTAGTGACTAAAGACTTTACACAGATATATGGTATTCATTATTATGAGATATTTTCTTCAATTGCTCGACTAAATTTGGTTTAGATTTTGATTTACAAGGAAATTACTCTTAATTGGACTAGATATTAAAAATCTATTTCTTCTGGCAAACTGCAAGAGGAGCAACCACCTAGGTTTGTTGCTCGGGGGGAAACTGGTTTAGTATGTCGCTTGAAAAAAAGGCAACATATGGACTAAAATAATCTTCTAGTGCATGATTTTAAAATCTTCGTCTATGCCAGGAGAAGACCAAGCTCCGGAGAAGGCTAGGAGATGAGATAGAGCAGGCCAAACTGGTGCTCGACGAAGTAGAGCTCAACATCCAAAGAGTCTAAGAATGAGCAATATGCTTCTCTCCTTTGGATTCTTGAGATGTCATTCTAATCATTCCTATTTGTAAGAAAAACAAAGGTAGGGTTGTGGTGTTTACTGTGTATGCAGATGATATCATAGTCTCTAGAAGTAATGTTGAAGGATAGCATAAGTAAAGAATAAGTAGAAAGCAACCTTTCAAACAAAGAATCCAAGTCACTACAATACTTTTCGGGTATTGAAGTAGCTCATAATAATAAAGGTATCTATTGTCTCAGAAAATATGTGCAAAATTTGTTGGCAGAAGTTAGTGTTAGGATCTAAGCCATTCGATATTCTATCTGAATTCTCAATTGGATGATAAAAGTAGTGATGAATTGATGATAAAGGGAGATCCAAGAGTCTGGTAGGGAAACTAATATATCTCATTGTTAATAGGTTTGATATAACCTTTGTTCTACTTGTAGGTGTTGTCTATCAACTCACCAAAAAGCCCAAGGAAGTACATAGGATGCAATTTGTCATAATCTAAGATTTGAAAGGGACTACTGGCATAGGTATTGTTTATAAGAGAGATTAGAATCTCAAAAAATTTACTTAATGCAAACTGGGTTGATTCTCGATACTTTTATTTGAGGAAATCCTGTAACATTGAGAAACAAAAAGGAGAATGTGGTAGCCCGCTAGAGTGTGAAAATTGAGTATCAAGCTATGCCTCATACAAGTGAATTGATGTGGATTAAAGTGAGAAACCCTATGGTTATGCATTATGATAATCAAGTTGTTGCTCACATTGCCAATAATCCTATATTCAATGGGCAAACTAAACAAATCAAAGTGGATTGTCATTTCATAAGAGAAGCAATAATGTAGGGAGATGTGTGTATGAAAATTCATATCTAAAATGTGTAAATTAATCAACATTTATAATTTGAAGAGTTTAAAATTAAGAATTATGTATATCAATTTAATAATATTAATTTATATTAATTATGATGATTTTATGCTTATGGGGGTAAACAAAATAAGGAAAAGAAAATCAAATAAATCAAAATTTAATTTTAGCAACATTTCGTCTAGAGATTTCGTGAACAAGATGCTAATTTTTTATCGTAATTTTTTATTTTGATTTTGGAATGAAATGATGCAAGTTGATATAGAAAAATAATTCAATGATGCAGAATTTTATATTTCAAAAAGAATATCAAAATCTATATATTTCAAGCCAAATATGGGTTGAAATCTGAAATATATTGCTTTTGAACATCTGTAAGTATCTTTGAAATATCTTTCTACATAAACCTCCAAATTAGATAACTTTTGATTATGTGAAAATATAAGAGACTGAGCTACAATTCATATTTTGGAAAGATTTTGCAAATCAATTATCTTCAACAAAAAAATAGTGTGATATTATTATGATTTAACAAATCCCCCTACTCAACACTATAAATAGATTGGACAATTAACACTTCAGGATCATCAAAAAATTGCAAATAACTCTTACTTTCTTCTCTCATTCTATCTCTTTAGAATTTGTGAGAATGATTTATAAACTCGGCCAGGCCAAAGTTAGAGCAAGATTAGAGAAGAGCTTGTGTAGTTTTTCTATTCTTTTATTTTATTCTTATAAGGCTTTATAGTTTATAATTTTGTTTTGAAAAATTACTTTGTTTATCTTTTGCTATATTAAATATATTATATTTTTCAATTTCGTATAAATTTAGTAATGTTTTCTTAATGTGCAATTTTTAGTTTATAATTATTATATTTATTTTATAAGTTTATTTTACTGTGTTATTGTCGTTTTGATATATTATCAATCTTGGATAACTTATGACAATAAACCTGGTTTGTTTTTCAATGAAAATATTTTCTCAAAATAAATACATTAGTTTTTGTTATTAATCTTCAACTTTATATCTTCCAATTGTTTGTTTAACATGTGAAGCATACAATTGAATAGTAAATAAGAATCAAAGTTGGTAATACTAAAACAAAATAATTAAGGAAATCTCGAAAGCTTGTTATTTTCATATTGATTTTCTTTTCTTCCAAAATTGTTATACTTAGTTATTGTTCTTTTTTTTCCTTTTCAATTATCAGTTTTATTTACTATTCTGTAATGACCTTTTTGTTGATTTATATTGCTTCTATGTGGAATCAACGCTTAAAATTACACTATGATAAATGCTTAGCTAAAGGTAATAACTTTAAGCTTATTCAGTGTACCCGCATGTTAAGTCAGATGAGCAATTAGGATATATATTTATTAAAGTTGTTACTATAAGTTTATTTGTATCTTTTCGTTTTAAGCTAGGCATCATGAATATACATGGATTAAGTACCTTAGGAGTCACTTTGTTTGTCATGGGACACTTTAATCATTTTGCTTCAATGAACACTTAGGCTCTTTGAAAAAATATGACACTTTAATCACTTTTTAAAAAGTAAAATATTATATTATTAATAAAAAAAATAAAAATGAATTTAATAAGGGTAAAATTTTCATTCTAATTTAACAGTTTAAAATTGAATTTAAAAAGTACAATATTTTCTTTTGTTCAACTGTTTTATAAAATTTTATATTTAATGAAATTTTTATGTATTTTTAGGCACTTTTACTATCGCGTTTTCTGAAGGTATCGTGTTTGGATCAAAAAGCACAATACAAAATATACCCAAAAAATACATAAAATATGTAATTTTAAAAAATAGTTGATTGAAAGAAATAAAAGAAAACATCGTAATGTTCAAATTCAATTTTAAACTGTTAAAATAAAATAACAATTCACCCCTATTAAATTCATTTTTAGGATTTTTTTAATAAAAACAATTATTTACTATTCAAAAAGTGATGAAATATTCAATTTTTATAGAAAGATTGACTTAAGTTTCATTTGTGAAAGTAAAGTGACTAGAGTATTCCTTCTAAAAGTAAAACGACTAAAGTTTTCCTTGTAAAAATAAATCAACTAAAGTGTATGCTTGACACAAATAAAGTGACTTGAGAAGCCCCACTCATATATACGCACTTTTAAGGGAGTATTAGAATAAATAAATTTTACTTATAGGCTTATTTCATATATATTAGCATATATATTGTACTCTCGTTATTTTTGAATAACACATTATTATTTTATTCTCAAATAATAATAAGGGAAGAACGCAATATTATTTCCTCTATAAATTTTAACTTACTTTCAATTTATTACCTTAAGTTTTTTTTCTCAATTTAGTACTTTATATTATTACTATATCAATCAGATATTTTGGTTAATCTTGGCATTAAATCTTGATATAATAAATCACTTTGTGTTGTTAAATTGGGAATGTTAAGAATTTTTTGTCGAATTAGGGAGATGGGTTGGTCTCACGTGACAATTTCGTGACTTATTTCATCCAAATTTAACATGATCATCAACTGAAATACTTGATTGATATATAATTGAATAAATAAAGTATTAAATTGATAGGAAAAACTTAAGTAGGAAATTGGAAGTAAATTAAAACTTATAATAGTAAATGAAATGCTTTGCCCATGATAAAATTATCTACATACTAGAAGATAAAAGAAATACTTGAAGCATAATTCATCACTTGCATAACTCACAGAACAAAATGCTCACTACACTGATTCAGCTGACATAAGCATTGAATAAGAAAGAATACACCAGCATAGCATGAAGGACACAAGTTATGCAGAATTGAAATATACTGTTACTTACATTCCTGTGATAGAAGACCCTTTTCATGGACAATACCACCTAAATATGCATGGGACAGAGCGAGAAAACAAATTTAGACTAATGTGTAACAAATTATACCATTCATTCAACTTAAAGACTATAAAGTATTAAAGGAAATGTCACTATACCCCAATTCTGTAGCCTTCTATGCTTTAGAATTTTCCACTTTGACAAAGGAGCATCATAAATCTAAAAGCAAGAATGAGGTTATTATCACAAGAATTCAAGAAAATAAATAAATAATAATAATGGGGATTGGGAGAACCAAAGGAAAAGGAGGCATTAACTTGTGAGGCAATTACATTATTTAGGAGCTGGGTCTGTTCGCTTTCTGTAATAAAGTTGGGGATGTATATCACAGTCGGTAAAGATCCAACTTTAAAATGATCAAGATGTGATTTTCCTTCCATTCCAATGTCAAGGATATCCCCTATAAAGTTAATGGCATCAAAGTATCATGACAGCTGAGTTCGTAACAAAACGATGTGATGACCATTTATTTAGGTACAGTATGCACAATGGGATACATCACATAAGATCTTAAACTCAGGGTAAGATCAACGCTCTACCTGTCTACCATTCCGACAACCATCCTATTGTTTCATGACGTTTATAATAAAGACTGATATTGGTTGTTGTACCATTTATCGTTATGAAAATGCCATGTTTTACATTGTAAAGACCGTGATAGTTTTCAGGGTACTTGTGAGTGAAGACAATGATGCTTATTATGGATAGTATTTTGACAACAGCACTATTATTCTCATAATCATAATACCAATCTGTGGAGATCCATCTTGGATTCTGATGAAATCCATAATGCCAATTGTCAAACTTTAACAAACATTATGCAGAAGGACTAATATGCGGGTGAGCTAAATCATTGAAAATATAAGAGCCAGTTTGGCAGCTTAATCAATATTAATACCTTCCATTAGAGATGATCACGTCAAAAGCTTACACTTCCTACTTATTCATCTACCAGATTCCTATCATAAAGCAACGCCAGTTTCCCGCCTAACAAACTAAGTAATTATTCACACCTTATTTTCCCCTAACTAAATGGACATTACCAATTTGATTAAACTTTTTAGGAGGGATACCAAACTCTGAAATCAGTCTGTTTTCACAAGGACAATTTGCTTAAAGTGAATACTAAAACTTGAATCCGCATCCATCATCACCATCTTTTTGGTTTGGTACAAAACTATAGTTTTACTTACACTTCACTGTTTCAATTATTTTTGTATTAATATCTTTGCTAAGCTTGTCTCTAAGGTTGGGAGAGATGATTGAGTCTATTATTTCATTTGAAAAAGAACTTATTGTAAGATAGAGAAATTTTGAATGTTATTCCGTTAACTAATGAAGGTTGTAGAAGAGTACAAGAGAACTAGATTTCCTAAGCTAATGTTAATTAGGAAATATATATATATATATATATATATATATATATCTACGAAAATTCTATTAGAATTAGGAGAGATTACTCTAATATTATAAGAATGATGAACTTGCATAGAAAAATAAAAACTGACTTTTTTTATTTATAGAGTATAATTTTTTTATTTCTCTAGCTTGATAATGACTTCATCCTTATCTTGTTTTGATAATGACTTCATCCTTATTAAATAATGTGGGGTCTATTATGTTTCCATAATATTTATTATATCATGGAGTTCTTCATTAGTAGCACTTAATGGACTGTGAGTATCTTGACAGAAAGATTTCATATCTTCGACATAAAGTGACAATTCACATGACACATCTAAATTATTTCGTCTGATAAGATCTTTCAAAAAAAAGTCTAACTCTTTTGTCTGTTCTTCAGATTTTTCATAATTGATGGGAAGTTCTATAACAAAGAGCCTTTTGCTATCTATTATCATGAATGACTTTCTATCCACTAGTTTAGATAGGATTTCTTTGGTGATTTGAGATGTGTAGATAAAATTTTGCATCCAATATTTTTATGTACTCATAGTTTGAATTAAATTTTTAGAGTCATGTAGGGGTTTAGCTTCAAACTCTTTTTCTTCGGTCATTGCTAACCACTATATTTAATAAGACTACAAGAATGTTTTTCTTTCCAAACATCCAATTGTACTAGCAATCTAGAATATTAAATATCTGGTGATTTGAGATGTGTGGATAAAATTTTGCATCCAATATTTTTATGTACTCATAGTTTGAATTAAATTTTTAGAGTCATGTAGGGGTTTAGCTTCAAACTCTTTTTCTTCGATCATTGCTAACCACTATATTTAATAAGGCTACAAGAATATTTTTCTTTCCAAACATCCAATTGTACTAGCAATCTAGAATATTAAATATCTGGTCCATTTATAATTTTTGCAAAATTTTATCCATACATCTCAAATCGCCAAAAAAATCTTATCTAAACTAGAAGATAGAAAGTCATTCATGGTAACAGATAACAGAAGGTTCTTTGTTACAGAACTTCCCATCAATTATGAAAGATCTAAAGAACAAACAAAAGAGTCAGAAAAAATTTTGAAAGATCTTGCCAGAAGAAATAATTTAGATTTGTCATGTGAATTGTCATTTTTATGCCAAAGATATGGAATTTTTTTGTCAAAAAACTCAGAGTCCATTAAGTGTTGCTGACGAAAACCTCTATGATATAATAAATGTTATGGAAGAATAGTGAATCCCACATTATTTAATAAAATAATGATAAAGTCATTATCAAAGCAAGATAAGGGTGAAGTCATTATCAAAACAAGATAAGGATAAGTTGAAAAAATCCAAAAAATCCTACTCTACAAAAAAGAGCCTCCAATAATACATTGGAGATATAAGAAAAACATAAGAAAGCATAGAAAAATCTTTGTAGTAGTTTTTTATAAGAGTTTCTCTTTGTAAAATAATTATGTTGTAATATCAACTAAGTCTTCATAATAATAAGAAAGTTAATTTCTATGTTTTTATACAAGTTCATTATTCTTATGATATTCGAGTAATATCTCCTAATTTTAGTAAAATTCCAATAAATATATTTACTATCCTCATGACTTGTTAAATGTTAAAATTAACATCAGTTTAGGCAATCGTGCATTAACATCAGAGCCAAGGATCAGTTTGTCATATTATAACTGAACTTACAAACTATATTATATTGTGGTTCTTGTTCAAAGGTTTTTGAAAAACCCATATAACTATTACTGTTTCAAAACCCATAATTTCCGATCTTTAAACCTTGTTAAGGTTGCTATTAGGGAAAACTTTAGGTTTCAAGCACCATAAACATTAAAGTAATTGGAGGTTTTAGGTACCATCAAAAACATTATGGATAATAAACATCAATTTAATATAAAGTGTATTAATTTTTTGGATACAAAAAGAACAATATGAATTTAGGCACACATCTCATATAGATAAAAAAATCATAAAACAATCTAAATATTATTAGTGAAGGTATAAATTTTATATTAGACATGTTAGGAAGTTGGTTAAAAAGTCTAAAAAATATCAAGTGATTAATCAAAATCACTTAAAAAAGAAACATGATGCTCTAGAACCTAACATGGGAAAAGTTGAAAATTCTAATCTTAAATTAAGAACTAAAAATAAGATTGAATCATTACTAAAAAAATTAGATGAAAACATATATTATCAACATGGCATGAATAGACCTAAAAATAATATACCTCCAAGATTATTTTATGGAACTGAAGAATTTAAATTTTTTCAAACTCATAAATATAATCAAACAGAATATGATAACGTTCCCGAGATTCTTGATTATTGGATACGTCTTAATAAAAATCAAATATTAGGAATAGAAGAGAGACAATGATTACTAAAACAAATTTAAGAAACCTATCTTAAACATAAATCATTATTATCACACTTTGATTATCAAATAAACTTATTATCCTCTTATGATGAATCCACATTTGAATCTGAATCAAAATTTGATACTCCGCATGCAGCCAACATGGTGATTGATCAAGAAACTAAATCTAAAAAATCTTCAGATATTTATAAAAAGAAAAAAACCTGAAAAACCATTAAAAGAATTCTTAAACTAGAAAGAACTTGAAGAATATTTGAAGAAAACTCAAGATGAAGACTATATTGATGTAAATGAAGTTTCACCTAGTGGAACAAAATCAGATGATGAACCAACTCCTTATAATAGGAGAAATGATTTAGAAAAACAACCAATATTACAACATGGTACTTATTTAAACCTTATTAATGTACCATTTAAAGATTTAAGAAAAAACTATAGAAGAATGAGCACAATCTATATCCTTTATTTTACTCAACAAGTACTTAGACAAAAGAAAAACTTTTAGATTATATTGCATGAACCCTATAAAGTGATGCTCTATAATGGTTAAAACAATAAGAAAATACCACAAGAGGTAGAGAGCAAAAATTGTTCCTATTATCAAACTTTTACAAACATGATAAACTAAGAGAATTCACAAAAATAATTAAAGAAAATTTAATAGGAGAAGTAAGAAAACTGACGATTCAAGAAGATGCTAATTATGCTCTATTAAAATTAGAATTATGTAATATTTGTCAATTTCAAGATTATGTAAAATTATTTAAAAAAAATATTTTTGTGGAACCTCCTCAAGATATATATTGATTAGATCAATTTTTTAATAAATTACAAAACCCTTGGAATGAATTAACTATTAAAAGATATCTAGATTGACTAAAAAAGCTAAATAAAACAGGCAATTTAGGTTTTAGGATTAACTGTGTCCTTACAATGTTTATCAATTAAAACAAAAGGGTAAATTTTAATCAAATCATTAATACAAAATATAGACAATAATGTTGTGATAGAATATTAAAAGAAGATTAGAAGATAGGATTTCCTATACTAGGAAGTAAGAAATCATATAGGAAAAGAAATTCAAATTGAAACCTTGGAAGAAAAGAATAAACTTTTCTAAAAAGAAAAAATATATTAGAAAACAAAAATCCAAATCAAAAACATATTCAAAGAAAAAATGCAAATGATATATTTGTAAAAAAGAATGTCATTATGCACCAAAATGTCCCAAAAAAGGAAAAAGTGCAAAAAAATGATTAAGACTATAGAAACAAATGAATTAGAAATTCTATACGAAGAAGAAATTTCTGATAGAGAGGAAATAATATATGAAGAAGAATCATCTAAAGAATAAACTGAGATAATATTTATCATGAAAGAACAATCAAGCTCTACGATAAAAATAAATGAAAATCGTATTGAAGAATTACAAAATATAAACTTAAAAGATGTGATGGGAGAAAAACTAACTTATACTCAAGAACAACTTAAAGAAATAAAACTAATTAAACAAAAAGTTAAAAAATAAGATATCTATAAAATGTCTAAATTTAAAATTTTCTTAGCAAGAGTTTTGAACAATTTGTTGGAAACTCTTATGCTAAATGTACAGAAAATAGAACAATTAAAACACAGCTTTTTGATAAAAAGAAGATAGAAATATGGAAGAAAAAAAATCTAGAAATCAAATATATTCATATAGGTCTAATATAGATTTCAATTACAGGTTTATTCAGACAAGGAATAGACACTCCTTTACTTTCAGTAATTCTAGATGGAAAAATAAAATATCCATTAAAATCAGTAATAGATGGTGTCTAGTCAAATCTAGTAAATGGAATTGTTTGGTTTAACATAAAACCAATTTTTTTTATATCTATAACTAGGGGTGTGCAAAAAATTCGATCATCCGATCTAATCCGTTGATTTTTCATCTAATCCAATCCAATCCGATGGTCGGATCGGATGGTGGATTTCAATACGATTCATCTGATCTCATCCGATCCGACCGAAATTAATTATATATATATTTATTAAATTAATTATATATATATTTATTTAAATTTTTAATGTTTCTTTTAAGTCAAATAATTTTATGTTATGATTTATGTAAAAATTTAAAAATTTTATTTAAAAATACAAAAAATAGAGTTAATTAAGTTTATTAGTCGGATTGATCAGATGTCATTCGAATAGTTTACGGATCAGATTCATCGGATGTGAAAGGTGATCGGATCGGTTGCAGATTAGGATGTTTCAATCCGAGCGGATAGTCGGATCGGATCAGATGAGTATAAAATCAGCGATTTCGATCCGATGAACAGTCCTATCTATAACAGATCATAATATAAATAATTCAGTAAAGATGAAAATTCAACTTAAAAATTTAAGAATGAATCATCAATCTCAAAGTTAAGCTATTAAATGAAAACTATCCATGAATTAACAAAATTTCTTGAAACATCAAGAAAAGAAGTTGATAAAAGCTTCGTTATTTGAACCAAGACCTTATGAAACAAAAAGTCAACAATGATTAATTAATTGGAAAGACTTAAAAATACCAAAACAAAACAATGATTATTTACAAATCTCATAGATAATCCTAGACAAAAAAAATCCTTCAACAGTAGAAATACAAGTCTCAAGAAATCAAGTATATTTTAGAAACAAAAATTCAATCAACAAAGATTGGCAAACTTTATATCCCGAACAAGATTGGGAGAATTTTAAGGCAAGAATCAGTGAATCATCTTCTAAATCCAAAGATAATCATGATAAAATTATTGCTGATAAAAATGTTCAAGTTCTAATATTACCTAAAACTAACCAAAAAGAAAAAATCCTCCAAGCACAAATTTATCATATCCAAATAGAAAAAAAGAAATCATCTTCTCACCAAATTATGGTAAAAAACTTTATAATTACGTTTTAGGTTATTTTAATTTTGCAGCCTATAAATTATATAACTTATGTACTTTAATTGATATAAGAGCAAGAATATGGTCTTGTAGAAAATAATTTTATGACAAATTATTATCCAATGAAAATAAATCATAATTCTATATCATTTACTTTAAACAAAGAATTTATAGAGATTCCACTTTTACAACAACAACTTGAGTTATATGAATTTTTCAATGATTATTAAAAGAAAATGTAAGATTTTTCGGAACATCAAGAAAATTGAAACAAGGAGACCCTATTTCTTCTTTTCTTTTCTTGTTGGAATCTAATGGATTGAGTAGATTGATGAAAAAAGAAAAGGGGTTTAGCTTGGTGTAGACTTTTGGAGCAAATAATATTGAATCCTCTCACCTTCAATTTGCAAATGGCACTATTTTCTTCTCCTCAAGTGACGAGAAAAATTATGCTAATTTGGTTAAGATGATTGAATTGTCCTGTTGTGTCAGGATTGCAATTAAATCTATATCTTGGATATCAATTGTGTTGAAGACATAGTTATCTTCTTAACTAATTCACTATGTCATGAAATTGGGACTTGGCATTTGAAATATTTGATCCTATCTCTTGGGGAAATCTATGAGTAGGACAATTATGGTCACCAATCATAGAAAGAAAGATTTAAAAGAAGACAAGCAAAATGGAAGGAGTTTTTTCCTCTAGAAAGGAACAATTAATTTTGATTAGTATTGTCAAGCTATTCACCTTGCTACCTATCAAATTTCAAGATTTTTTTGAAAATTGCAAAGAGATTAGAGAAATTAAAAAGGGAGGGTTTTTTGTAGAAAGGTGTGAGCGAAGGAAAAAAATTCCATTTGGTAAATTGGAACATAGGCGTTGGAAATATCATTGGGAGAACAAGGCATTGCTACTAAGTTGCAATCAAGTTTCCTACTAGAAGAACTCTCTTTGGTAGAGGTGCCAAACTAAGCAAGACAGCCTATGATCCATTAGTTAACATGTGCTGGCCAATGGCCCAAAAAGGGGTCGTGCCACGTCTTAACTCTTGGCTTGTAGACTTTACATATCGTGCAGTGCCTAGCCCGTTAGGCCATGCTTGATGGGCCAACACAACATGTGGCCTGTTTAGCCTAATTATTTAGTAATTATATATAGATTTATTTATATATAATATTATTTAATATATTTATGTATGAAATATTAATATTAAATGTAAAACATATAACAATCAACATTCCATATTTGAATTATCCAACATTTTTATATTTATTATGTATATTCACGTAATCAAAATTTATATTTATTATGTATTTTCATGTAATCAAAATTTATATTTATTATGTAATTGCTTATAAATAATTACATTTGTTGTAAAGAGACATGATTTTAGCTTATTAAGCCATGGATCTAAAATCATGTGGTTATGACAATATTGTAAAATGCTATTTGAAGTACCAGTATGTTTCCCTCAAACGAGACGATGCGTAAGTCTCAAAGTAGTACGAGGCGTAAGCCTCTAACTTTACTTTTAAAGAACTTTTAAAAAATGAATAAAAGCAATTATTAATCCAATATATAAATAAGCATGAAAATAATAATAGCACACATAAAAAGTAAATCAGATGGGATTGTAAGTCTTGCTCAAATGTCAATTTGGAGCTATCAAAGGCATCAATAATTGTGCAAGTAGAGCACAAAATTGAAGACAAATAAAAATATTTTAGCAATGTGTGTAAAGAAGATGGAGCTACAAAATCAAAGAAATATAAATAGTTAAATAGGGGGACAATTTTGGTTACAAGGTTGTAACTTAGTAATTTCCATAATTTGGTGGTGCCCAAATGTAAAGGAAAAGGAAGATGAGAGGTGGAGGAAGACCTATGTTACTCAGACTTCGATAGGAATGTCGGATACGGATAAATATCCAAAGGCCGGGTACATGAATTTTAAAATTTTAGGATACGGGGATATATGTCCAATATTTGGATACGAACACTTAGACACATATCTTCTACTTCTTTAGTTCTTCGTGTTGTCTTCTTCTTCTTTAGTTCTTCAACCTCCTCTACTTTCTTTTAGTCTTCTTTTTCTCTTTATCATTCCTCAATCATGGCTACAAGTTTGATTGTCGTGTCTAGAAAATTTCATCGAACTGGACACATATCCCGTACCAGTGTCAATGTCATACCATGTCGACACCGATACAGTGGAGTAAACCACCGAGTCTGGGTAACATAGAGGAAAACTAAAGAATGTAAAGAAAACAACCATAATTATGTTTATTATAAGATTTTGATATTCCTCTTTTTATTTTTATTATTGACTTTCTACTTTCTTAAATTTTAATGACTTTCTACTTTCTTAAATTTTAATGACTTTCTACTTTTTTCAAATTTTAATGAAATAGGAAATGGATTTATAGGTAACCCATAAAAATAATTATTTGAGCTTATAGCCTCAATCGTCTTGTGGCATGAGCCTCAGACCAAAAAAGACGTAAGCCTTAATTTACCACATGAAGTTATAGCCTCAAAATATTATTTTTAAGTCTCATCTCGAGGCGAGCCTCAAAATAACATCTTACAACGTGCAAGAAATTTAACTTTCTAGAAAAGTCAAAACTTATAAAAGGATTGTAATCAAATTGAAAAGTGTGCATGAAAGTCTATAAATAGGCCATAAGCATGGCCATTTGTGGAGTACAACCAAAATCCAAGTAAATGTCATGTTCTGTACTTTTCCACCATTATTTCTTACAATCAAATTAGTGTTCTAAATATTATAGGCTTAGAACATCAGATTACTCTTTAAAGTCTTAGAGCACACCACACACACAACAAGAGGTTTATTTAGAGGCATATTTTTCGAACATGATGCATCAACGAATTGGTGGGGCGCAAATAGCATCTTAAGAAAGTGACTTTGAGTTGGAGCCAAATCTAAGTACCATATTATTTAATAAGAATTTGCACTATCACACTTGAAAGCTTTTCAAATGCTATATTATTTATTTAAATTTTGCAGCATCACACTTGAAAAGATTGGGCACTAAAGATCAATAAAAATTTCAGAATTTTTTGAACTACAACTATATAACCCCTTATCCAATAGAGATGCTTCTCTCAATAACAAAATCGGCTAATGTTGGGGAAAAAACGTATTACCGATACAAGGTAAACATTCTCACCTTCTCCAATTTAAATTCCTATAACAATATATTCAATTCTTCCAAAAGCAGCTAACCAAATTAAACAGCAACTTAACGACATCTGAAAGCTTGAGGCCGCCACTCGCCTCAGCAAGGAGATTTCAAAACAAAAAAAATCAACTGCCGTGAATTCCACAAACAACCCAACAGACCTCTTATCTACTTTGCCGGGAAAACTTCCCCAAAAATCAGTGACCCAAAAAATGCATAAAGAAGGGCTTGCGAGTTTTGTGGTCTGAGCTAGATAATACACATGAACAAAACTCCTTTTTCACGCGGTTTCGAATCAAAATAGAACGAACCTGAAAGCTTGAAACAAATACAGCTAGAGCTCCTTCGGGATTCCACAGAGAAGTGGATTGTTTTTTCTTCGTGGGTTAACCACGAATCAGATGGAAGAAGAAGAAGAAGAATCCCTGAGATAATTAGGAGCTTACCTGCAATGTCGGAAGAATTTGGAAGTTCCAATTCAGGAAAGCGTCCGTTCCGGCTCGTAGCCTGGGTGGCGAGAAGAAAAGCAGCAAAAGAAAATGGACGAGTTAGGAGCGAAGGGATTTTATCGAAGTCTGAGATCTCCAGAGAGAAGATAAGAACTCCTCCAGTGTTTCTAATTCTCTGTTATATTATTATATTATATCATGAATTTCTGAATTGTTACTTGTTAGAGCAGTACATTCGAAGTATATTTTTATTTTTTAAATACTTAAATATTAAATTGTAAAATAAGATTTAAAATTTAGCTGTGAACATAGAATCACAAAATAAAATTATAAACAATTTAACTATTTTAGATAAATGATAATATATAATAAATAATAATGGAAGGTAAATTGTATATTGAAAATGTATTAACTATATTTTATGTCTCTAACATATTAAATTTTGTATAAACATATACATAACATTTATAAAGTTTTAAATATGTCCATATATATATATTACAAACATATTCTTAATGTGTATAAACTTCAAAGTATTTATTGATATCGATGTTTATCAACATCAATGATTGGATGTAACTCTCTTTTTTGTAAATTAGAGAACAAAGAACATATCGTTAGAATCTTTGACTATCATAAAATATGATGGCCTTTGGCTCTCGAATGTTTAAGTAAGTCTGAAGAGTAAGAATTTTGAGTAGATTAATATCTTTCCTTGTAATGTAGAGAGATGAAAAAGAGAATTAGAGAGAAAGAGAGAATAGATTCAAGTATCTCTTGTATAGTTGAGTTCAGTTATTTCAAGTTATCTTTGAGGAAAATATATGATGAATATATATAGGACAAGAAATGTATATTGATGACCCTTATCCATCGTGACAAACTTATCTTAATATCGGAGTTATATCTCATTAATTATCTTGTTGTCTGATAATTAAGAGATTATATGTCGATCATTTATTCTCTTAGATATTCATATGATATTGATACTTATTTATTAACTTAGTGCTTATTGGGTTAACCTGAGATTGCCTTTTCGCCTATAGTGTGGAAGTTTTTGACATTTGTTGATGTGACTTCATCCTAGGTTTCCCCTAACTACTATTGAGTGTTATTGCCTTGTTGGGTACTTTTGAAAGAGTACAGACGAGAGATGACCAGAGAATAGTTCACTTTTTGCTATTTTTTGTAATTTCAAGATGGTAATTGTGGTTGGTTTTATCTCAGATCTTATGTCAATTGTGTTTTGATTAAGAAGCTCCCAGACACTAATAAAGGGTGATAAGACTCACTTTTCATAGTGGAGGAAGATTTTGACCTAAACTTCTTGAGGTTTCCTCTCATGCCTTCCTAATATGAGAAGAATTGTAGGATGTTTTAAGGCAACATTACTTTGGTATACTTTATTTGTTTCTAGTATCCTATCTTTTTTGTTTGCAATTTATTGGTGGTAGGTCATCCTTCTGAAGAGAAATATGAGTTCATTGCTTATATTTATAGCATACCTTTGGAGGAGCAATATAGTGATAGCTTTATAGTTTATAAGCAATTTGCGTTCGGGGGGTTTGGACCTTATAGTAGTTAAGCTAAAGAGCGATAATGATAATTATGCCTCTTTTTTAGATATGATTTATGATATTCCAACATAATGATAGGGTTAGTGTGATGGTAATTGAGCCAAAGACCACTTTTTTCGAACACTTAGTCGATAAATGTGCCTTTTTTACGAATGTGATTTCTAATCTTCTAACTGGTAGGGAAAATAGGAGTATGATGGATTTTAGGTTCCTTAGGGAATCCAGTCAAAATGAGGCTCTCATACAATGCAAAGTGGTTCGTAGCTTGGGGGCTTCAAAAACAAAGAGAGCCTCTACTTCTCAAGTAACTGGTGTTGGATCGTTGATTGAGAGAACAAGGTCCCCATCAATACTAGTCGACATTCCATTGGCACCAGCTGTAAGTGGTACAAGTTTAAGGCTTGTGTGACTTGGATGTTCCTTCTATGATCTCACCAGCACCCCGCACTTTTATAGGATTTCTATAATCTAAGAAAGTTGAGGGTTCAAACTTGCATAGTATAATTGCTAGAGCTAGACACTTGTCTCATATTTGGACCATGTTGTTAAGGTTTAGGATGATTTAGAGAATCATTTGGTAGCCGTAGATGAGGAGAGTTGTAGAGCAGTAGAGGCTCGAGGTATCATTGAAACTGTATGCAATAAGATGGAGTAAGAGTTAGGGAAAGTTCAAAGTATAACTCATGTAGCTCAATAGGCTCTTGCGACATCTTTGGTGACATTAGAGGTTGCCTTAGCAACTCAAGATATTGTTTTCAAAAAGGAACGAGCCACTCTGGCCCAAGAGAAAAAGCTAACTCATGAGCTATTTATGAGCCTACATTTGTCTCAAGGGCGGGTACATGAACTTATTATCGAGATGGGGACAATTTAAGTAGGTGTAATTGCAGAGAACAGAGACTGTGATGATTATACTCGTGACACTTTGGATGCATGGGTTCATGATTTCGTAAGGTCTATCCTAATGTAACCCTCTCTACCACCATCTTTCCATATTCGAAGGAGAAGTCCTCCCACTATGGAACATTATCTCTAATTGGGAGGAGAAAGATCAAAATGAATCTAGCACTGATGGTTTTGAGGCGACTAGAGGGAACCTAATACAAGAGATAGTGCTCTTTATAGCACAATCAGATATGGAGATAAGTAGGTTATCTCTTAGTGTTCTTTTGATTTTAGCTCCCACTAAAGTGCATATACTTGATGGCTTTACTTTCTAATAGTAGACTTAGATGTTTTATGAACCTTTGAGATATATATATGTTTGTACTTTGAGTTCCACATTTCACTTTTATCTTTCAATAGCTATTCTTTGCAAAAGTTCGTTAGTGATCTTGTCTATTTCGAAATGATGGGTTCTCCTTAAGTATGTCTCTTTTTGGGATCTATGATCCACTATGTTGGTACGTAATGGTGGATATTTATTGGGGAATGGATCATAAGTAATCCAAATACCTATGAGTTCATACATGTGTGTCATGTCTAGCCATATGCATTATGTATAGCCATGTATGCCAAGTCAGAAAACATACATCATATCCAACCACATTTGTCGTGTTCGTCCATGTGTGTTGCATCTAGTCATAGTAGGAATATTCGACCATGTGTGCCATGTTCAGCCATAGTAACATGTCCAACCATGTGTGCCATACCCGACCACATGTACCATTTGGTCAAACTTATCTTGATCTAGTTTATCTTATGTCCATCAACAAGTTTGGCCATTTTTTGCTTGATCATATTTCCATTGGGCTAGTGCTTAGACTTTATCGCATTCATGTTATTTTTTCTAAGTAAGGATGGTTTGTTTGAACCAGGGATTTCTTGGTGTACCAGCCTCTTTCTTGGTGTGCTTGAGTAAGCATTTTTTCTCAACACTTAGAAAGTTTTTTGTCATCCTTGGTGGATTATTCCATCTTATTAGGAGTGTCATTCCACTTTGTTCATTCTTGGTGTTTTTATCAACGACCAAGGTTGGAGACTCATTGTCCCCAAAGTGAGCAAATATGAGTTTACATGCACAGGTTTTAGGAGTTGTATCAACTCTTGGACCTAGGGTGTAGTTGCTACCTATTCATAGGTCAACTAGGACCCGTCATCAGGATTTATCATCCCAATAGATAGAGAGTTTATTCAGCTACTCGTCGCATTGGTTTTACTGTGGATTGTAGAGCCTATACTTAGAATGCATCCTACCTTTAACATAAGTGCCAACTTCTATATATGGTAGACTCTCATCTTAGAGACGTGGAGTGCCTATAGGGTTGATATGATTTCTAATTTATCAAAGTTATGAACCTGAGGATACTAGTATGTGAACTTTTATAGTCCACACATCTCAATCTCTTTGTCATTTGGACTTCTTTTCTCCTTGTCGAATTACATGAGTATAGATGAGATGCAATTATTTTTAGCCATTCAATATCAAATTGTTTCCTTTATTTATGAATTCAAATTACTAAGTGAATGAAACCTAAGTCTATGAACTTGAAATGCAAGAATTGAAATTAAATTAAAGGAAAAGTAGAACAAGGTTGATGAGGTGTACTTTTTGTTGTTTTGCTCCTTAGGATCTTATTTTTGTCCTAGTAGCATCGATTATTGATAATGTTTTTGAGGTGCTGCGCATTCCATTTTTTTTCGACCTTAGAACCTCCCAAGGTTTCTAAGTGATATGCGCCTTTTATAAGGACGCATTTTATCTTGTATGGGCCTTCCTAGTTAGGACTGAGGTTCCTATCCTTTTTTTCACTGTTAATTGTGTCATTCACTTTATTACCGAGTCATTTGATTAGAAGTATTGGGGATTGATTGAACGGTTGTAGTGATTAGCCATTCTTTGTTGGTAAGTGACCAATCTGATCTTGCTCTATTTTTTTCTTCAAATAGGTAAACACTTAAAGCCAAGCCTTCTTCATTGCCTTCCAGGTTTTCAACACTAGTTATGTCGCTTGGTAGTCCAATTTCAAATAAAATGACAACCTATATGTGGTAGGTGAAGAAGCATGGTGTCTCTCTTATGGTTGTTCTTGATGTGGTTTGGTAGGCCTACAATACCTCTAACAATTTTTCAACCCATGTTTTCTTGTATGTTTTGAGCTTTCTTTTTAGGTTCAGTTTTTTTTTTTTTGCTTTATTGGCAGCCACTACTTGGCCCTTAGCCTAAGAGTGCTCGATTATAAAGAAAACATGTTGAATGTGATACTATTTGTTTAAATTTCTAAATTTTTGTTTTGTGAACTGGGTTCCATTATCTGACACTAGTGTGTGGGGAACTCCAAATCTATAGATAATGTTCTATCAGATGAAATCGATAACCCTGTTCTCTAAGATTTTTAAGAGTGGTTCAACTTCCATCCATTTGATGTAGTAGTCTATAGCAACAATTTCATACTTAATGACTTTGACTATGGGTAATTAGCTAATAAGATCTAGACCATATTATGCAAATGTTTAGGGGATTTGTAGACATGTTAACTTTTCTGTAGGTTGCTTGGGTACATGTGATAAGTGTTAGAAAAGTACTCATATTTATTGATTTTATTATGCATAATTGTAATAAATAGATTTTATTATAGTATATTTATGTCATTATTTATGCAAATCTATTTGTTCGAAATAACATATATGTTTTGTTATATTTTCATGTGTTTTTAGTTTCAAAATAGGTAAATTTACCAACACATGAAGAACAATACTTGTAACACTTATTTTGCACCCTGTGGTACTTAAAAGATTAAGGCATGTATGCTTTACATCAAGAACTAACCATTTTGTAAGGTGTACAAAGCACAATCCAAGAAAAACAAAGCACGCCTCTACGAAGAAATTAGTGTGTCGTGGTGCACACCATTTGGGATGAATTATTAATAACGTTAAGTTTTTTAAATATATTATGTCACAATGAGACCCTTCTAGTTGATTTAGTGTGA
Organism: Hippophae tibetana; assembly: GCA_037013495.1. NCBI lineage: Eukaryota > Viridiplantae > Streptophyta > Magnoliopsida > Rosales > Elaeagnaceae > Hippophae > Hippophae tibetana. The sequence goes on from CM072803.1 coordinate 15,912,023, forward strand.
TATAATCAAACTCCATGATGTGGCAGGAAAAATATCATGTTGCGATGCACAACATAATTTTTGCTCGAAGCCCTCTATGCACAGTGCTTTATCTATAAATAAAACATTAGTGTTTTAGGAATATATAATAGATACATAGCTTAATTTTATAAATTATTAGTCATTAGTTTATAGTTTTTCTTAGTATAGATTCTATTTTCAAACATAATATAGAGTAGACTTATAACAGAGCAAATGTTGTATTATTAAGAGATTTTTCAAAACAAGAAAATACAAAAGATATCTAATTCTTCAAGAACACTTTGAAGATCTAGATCACAATTTTGGAGCAGGACATGTCATCTAACCTTAATTGGCATTTAAATCTTATTTGTAATAATTTTATCTTCAAATTAATCTTTTTGCATTTTCTAAATATTTAAATGTTATTTTTAAAACAATTAATGATGAAATTTAATCTGAATATGCATTGCTTATTTTAACTCTCAGAATTTAGCTATGTTGACATGTTTGTGTATATTTATTTAAGTGAACATTTTTGTAATAAAATAAATAAAGATTATTTCTTTATTCAAGCTTCGTTACAAGATTTATTTATGATTAATTTTTTGATAATTTATTTTTCATAATATATTTAAAATATGAGAATTACGTTTTAGAAACGTCATCTATATCTAATTTAGACAACTTAAGTAACAGTTAAATTGGTGATTCTATCAAAAACATTGATTTAAATGGTTTGATATTTCTTTATGGATAATGCATAAATTAATCGATTAGTTAATGATCTCAGTCAAAATATTTTAATTGGTTTGATTAACAAAGAAAATGATCCCTATCAAATGAATTTTTTATACTTAAAAGGAAAAATCAATAATTTGAATTTATATTAATTAACCCAAAAATTCTAAACAAGCATGGTTAATTAGCTAAATATTCTTATAAATTCTCTCTTGAGTATTAAATTTATATATGCCTTAATTTGTTTGAATTGAATCTATATTTAGGTATTTTTAATTATTTTTTATTAGTTTAAGATTTCCATAACTCATCCATTTTGATAGAATATTTAGGTTTTATTTTCGTATTTATTTAAGTTTTTAAGAAATTTGAAAAATTATTTAAAACCACGTAATTTTTCTTAAGACCGACCTTGGGAGTATATTTATCGATTATTATAAGTGATTCTTACACTTACGAGCTATTTATAAATATAAAATTTGTGCATCAATTGGTGAGTGTCATTGGAATTTGTTACATACCCTTTTATGAATCTAAACAAGGACATAAATGACCTCATTTGGTGTGAGGCACCTAAGATATAGGTTATGATACCTTCAACGGTACAAGATGTCATCCTTTATGCCAAAAAGAGGGAATCTACTTCTCACTTTCTTTGCCTCTTTCTTATTAGTAAGCAAGGTTTTGTCCTTAAGGAAGCTTCTGATCGAACCCATCCAATTAGGATCTGATCCAATAGGCAACATTTCCATGTATTGGGCTTTAATGCTAGGCTCTACAAGATGGTGAACATGGAATGTTTGGTATAGATCTTCATCTCTACGGAGGACAAATGAGAGATTGTTTTCTTGGGTGTTTTCTTCTAGTGGAATGTGACTCAGGGTTCATGAGTTCATTATACTCAGTAACTTTGTTATCAAATTTTGATATTCATGTAGGCTATATCCTCAAAATTGGAACTTGTCTAACACTTGTTTCACAAGAAGTTGGGAGTCATTAAAATAATCTATTTGTTTGGCTCTCAACGCTTTGGCTAAGTTGAATGTAACAATGAGTGCTTCATATTTTGCTTCATTGTTTGACGTTTTGAATAGAAGTCATAGTGCATAATGTATGGGTTTACCTTCTGAAATGACTACTATGAGCACAACTCCATTCCCTTGTTGAAGGAACCATTAACATGTAGTGTCACTTGCCATTTTCCTCATTATACAGTTCTTCTGAAGGAATTGTAGCTAAAAAATTGGCCAAGAACTAACCTTTAATGCTTATACAAGAAATGTATTTGATCTTGAATTCCTTGAGTTCAATGGACCACTTTTGTAGTCTGCCTGAGACCTCGAGCTTAGAGAGTACTTATCTAAGATGGGTGTTTGTTGGGACAACTATACTATAGGATTGAATACATGCGTAACTTGTTGGTTGTCACTATGGGTGCAAAAGCTATTTTTTTTCATTTGTGAGTATCCTTGTTCCACATCATTAAGATACTTTCTCATATAGTAGATATGCTTTTGGACACCACTATCTCCTTTTTCCAAGGCTACACTAACAATTATTTTTGAGGTTGCCAAGTATAGGGTAAGAATGTCACCTGGCTATAGGCTAGCTAACAACTGTGGGTTGCTCAAGTATTCTTTTAACTTTTTGAATACTTTCTTACAATCCTCATCCCAAGAGAAATAAGATTTTCATTGTAATATTTTGAATAAATGGTGCACAGTTGTCAATTGCACACGAGATGAAATGGTTTAATGTAGCCACCCATCCCATTAATCTCTGAACATCTTTCATAATTTGTAGAGGTTGCATTCTATCAATACTTTTATTTTCTGATGATTGGCCTCAATAACCTTTTGGTTGACTATGAACCCAAAGAACTTACCCGAGCTCACTGTTAGGATCTGGAACTACCATTGGGTTTGGTGACACTTACGCCAAGTACCTAGCTTTCAAAGAGTTTATTAACCTCTACCTTCATGGCAAATACCTTTCCTGATTATAAAATCTTCTGTTTTGCTTGATAGGTTTGAAATTTGGATTGAGGCGGTGTACGAGACACTTGGATTGATGTCGGGTATGTCTTTATGGGACCATACAAACACGTCCCTATTTTGTTCAAGGAATATGTCCAAATATTTTTTTGCTCATTCGGTGCTAATGATGTACCCATACAGATAGTTTTATATGGCTTAGAATTTGATAAGATCGAAGAAGTATTTGTTTGGTTGTTTTAGATGTAGGAACATGCCTCTAATGAGGGTCAAGTTTTTTGTCTAGCATGATGGGAAATGGCACACCGTATAAGGGTTGCAATTCAGACTCATTGATTGTGGCCCTTAGATAGTCAATTGGTGATGCTTGAGTAGCACCACCAAGTTTACCCCGCCATTGTGTGTCTGTCATACTTTGTTTGGCCATTCCTTAGTTAGTAGTGGATGGCTCATGTTTGGCTACATCTTGGTCAGTTATGGTGTAATGAGATTACTTGTCCGGTGATCCTACTGGTGGGGCCAAAAATATTATGAACCATATTTCTCTGTCTTGTATTAGGGATAGAGTCTTGGTTCTAGGAAATTGCTTGGTCATTTTCTTGAAAGGACAAAAAAATTGGCCTTTATAGACTATACAGATTGAGAACTTCTTTTGGAGTGATTTTCTCTAAATTGTTAGTCTTTTCTTGAAAGATTACCTAGTTTAGAGCTCTAGATAATGTTATAAAATCTTTTTTCTCTCTAATTTTAATTCAACTAGTAAAGTATAATTATTCTCATAGACTACACCAGATGTTAATATTGATTTTTGTCCATATCAATGATTGGATGCACCTTTTCTTCCTGTGGATTTGAAAATAGAGAACATACTATTAGGATCTGGAACCACCATTAGGTATGGTGACATTTGACCCTTTGATACTTAAGTAAGTTTGGATAGTAAAAGAACAATGAGACTAATATCTCTCTTTGTAATGTAGAGAGATGAAGAGAGATTTAGAAAATGAGAGTATATAATCATATGTTTCTTGTATAGTTGAGTTCAGTTATTTCAAGTTATATTTGAAGGAGATATATGATGAATATATATATATATATAAGAAAATATACATGTTTTATGACCCTTACCTATAATGATAGATTTATCTTAATGTTGAAGCAATATCTCTTTAATTATCTCGTTATAAGATAATTAAGAGTTTATATGACGGTCGCTTATCTTGTTGGATACTTATTTAATATTAATGCTTATCTATTGATTCTATACTTACTAAACTGGCTTAGACCTCTTCTATCATGCCACATGATATGAACTAATTTACACACAATAATATTTATACGAAATATGTTTGTAATTTTATAGTTACAAACGTTATAAGTATGTTTGTGTTGGGAAAATCAGGTATATTTTTCCTGTTTTAAGTAGTTATTATTTACTTATGATTTAAATGAATAGAAATCAAACTAACCCGACAAAATAATGTTATTGGAAATATAATACTAAAATAAACTAAAGTAGGTATTGAAGTAGACATATTAAAACAGAAAAATAAAGACACCAAAAATTTAACAAGGTTCAGTATAAATGTTACCTAGGTCATAGGGCGTCGTTGACCACTTCCATTATCTCCAAATGGATTAACTCCAAAATTACAACTAATTAGGAAAAATTGAGTTAATCAATTACCCTTACAAAAGATAGGAAGATTTAAAAAATTTGGGATGTTTATAAATGGTAGAGGAGGGTTTTATTTATAGCCCAAATTACAACACTCATCTTCATTCCTAAGCAATGTGGGACTTTTCAAATTTTCTCATTGAAGAGCTATACAACAAATCTCCACCTTAGCAACTTAGTGATTCTCAAATGATTTCTTCAATCACTAGATCAACGACACCAGTGCCAATTCAAATTTGCACGATGTTAATCAAGTCCAGAAAATGTTTTAACTTGATTGCCATTACCACTTTGGCCATCATATCTGCGTGATTCTCTGTAGTATTGATATTTTGAACTAGTACTCCACCTTCTTCAATAATTTCTTGCACGAAATGATAACAAATGTCAATATGTTTTGTACGTGCATGGTAGACTTGGTTCTTTGCAAAATGAATAACACTCTAACTGACACAAAACACCTTAATATGTTTTTGACCAACTCCCAAGTCTTCAAGCAAAACTCGTAACCAAATAGCTTCCTTCACAACCTCTGTAACTGCCATATAATCTGCCTCTGTAGTAGACAAAGCAACTGTGGACTATAAGGTATACTTCCAACTGACTGGAGGTTTGGCAAGAGTAAACATATAACCAATAGTTGACCGACGCTAATCTAAATCTCTTACATAGTCGGAATCACAATATTCGACTACACATTAACCAACAGTATTATCCTACTGAAATACTAAACCAATATCTACAGTATTTAGAATATACCATAGAATCCATTTCATAGCCAACCAATTACCTTTACCAGGATCATATATGTACCTACTTACAGCACCAACCACATGTGAAATGTTAGGTCTTATACACACCATTGCATACATCAAGCTACCAACCGCATTTGCATACAATACATTTGTCATGTATTCTCATTCTACATCATTCTTAGGAGATAATTAAGCACTAAGCTTGAAATGAGGAACAAACAGAGTACTTATAAGTTTTGTCTACTTATTCATACCAAAACGTTGTAATACCTTATTCAAATATTAACTCTGAGTAAAACTAAGTGTTCCCTTCCTTCTGTCTCTACTTATCTCCATGCCAAGAATCTTTTTGGCTTATCCCAAATCTTTCATCTCGAACTCCTGACTTAGTTGAGCCTTCAATTTCTGCTTGGCTCTTCGATGCAATTAACATATCATTGATGTACAATAGGAGATAGATGAAAGACTCATCTTATAGCTTGCAAAAATACACACAATGATTATGTGTGTTTCTGGTGTACTTCTGCTATAACATAAATTGATCAAATCATTTATACCACTGCCTCAGAGATTATTTCGATCCATACAATGATTGGTTCAGCTTACAAACTCAATTCTCTTTACTAGCAACATTAAACCCTTTTGGCTGAGACATATAGATTTCCTCTTCTAAGTCACCGTGTAAAAATGCGGTTTTCACATCAATTTGAACTAGTTCCAGTCCAACTGTGCTACCAAGGCCAACAAAATTCTAATGGAGGAATGTTTTATAACTGGAGAAAATACCTCATTATAATTGATTCTCTCCTTTTGAGTGTAGCCCTTAGCCACCAACCTTGCCTTGTAACAAACACAATTTTCTTTAAGAATCCTTCTTTCTTTGCAAACACCCATTTGTAGCCAATTACCTTCTTGCCCTTAGGTAGTTGTGTCAACTTTCATGTCTTATTCTTTTGAAGGGATAGAAATTCTTCGTCCATGGCTTCCTTCCATCTTTCAACTTCAGGGCTTATGATTTCTTCTTTATATATGGAAGGAACATCATCATGCACAACTGAAAGTGCATAGGTCACCGTATTCTTAAACTGAGCAAGTAGGTTTCAAAATCTTTATATCGAGCAGGCACCTTGAGATTTTGTCTTTATGGCCTATCAACTGTAGTTTCTACTTGTTACTGTGGATGTTCTTGGGTTAAAACCTCCTCATCTGATTCATCTTCTATCAATAAAGGATCAAATTTTGTCTTATCTTCACTAATTGGATTAACAATTATACTTTCAAACTTCACCTGCTTTGGAGTCTGTTCCACCTACTCCAAAGTTTGCTCCACCTGCTTCAAAGTTCCATCAATCTTCTCAGTTACCTTTCTCAACAAGGTAGATTCATCAAAGGTAACATCTCTCTTGAAGATTATCTTTTTTGTTTCAAGGCACCATAGTTGATATCTCTTAGAACTAGAAAGGATCCTCAAAAAAATAGTTATCTTGGCTCTTGGATCCAACTTTGATTTTGTTACATGGTAGTATACTGATGCTTATTTTCGCAAGTGTACGAATCGTTCGAATATCGATCCCACAAGGAATGGCGTTACTAAGTACCGAAATTGACTAACCCTAATTTTATTTGAAAACTGAATTGTCAAAATTGTTTTAAAAGCAAATTAACATAAAACTAAATGCAAATAACAAAATTTAATGTTGTTCACAAATGATTAAAAACGCTAAGGCATTTGATTTCGCTAAATCAATTCAATCCGATTTCAAGTTATGTTATATGAGAATCAAAGTTAAAAGTGATGGTTGAAAAACCCAAACTTATCTAATACTCTCTCTCAAGTTATATTAGAATTACTTATCTATGAAAACCAACTATATTTCTATGAAGATTTAATCACAAATAAGCACATTACGATTTATGGAATTTCTAGAATAACCACATACATCATGCATTAGGTGTCAAACTCGCATTTAACATACGGTATTTATCACAAGAAGCATTCATTACACATCTCCTCTCGGTCTCAATATAATGCAACAAATCATTTAAATCTTGATCAGAAATTTAAAAGCATTAAGCATGGAAATAAATACTCAACTTGAAAACAATGAATTCATATAACGATAACACAAGAAATCAGATTTTCTTGATTCAACTACATCATAGCCTTAGCAAAAAATGAATTAGTTCATAACGAAATTAAGAACAAACATATTCTCAATTGAATCCATGAACAAACAATCTGAATAAACTGCAGAAAATAAAAGCTAAGGAGAAGAGATGAAGAACTCTTGAAGGTGAAGACTTGGTAGCAACAATGGTGATGATCCTTCAAGCTTCTCCAACATTTCTCTCCAAAATTTCCTTTTCTCCTCCAAAAATAACTTAGATATGCTCTCTCTGCCGTCCCCCTCTTTTCCATCATAATGTATATATAGATCTAGGGTTTGGGGGGCAATTTTGGAACAAAACAACATAAAAAATGTGTTTTCGGACTAAACTCGCCGGCGGTGACATTATTCTCGCCGCGGTGAGATTTCTGGAAAATTAAATTTTGGGTTTTTGGATTTTGGCCGGCGGCGAGATGAGTTTACCAAAATTTGTGCTCTCGGGAAGATTTTCGCCAGGAATTTAGCCGGCGGCGAGATGAATATGGCCGGCGGCGAGATACTTTGGCCGGCGGCGAGATACTTTGGCCGGCGGCGAGATTCACTTGGCCAACATCTGTGCTCCCTCCATGATTTTCAACATTTTCTCCGTAAGGTTTTCGCCGGCGGCAAAATTCCAAATTTTGAAATTTTGTTCTCTTTTTATTTTCATTCAATCCCGATCATTGTACTTTGTCCCTAACTTCTCCAAAATCATGATTTTACCTGAAATTGCACTTTAAACACGAAATACCCATGAAATGACATTTGTGGATTAAATAATCAAATAAATGCAATTTTCACACAAATATCAATATTTAAATCATAACAAAAATGCAATAATTTAGCTCTTATCATACACAATAGAACTAAACACATGTAAGAAATTGTAATCTCTAGTAGGTTTTCTAAACTATACCTTCATAGGAATTTTGCCTTCAAGAGTAGACGATGGTAGACAGTTGACGAGATGACATATATATGTCAAAGCCTCTGCCCAATACTACTTGCCTAACCTAGCATTTGACAACATACACCGAACCTTCTCTAGCAAAGTCCGGTTCATACATTCTACTATGGTGTTTTTCGAATAGTGAAATGTTGCATTATCCTTTCTTCTTCACAAACTTTCATAAATGGATAGTTTGTATACTCAGTGCCATTATGAGACCTTAGATGCTTGATATTTCTACCAATCTGAGTCTCGATCATCTTCTTTCACTTGAGAAAAATTCCCAACACTTCATCCTTCTTCTTTATGAGATACATCCAAACTCTTATGGAGAAGTCATCAATGAAAGTAACATAATAATGTTTGTCACTCATGGATGGAGTTTTTGTTGGCCTCTATACATCAGTATAGATGTAATCCAAAATGCCCTTTGTATTATGGAGAACAGTGCCAAAGCTTGCTCTTTTCTGCTTCCCCAATACACAATGCTCACAGAATTCCAATTTGCAGGTTCTTGCATCTTTTAACGGGCCTTGCTTTACCAAAATTTGTAAAGATATTTCACCAACATGTCCCAAACGTATATGCCACAGCTTAGTAGTTTCTGAATCTCTTTCTTCCTCTGAAACTACTGTCGATGTTATCCCAATAACTGTACTACCAAGGTAGTAGTACAAGTTATTCTTCCAAACATCTTTCATCGCCACAAGTGCTCCATAAGTAACCTTTAATACCCCATTTTGTATGGTTACAGTGAAGCCTTTTGATTCTAAGACTCCTACAGTAATGAGATTCTTCTTCATATCTAGAATATAATAAACATTTGTCAAGACCCTGGTTGAACCATCTTGATTCGTCAAACAAATTGTATCAATCTCTAAAACTTTACATGTATAATCATTACCCATGAAAAAAACTCCACCGTCTAGTTCTTGAAAGTTAAAGAACCACTCCTTATTAGGAGACATATGGAAGGTACACGCTGAATCAAAAATCCAGTCAGTAGGATGGGATATTGTTAACGAACCAACCAATGCAAAATGTGAATTTGAATTGCTTTTAGCTACGCATGCATTAGACGACATAACTTTTCCTTTCTTCTGCAACTTTAGATAGTTTTTCTTCCAATGACCTTTTTCATGACAAAAGACACATTCATCTTCTGCTTTCTTTTTTATCTTTCTTTCTAATTTCATAACTATACAAAGAAGTACAAACTTTCTCAAAAGACACTCTTTATCCTTCCTAATGAGTAAGCACGTAATAAGGTGATCAAACTCATCAGGAAGAGAATTTAACAACATCAAGGCTAAATCTTCATCTTTAAAAGTTTCATCCATATTTAAAAAATTTGCTACTAATCGATTAAAAGCGATAATGTGATCGTTTATTATGGTACCTGGAAGGTATTCAAAATGGAATAACTTTTTCTTCAAATAGAGCTGATTTTGTCCGCTCTTCTTCATGAACTTGTTCTCCAACGCCTTCCATAACTTACTTATGGATGTCTTCTTTATGAACATGTACTTTTGTTCTCTTGAGAGACACAAACGAATTGTACCACATGCCAATCAGTTGATATTTTTCCACTCGACTTCATCTGTTCCATCTGGTTTCTCTTCTTTAATGGCGATATCTAGACCTTATTGAAACAGAGCATCTAGAACTTGACCTTGCCACATGTCGAAATGACTAGTTTCATCAAACTTTTCCACCTTAAACCTTGCATTCGTCACCATAGTTCTGCCTGACGTGAATGATTGGCTTTTGTTTGAAAGAAATTTTTCTTTCGCCATTTCTTCAAATTACAACAACTAGCAATTATATTCCAATAGCAAACAAACGAAATACAAACAAATGACTAGGTAGAAACCTTCGACTCTGATACCAATTGTTGGAAAAATCGGGTATATTTTCCTTATTCTAAGTAGTTACTATTTACTTATGATTTAAATGAATAGAACTCAAACTAACCCGACAAGATAATGCTATTGGAAATATAATTCTAAAATAAACTAAAGCAGTTATTAAAGCATAAATATTAAAACAGAAAAATAAAAACACCAAAAATTTAACGAGGTTTGATATAAATGTTACTTAAGTCCTCGAGTGTTGTTGACCACTTCCATCATCTCTAAATATATAAACTCCAAAATTACAACTAATTAGGTAAAATTAAACTAATCAATTACCCTTACAAAAAAGAGAAAGATTTACAAATGGTGGAGATGAGTTTTATTTATAAACCAAAATACAACATTCATCTTTATTCTCAAATTTGATTACTAAGGAGTTATACAATAATTTGTAACTTTATAAACATTATAATTATATTTGTAACAAAACCCAATACATAAGTGACATAAAACCTAATTAAAAAACAAAACAAAATGATCTACTAATATGAAATACTAAAATTAATCAGGTTTTTACAGTAAAAATAATTTTCATATATGGTGTACTTGTGTTTCACATGTTGTTGTTTAATTAATATTTTTTTTAAAATAAACTGTTTTTATAATATAGTTCATGCGCATTTTAGATAAAGAGTTACAAAATAAAATTATAAGTAATATTCTTTATTTAAAAAAATAATGATAATATATACTAAATAATAACCTAAAATATTACTTTTTATGTTAAGTGCATGTGTATTGCACATGTTGTTTGTTGTTTAGTTAATATTAAAGTGATTTTAAAATAAATTATTTTTCTATTTTAGTTCTTTAGCATATCAGATAAAAAAATCACAAAATAAAATTATAAGTAATTTGCTTATTTTAAAAAAACATACGATAACATATATTAAATAATAACGAAAGTAAAATGTATATTGGAAAACAAAAGCAAAAGAATCTAGTAATATGATTTACTAATTGAAAATAAATAAATTAAATATTCTTGCTTAATAAAAGAATCTACTTTTCATGTTTCTCGATCTTGATTTTTTTGTTAGGAAAATCTTTGATGGTATCAATTTTTTTATATTCATTTGAGATGTATATCATGAACCACTACATCACGATAATGTATTTCATTTTGTTCAATGTTATCCATTCTCAATAGAAACTATAAGCTATTTCAACATATGATACTAAAAGATCGAGCTATTACCGGTATGATTTTATATGTAAATAGATAACTATTCAAAAAAATGTAAACATATAATCATAAAATTGAAGAAAAAAATGCACCTCCTTTTTCGTAGAAAATTTAAAAGTTGAGCACTTAGTCAATGTTTCCATTGTATGGAGTAAAGTAACATTAATATTATCATTTTCATCTCCTACAAGCAGTTTAATATAAAAAGAAAAAAAAACAGCAGTTTAAGTAGGAACCTAATTAATTTCCATATGTTACTATGTTTAAAGATTAAAAATATCAAATTTGAATAATTTACATCCTTAATATATATGATATTGCCTCTAAAAACCCAATTTCTTGTAGTGAGGTTGTATTAAATCCTCCACTCTACTTATTTTTTTTATACTGCAGTATGGACATGTCTTTCAACAAATGCTATTTATATTCTTAATTTTTGTGATTTTTCCTTCGAATTTACAATACTTACTCTACAAAATAAAAATATAATATAAAATATTACATCATTTTATATAAACAATATATCATAATTAAATATATAATTTGTAGATAAAAATTAAATGATCATGATACCTTCTTGCTCGTAGCATAGAGATTGACCTATGAAAGGTGTAGATTTACATCTTTTAAGTTTAGGGATATTTATCAAAAATATCAATTATCAAAATTAAATTGAAGTTTTTATAATATCACAAATACTCTCCAAATTTAATGGAAGCTAAAGTTAACGAAAATAAATATCAATTTTATACACAATAATGACAGAAATAAAAAAAATCAAAAAATAATAAGAAATTAAAGAATATTAGAAGAAAAAACATAAGACATTTAGGAATGTTTATATTAATAAAAAAATTGAAGGAATTCAATAAACAAGGTTAAATCTTAAAAAATAAGATGAATTTAAAAATTCATCATTTCAAAACTAAGAAAATGGTTTATAAGAAAATATATAATTTATTATGGAATAATTAATAAAGAAATGAATATCAATATCAATATCATATATGCATAAAGAATGTATAGTATAATACCATTAATTGATAAAGAAACTATAATTAATAAACTATCAAAAATCTCTCAAAATGATAAAGAAAAAACAGATACATTCATTTAGAATGAATCCAAATATTAGTAAAAACTCATTTTAGAGAATGAATTGATACACTAATAAAATTAAAATTGTTAGATAATAAAATAATATATATGAAATATTTTTTAGTAGTAATGATTCATTATAACTTAGGATACCAAAAGTTAAAATTCACAACATACCCTAAGTTTGTTACTAATATCCATGATAAAAACTTAAACCAAATATTGAGTTTAGCTTATGAATTTAAAAGATGATATTTAATGAAAAAAGAAAACAATCTATTTCCAATACACTACATAGTAGAGTATTCATTAATAAATAATCATAACAGTTCAATATATGAACAAAATAAATTTATAGAAATAAATAAAATCTTTCATAAACTTGGACAAATAATAAAATAAAAAATACTAACAGATTTTGAAATATCATATAAATGACATTTATATATTAAGAAAAAACCTTTGATACTAAGAAGAAAAAGTAACGTAATTAAAAAAATAATGTACCAAGATTTACTTTTATAAATCATGATGAAGAAACTTATTATAAAGAGTTATAGAACTAAAATAATAAGTTCAAGTAATGAAAGCATTAGAACATGATGTAATAATTGGAAGAAAATAGTAGCAAGATATTTAAAGACAAATTATAAGATAGAGAATTAGAATTTAATAGAAGCGTAGTAAGCGCATAAAAAACCAAATAATAATAATAAAAAATTTGATCATTTTAATAGAAGAAATAGATATAACATATGAATCAAACATTAAGTCCTTACAAGACCTAAAAAAACACAAAAAGAATTCATAAATGAAATAAGAGAATTTAATAAAAATTACTACAAGGTATACATGAGAAATTCATAGAATAAAGAATATGTATAAATAACATACATAGAAACAAAAAAACCATAAGTCATAAGCTTGATCCATTTGAATGGTTAGAAGAAGAACCACCTAAAAATTAGATGCATTGATACATAGGAATGAAAAAAAGAAAAAAATGAAGAGAAAACTATAATCACACTTTAATAGAATACAAAAAATATTTATAAGAACAATTTATTAATCCTGAAAATAAGGATATATGAAAATTAATTAGTTTGTTAAAACTAACTAATGAAGAACTAGGAAAACATTACGATGAAAAGATTTGTACGTACAAATAAAGAGGAAGATGATATGATAATAATCAACGAGACTAATTCTGAACCAAAAATAATGACCCTAAAAGGTCATATAAAACCAATTACATTATCAATTACTTACCAAGAAGAAACATATGATCCACATAAAAAAGAAATAAATAGATAAAATTAAAGGAACATGATATTACTCATAAAAGGAAATAACAACCCCAAAATGGAAGAATGGTTATATTGGGGAACTATAGGTAATATCTCGCCAAAACTCAAATTCCATGAAAATTATAAGCCAGATTGTTTAGATTTAGATTGTATAAGAGATAGAAAAAAGTCATAGATGAATGAGCTAGTGATATGAATGTAATCATACAAACATCTTCAACCACACAATCAAACCCTTCAACTTGTAAAGTCATAATAGCTCACAAAATTATAGGTAATGTTAAAGTTTGGTATACAAATTTAACAGAATAACAACATTTATTAATGTAGAAGAACTCCCCTATATGTATAGAATACTTAGAAACTGTAATTAATGAAATATATAAGGAATTTATCAAATAAGATAAAAGAAAGATATATCACTAAATTCAATGAAAAAGAAATTGAGAAAGCAATATGACATTTAACAAATATGAAAATCTGTAACACGTGTTATATAGACTCCTTTATTCTTGAGTATGAAATGTATTATCATAAATTATCACCCTCTATACAAAAACTTATGAGGAAATGTTCTTCCATAAATTACTTGAAAAATTGCATAAAACCTTAACAAAATGATGGAATAAAATAAATAGAGAAACTATATTAGATACCCGAGGAGGAAGAATAAGAAGTCTTAAAAGTTGGATTATTATCAAATGCATAGAAAGATAAGAATATAAACAAATAAGAGGAAATAATAAAATCTATTGTGATACAACAGATTTTAGAATGCCAAAAAATAGATGCAACATAAAATATTATAAACAAAAATATAAAAATTACAAACAAAAGATATAAATTTAGGAAACAAAATTTCAAGAAATATAAAAGAATATTTAATACAAAATTCTATAGAAAAAGATATTTTAGAAGAAGAATATATAAACTTCTTGAAAACAAGAATTATTACCCTTTAGAAAAAAAATACAGTTGTTGAATCTGCAATGAAGAATAACATTATGTCAATTAATGCCCCAACGAGCTTCAACATAAGAAATAATTTAAAAAGAAGTTTCTATAGAAAGAAAAAATCTTAGAAGAAGATTTTAAGATGGAACTAGAACCAATTAAGAAACAAGATATAGATGATACTTATAATATTTATCTATTAGAGAAAACTAAGGAGGAAATAACCGACTCAAAATATAAACACTCAGAATATGTTTACTCTTTATTAGAAAATGAATAATTTATATAGTATTATAAATTCAAACAATACCTATATTAAGGTAGGATTGAAATTTAAAGATTGTGTGAGCTATCATTTACATGCATATATAATTATAGAAGCTAGTATGTGCATAGTATTACATGTACACTGAAAATATGCATCAAAAAATTTAACTGTAAGAAATACTAATAATACTACAATAAATCTTAATAAGGTTTTAAAAGATATATATATATATATATATATATATATATAATGACAGTGGAAGAAACAAAGTAAAACGTGATGAGCTAGACATAATGCAACAAAAATCATATTTAAAAAATATTTCATTAGATATAGAAGACAAACAAAACCCTTTTAATAATGAAATA
Source organism: Hippophae tibetana (assembly GCA_037013495.1). Lineage (NCBI taxonomy): Eukaryota > Viridiplantae > Streptophyta > Magnoliopsida > Rosales > Elaeagnaceae > Hippophae > Hippophae tibetana. The sequence goes on from CM072803.1 coordinate 15,927,384, forward strand.
TAGGAGGAAAAAGCTTTAGCAAGCATAAAACATTATTTAAAATAATAAGCTCAAAAAATCCTTTAAATCCAAAAATTAATAAATAGTCAACATAAAACTAAGAGACCTTAGCAAGGTTATAATAGTAAAATCAATGATTGAATTTGAAAAATAAATTCAAGAACTTTAAAATTAAAAGTTATAATACCAAGTAATTCAGCTCACTTTAGTCCAACATTCTTAGTTAAAAAAAGTTGAAAAAAGGAAAGGAAAAATGAGAATGGTAGTAAACATTGTATTGAATAAAGAAATCATTAATAATAGATACTTTATTCCAAAGAAAGAAGAATTGTTATCATTAATAAAAGGAAAAAAATATTTTTTTTAAAGTTTTGATTGCAAAAGTAGATTTTAACAAATAAGACTAAATGAAAAATCTCAAAATTTAACGGTATTTAGTTACCCCCAAGAATAATTCTAATGGACTATTGTACAATTTAAATTATAATAATTCCTCGTATTTTTTTTCAAAGATATATAAGTAACATCTTTAAGAAATTACAAAATATTTGATGTGTTTACATAAAATATGTTTTGGTTTTTAGTAATGAATTAAATAAACATTATTTTGACATTGTTAATATTCTACAAGAATATAGGAAGAAGGCATTGTACTTTCTAAAAAAACAGTATTTACTCAGTCGAAAATTTAGTATTTAGGGTTGAAAAAGAAAATTTATCTTTTAAAAAAACTATTAAGAAATTTGCAATATATATCATAAGTTCCAATTCATTATTAGAATCAATAATACGAATTTTGGTTATTTCTTGAGAACTACAATTTTGATATCGAACATCTCCCAAGAAACAAGAATAGTTTATTAGAGAATTAACACCTCTAAATATTTTTATACTTGCATAAATGGAACATCTTGATATCAAGATCAAGTAAAGGGAGATAAAAATCCTTTATGAACAACTTAAACTTTTATACCTCGAGAAGGCTTTTATGGAGACATAAAATAAATAGGAAGAACTTAATTGTTCAAAAGAACTCTTAGAGTCTAAAAACTCTAAAGAAGAATTCTTATCAAAAATTTAATATAAAGAAGATAAAACTTCTAATGAAAGAATTCAAGATGAGAAGAAAGAACCTTACAGTTCAAAGAGAGTAATATCTCTAAAATAAAAAAGGAAGAGCTTAATTGGATTGATAAAGCAAAAAAAGACTTATGTGATCTATAATGACTCAAACCAAAAATCTACAACAACTAGGAAAAAACAAGTAAATCCATTCTTGGGTTTAGTGAAGTAATTTATAAAGCCTTCACCAACAGAATAGATGCTGAAGGTAGTTATGCAAATTATAAAGTACAAAAACTAATAACTCTAGAGAAGATTGTAAGGAATTACTCTACAATACTACAATAATATCCATTAGCATCAAACAGGTTGATAACTCTAGGAAAAGTAGTATGAACTAGACATCTCTCCTAAAAACATCAAAGATAGTAAGACATATAATGCTATTTAGAGAAACATCTTTCAAAATTTCATTAGTCATTGAAGATAAAGACGACCAATATTGAAATCTTAGTAAACCACTATGGTTGAGTGTTTACAACTTGGCCACAAAAATTACTCAAAAACACATAGAATATATGAAGATCTAACTACATAAAATGAATTATCTACACAGAGTAAATTCAACATTTTAGAAAGAATTGATCCAATATTTGTTTACAGAGTTTTCCATGTAGAACTAATAGAAAAAATGTATGCAGGAATTAATTTAAGTTAATTAAATTGTTTTCTAGAAAATTTCAAAAAAGCAACCAAGAACTTTAAGAAGAAGATAATAGCAGGTGATAAGCCAATTTATCTAATAATTTTTAGTTCACTAATGGACTAGAATAAGGAAGAATGTATCAGTTTTTATCACTTTATCAAACTAGGGATTTCTAACACAAACAAAGAAGTTCTCAAACCAAATGAGCTTTCATAAAAGAAATTCAATATAGGTGAACTCTGTGTATTAACAGGTCAAATGTTAGACCATATTTACTTTAAACTTAGAAAAATTGATAATTCTACCGACATTAAAGTAATTTATTCAACCAGTAAAGTCATTATCACTTTCTATAATAATATGGCTCTCACTGAAGATTGAATGTAAAAAAACACCAAATGTGAGATAGTTTTTAATAGTAACAACCTGAAGATTGGTCAAGAAATAAAAAAAGTATTCTACATTTATGTCATAAAAGCCACCAAAGATTACAAGTACATTTATTGCATCAAGGATAGAGAAGATGAAGATGCGCATTATGAAGGTAATCCAAATGACTGTTGGCAGAAAATGACCAAGAAGAACTCTAGGTAGAAGATGACAAAGAAGAATAAAGTTATAATACCCATATCTTTAATCGACAACATATGCCAAAAAAAGCAATGGCTAAAATTGATAAGCCAAAAAGCAATAAAGTAGATGAATTATTAAATTAAGGTAAATAATAATTCTCATATTGTAAACAAGAATTCCTTGTGCTTTAAAAGGAACTTTTATTTTCATTTCAAAAACACAAAAAAATGAAGCACAACTCAGAAAACATATAGCTTCTAGCATAGCAATATCCCTCTATTTAGAAATCCCAACCAATAATTATATACCCAGTAATTATGAATTGCTAAGAATCTCTTTAAGATTCTTAGTTGACTTTAGAATTATAATAATTATTATAATATGAATAAAATTGAGTGTAGTCACTCTTTTCTAATAAGTCTATATTATACATCATCTATGTACGAATGCATAAGGTTTGCTATTACCATTAGAGTATTAAGGTTTTAGTAAAGTTGAGACATGACCGATGTAATAAGATAAAGACGAACAAAAGGGAAGATCATGGTAAACCGATTAAATTTGGTATAATAATTATAATTTTTAAGCTATTAAGGATTTTAAATGTTTAAATATTTGTTTCTATCAATTTATAATACTAATAAACAATAATATGAAGATAGAAATAACACAATGCTATGATAAGAAAATTAAAGAATCATATTCAATCAATAATATACAAAATTTATAAGAATTAACAACTAATGTTACACAGCTAGCCACAATTTAGTATCAGAATCATATGAAACAAAAATACATCGTTAGAAGGAAAGTAACACTACTAACCATTTAGGTGCATTAATGATATTATCTTTAAACCTTATGTGTATTAGAACTCTTTTTATAAATTTCAAGAATATAAGTAAAAATATGCTAAACTTTAAAAGAATTAATAATAAATTTTGTTACGCTTAGATTGAACTCTTCTTGAAATAATGCTACTTAGTTTTTTTATGGGAATGCTTATCAATGTATTTTCTATTAAAAAAAGAAAATAATAATTTTTTATAAGGCTAGCATTTACTTTTAGTAATATGATAAAACTATTTTTTAGTGAAAGGTTATAATTGATAGACTTAAGAGATATACTAAGAAATCTTAACTAGGTTGGCATATTCATTGTACCATTCTTCACCTATCTCATCAACTAATAGTATATTAACTTAATAAAAAAAGACAATACAAATCAATTATTAACAAAATCTATAATTAGTCTTGCTACTAACATTGAAAAAAAGATAGATTTAAGAGATATACTAAGAAATCTTAACTAGGTTGGCATATTCGTTGTACCATTCTTCATCTATCTCATCAACTAATAGTATATTAAATTAATAAAAAAAGATAATACAAATCAATCATTAAAAAAATCTATAATTAATCTTGCTACTAACATTGAAAAAAGCAAAATCATTAGCGAATAATAGGTCATCTCATCACCATGTTACTGCATAGATATTAGGTGTCCTATAGGTTATATAATTAACTAAAGCATTTCCGTAACAATAAAAATCAACGTGAATAATCTTTTCTAAACAACCAACTTAAGTAGAGTACTATCTCCACGACACCGATAACGATTTAGTGCGAAAAATAGTCACAACATAACATAATTTGACTCCAACTAAAGCCTTTGCTACTATTGCATATACGATATTATGTGAATAACCACTTCAAGTTGTACCTAAAAGGGAAATGCAATCCCAAGTAGAATACAAAAAACAACCTTTTTGTAAAGGATTTTGATGTTTGAAATACATGTGCACAATTCGTTAGACTAGGTGATCCAAAAGTGATACCATCTGTGTTAACCTTTATCCTGCAAGATCATCTACCGTATTTTGCATTGACTCATGCCTTAACAAGCCTACTTTATAAATAAAACATCAAACTGTGACAAATACGAAAATAAAAGAAGTATATCTATCATTCAATCGAACATCATTCCTAATTGTCTATATTACAAATTATTCTTTTCATAGATTATCCACGTATAATCCAAAATAAAGCTATAATTTTCATGTTTAAAAATTTAAAATGGAAGAATTTAAATCTAAAATCTCAAAATATGTGTGTAAAATGATAACTAAAAAAAGTGGTAAATAGTTTAATTAGTTGACCCATATTAGGGGTGTCCATGGTCTGATTCGGTTCGGTTTTGAATAATTTTTTTTAACCAAATTGAACTGTTCGTATAGTTCAAACCGGATCAGATCAGACTATTTGGCTATCCAACATGTTATAACCGAACAGTTTGGTTCGGTTTGGTTAACGATTTTAAACAGTTTTGAAAAATTAATAATACATAAATATGATTAGTTTAATATGATATAATCAAATAGGATACAATAAAATGTTATGCTTATTAATCATTATACATAGATAGATATTATTGTTAAATATATAAATAAATATATAAGATGTTATCAAAATCTAAAATAAAAAAAATAGATACGAGGAAATGAATTCCAAATATCTCATTTACACATAATATGTAATTACATTGAAAATGAAATTGATATTTATTATCATTTTTAATAAAATGATTGAAACTAATAATTCAAAACAATATCAGAAACAGAAAAACACAATTTGAGGGAAAACCCTATCAGAAACTCAAAAAAAGCCTATCAAAAATGGACAATAACATTGATTATAATAGTCCTTTCACAAAAATTGTTCAGACATTGGATCCTAATTGACGGGAAAAAACTCCTACTAGTGGATCACATACCTATTTCTTCCATTAATGACATGACATGAGGAGATGTGATTGGTTGGTGGTAGAGGCGACGATAACTGACTAGGGTTTTTTTGAGTCTCGTAAAGACACAGACAGCCAGAGCCCAGACGCAGAGGTAAAGCGACAGTGAGAATAAGGAATGTGGTTGGGGTTAATGCGAAAATTCTATATTTATATATAATAACGATACACTGTTTAATTAAAAAAAATTAATTATTTAATGAAATTGATTCGATCCAATCCGATTGATTTATAATTTTTATGATCGGATCGAATTGTTTTAAAATCAATTTTACTTAATATAGATCAAATCAAACTAATTTTTCAATTTAAATCGATTCGATCCGATTTTTGGACAACTGAACACACACAAAGAAGAGGATCAATGTGAAGCTTTAATTTAATAACACAACGATCGGATGATAATATTAAATCCGACAACATTTTAGCTATTTTAATTCAAATTTAATTGATTTTTAAATATTTTATAATTATTGGATGTCCTAATAAAAATATTGATTTTTCATAATTTCTCAAAAAACAAATAAAATAAAAATAAAATTGAAGATTCCTCCGATCTTTGCTCCCTCGCTCAATGTTCAAATTGCAAAAGCCCTAGTTCCTCCCTGCTCCCACCGAAGTCCTTCAAACCCCCTACCGGTCACCGTCACATGTCCTCCACCTTCGATGGTCCCAGTCCATCCCTTTGATTTTCAGTCCTCTCCTTACACCTTCGTGTTCTGCCATAGCCCCTCAGGCTCTAAGCCTTAGCCGCAGCTCACTGTCGAGGCGTATATTTTTATTTGTCCCCGCAAATTCTTTCATGATGATGCCCGGTAGAGATGAAAAGTAGAGGTAAATAAAAGATGGTGAAATAAAGAAAAGTGATACATCCATCGTATTCTTATTTGTCTTCTCAAAGTCCCTCACGCACTCAGGGCCCAAAAGAAATAAGATAAGATAGAAGAATGAAGGTAAAGGGAGGCGGTATGCGAAAGAGTTGGGAGACAATGCCTCTTAATGCTTCAAATTCCCAGCAAGGAGACTTATTTGGAGATTCCAACACTAACCAGCCCAATGGCTCTTCATCTGCTCCTTCTCCGCTTCCTCTAGACGTTCAACAACCATCTCAGGACTTCAACCAGCAAGCTCTAGCACAACTGAATATGGCGGATGTTGCTGACTATAATACTGTTGACGAGGACGACGAAGTTTGTGATGAGAACGCAGAGCGCCCCAAGCTCGACGAGGGGTTTTACGAATTTGAAGCCATCCGCCGTAAAAGGGTTCGAAAGGTACTTTAACGAACTTGCTTTTCTTTTCGTATTTTTTTATGTTCTTTATTTTCTAGTAAAAATGGTAGGTTTTTATCGTTTTTATTTGTTTCCTTTCTAATTGATGATCCTATGACTATTTGCTGATTGTGGCTGGTGATTTAATGGTGAATGTTGCGGGGAAAAAACAATAAACAATGATAGGGTCAGCTTCAGTATTTCATCAAATGGTGCGTGCTCGACGCCATTTTGCCCCTCTTTTGTTTAGAGATCATATTTTGCCTATATATAGAGGATGCCTTGTTTTTACCTGCTCTAAATCTTATCAGCTGTTTCTTTTTCTAATTTGAGACATCAATTTCTTTTACTTTTAAAGGCGTGGCTGGCCGGAGACAGCTAATACCTGGGAGCCATTGGAAAATCTTCAGTCATGTTCAGATGTTATTGATGCATTTGAAGAGAGGTAATCTATTTTCAAATTCATTATGGTTTGGAGACGGAGGCCATATATCTGCATTTTTTGGGTTCATTTATATTACACAATGATGCTCTTTTAGCCCCTAAGTTTTGTTCCTTAAACTTCCCGTAAGAAGGAGATTCAAAGGTCTGAGTATATTGAAGTATATAAAACCTTTACCTTTTTGTTTTTATTTTTCTGAAGCTTGCAGTCAGGAAAGCATCGAAAACGTAAGCGAAAGCAAGGGGCTACCAGTACTCAACTCAAGAAAAGACAACAACATTCTACTTCAACAAATACTGCCTACAATGAGATAGGTGTATACAACATTAATGTTGGTAAGCCTCTATTCTCTGCTGCTCTTAACATTTAAAGATTTTATAATCTTCCTGTGCTTACACAACGTTCTGTACAACTCATGGAGAAGAGTACAATGGGGATGTCAACAACATTGAACCTACGAAGAAGCTCAATGTTGAAAATGGATGTATGAATGCTTCCCAACAAACTTCTGAAAGGAAAAATGAAAATGAGTATGACCCAAAGCTTAGTGAACTTAAAGGAGCAACTTTCACTAATGATATTGATAAACTGGCCATTCATTTCCAAGAACCAAAGGCATCAGGAGGCAATAACACTATTGATGGACAATCCAAAGTTGAATGCACGGGACCAATTCAAGGTAATCGCAGTACTGGAGCTAAAAGAAGAAAGTCTGGTTCTGTGAAGAGATTTAAACAAGAGCCACACTTGTGTGTACAGACTGTTGCAGAGAATGCCACAAGCAGAACCAGCACTGGGTCTGCTGGTAAAGTTGAACAACTCAGGGTTGAAAATGTTGATGTTGCAGGTGAATGTTCCATTCAAAAGAAGAAGCTTGATGAGTCAAGAAATTCATTGCGTATCACCAGGATCATAAAGCCAATAGGGTATTCAGCTTCTGTGGCGAACAACATCCAGGATGTCTCAGTAACCTTTATGGCCTTGAGGTTTGTCATTAAACATCATTCTCCGATTTGTACTCAAGTATATCTATTTAAAAAATGATATTACTTTATGAGTAGTAATTTATGACCAAATAATACATGCATTCTGGGATGCCTATTGTTTATTTTTGAGCATATCGTCTTGCCTTCCATCATGCCACCATTGTCAGGCCTTTTTTTGGATAAGATATTGTAAGATAGCTAATTATCAATAGAAGTTTTCTCCACAACTTTATCATCTTACCAAGTGTAGTTATTAAAAGACTACCATATTTTGCTTATAGAAAATCTTTGCTCTGTCTGTGTTTGAAAAACCATGATCCCTTACTTTGCTTCAACCAAAGAGTTCAAAAATCTGTCTCAATTCTCATTTGTTTTTGGAATTGGGAAGGTAGCCTTCACTTGTCTAGTTTTCTTGGTTCTTTCCTGCGTTGCGGATTTAGGTTTTTCATGTTATTGAGTGGTTTGTTAGTCCACTCTTTTTTTAATTATTTTAACTAAAGGACTTATTTGTCCAATTTTGCTCTACTCATTTCTACGAAAGCTCTCCACTCTTTGTTTTCCCAGTCTGCAGGAATAGCGATAACGTCCCTCCCCTTATTCAACCTCCAATTGGACAAAGTTGCATAGCATCCACCACTATATATATATATATATATATATATTTCAAAATTGAATTAGCAATTATCCTTTCTAAGCCTCTAAAAAAGCAAGCATTTTAACTTCACTCTTTTTCAAGCAATCTATGATTCATTGTAAACACTCCAGTCACAAATAGGTTTATGGTTGGCAACCCTCGTCCTTTTTGCCAAAAAAAAAAAAAAATCATCGGGCCAAGAGAAGATTCGCCTACTTCAAGAATAAATAACTTCCATAAAATCTAAACCTCTTTTGCTGAATGGCCATATTGCTTTCTTTCCATTTTTTCCCTAAAGACTATCAGTGGTAGTCGAAAAAGGTGGACAAACAGGGTGGGTTGTGGTGATTTGGGTGGGTGGTGGCTAAAAATTGGTCGGGGTAGGTTAATGCCCTTACATACTACTGAAGGTTTTCCGGCCACAATAAGCGTTTTTTGGCTGAGAAAACAATTGGTAGTGGTCGCAAAAGTTTAGGGTTGAGTTGTTGGCAGTAGTTAGGGTGGGTTGTGAAGGTTGGGGGTGGATTATGGTGGTAGAGTGACCTATTGATGGACTCTTGGGTTACTGGGCATTTTGAGATGTGGGGCATTTTGAGATGTACAGAACTATAGCTGTGATGCAACATTGGTTACTAACATGCTATTCAATTAAAGCTAGTAAATCCCAAAATACAAAGAGGGAGGAAACATGCTCAAAGTAGACTACAATAGATACATCTTTGGAAAAGGTCAGCCCACCTATGGTGGCACATCCTAACCTAAAAAATGTTACTTTTCCAAGCCTATGTTTAGTTTGTGCTTGACTAGATGTGATTACATTCAAGCGATATGTTGCTTATGTCCCCTTCAATGTCTCATCAACAAGAATCTCAAAGATCTATCATCATTCTAAAGTTTCCTTTATTGATTTATGGCTCTACGACTCACTAGGAGTAAAGTTTTTCCCAACTGGATTTTATATTTGTTTGGGTTTTGTGTAGTTTGCATAGTAATATGTACTTGGAAGCTAAGCTGTAAACTTGTAGTAGCTTAGTAAGTATGGCTTTGTGGTCAGTTCCATTGGGGAGCAAAACAAGAACAAAGTTTTCATGAAGTCAAAGAAAAGTTGAGCAAGCATCGGTCCTTGCTTTACCTAACTTTGATCAAACATTTGAAGTTGAAACATATGACACCATGCTTGGGATAAGAGTCGTTCTTTCTTAGAATGGAAGATAAGACCCATTGAATCTTTTAGTGAGAAGTTAAGTAGTGCAAGACAGAAGTGGTCAACCTATGAACAATAATTATATGATATTGTTAGGGATTTCAAGCATTGGGAGTATTATCTTCTACATAAAAAAATTGCACTGCATAGCAACCATAAGTCATTGAAGTATTTCAACTCAATGAAAACTATTTCCAAGATACACGAGATGAGTTATATTTTTATAGCGCTTCAATTATGTTTTCAAACATAAGTTCAGGCAACAAAATAAAGTGGCAGATGCTCTTAGTCATAGGTATTCATTACTAGTCACTTTGAAGAATAAACTCACTAGTTTTGAAAGTTTCCTTGATGATTATGCTTTGGATGAGGATTTTTCTTCCATTTGGGAGAAAATTCAAAAAGATGAGCCAAATTAGGATTGCATAATGCAAGATGGGTTCTTTTTCAAAGGTAATGAACTTTGTGTGCCAAAGAGTTCTCTTAGGGAACAATTAATTAGAGAAGTACACACTAGAGGATTGGTTGGTCATTCAGGAAAGGATAAGGCCATTTCTTTGTTGGAAGACAAATATGACTAGCCACACCTGAGGAAGCAAGCCACCAAGTACGTATAGAGGTGTGCCGTTTAAGCATCTAAAGGGGGGGCTCAAAACACTTGTTCGTATACTCCCCCACGAGTACCTCAATCAATGTGTGAAGTGAGTATGGATTTTATTTTGGGATTATCAAGTACTCAAAGAAGAATGAACTTTCCTTTAGTAGTTGATAGGTTTTCTAAAATGTACCATCTAATCCCGTGTTAAAAAACCAGTGATGTTAGTCATATTGCATCATTATTTTCAGAGAGAGTCCGACTAAATGTGTGCTCGTCACAATTTCTTCTGATGGAGATGTAAAGTTTATGAGCCATTTTTGACGGGAACTCTAAAAAAGGTTTAAAACTAGGCTGAATTTTAGTAGTGCTTATCATCCTCAGAGTTATGGGCAAAGTAAGGTTCTTAGTAGGTCCATTGTATACTGAGATGCCCTACTATTATGCATCCTAAGCAGTGGGATATGGTTGTTTCCCAGGTGGAATTTGCACTCAATAGTTTGGTCGGGCGATCTCCTTTTAGCATTGTGTATACTAAGGTGTGAAATACTGTGATAGACCTTAAACAATTTCCTCGTCTTAAAAGCAAGAGAACTAGTACATGGGCTAAAGATTATGAAGCATTCCATAAGGAAATCAAAGAGCATATTGAACACATGAATGCTAAATTGCAAGTTGATCAGTACCGCAAACATAAGGAGTATATTGAAGGAGAATTGGTTATGGTTCATCTCACTAAGCTACGACTACCAATTACTGGCGGTTCAAAACTATAGAACAAGGAATATGGTTGTTTCTCTGTTTTAAAAAAGATAAAAAATAACTCATGTTATTATTGGCCTTCCCCAAGTTTGGAAAATTTCTTCAGCCTTCAATTTTGTTGATATTTACACCTATTTTCCCCAGATAATGCTGCTGGTTCTGTTGAGAATTCATGGTTGAATTCTTTTCAAGTGGGCAACTCTAATGTAGGAGTATAATAGTTAGCTAAGTCTTTTATTTTAGTATTGTGTTGGTTGTCATTTATGTTGTTTATTAGTGACGTTTATGCTTGTTATTTCCCTTTTCTCTCCATTTTGTTATTTCCTAGCTCATGCCCACTTTAGTTCCTCACTTTTCAAATGTTGCTTGAATGTATCCTCTGAATTTTGCTTATGAAATATACTAGAAACCGACAAGTTGTCCTTCATTTTTAGCACCATTTTTGCTCCTGATTTTATCCTATCAAACTCCTATGTCACTCTTATTTACAACAAGAATGAAGTTGATCATCTCCAACATTTGAAAGTAGTCTTGGAAGAACTAAGGTGATGTTTGGTTGAAGGGAATGGAAAGGAATCAGAATTGATTCCTTCTATTTGTGTGTTTGGTTGGACTGAATGGAGGGGACAGAATGAAATCGATTACTAAAGGAGAAGGAATCATAATTCCTTCTCCCCTTTAGGAATCACAATTCCATTCCCTTCTCAATTTTTTTCCAATTTTACCCTCATTCCAAATATAACCCTAAACTCAAATCCCAAATCCCAAATCCCCAAACCTTAAACCCTAAACCCTAAACCTTAAATCCAAATCCTAAAACCCTAAACCCTAAACCCCAAACCTTAAATCCAAATCCTAAAACCCTAAACCCTAAACCCTAAACCCTAAACCCTAAATCCTAAATCCCAAATCCCTAAACCCTAAACGCAAAATCCTAAAATCCTAAACCCTAAACGCAAAATCCTAAAACCCTAAACCCTAAATCCAAATCTTAAAACCTTAAACCCTAAAACCAAAATCCCAAAACCCCAAATCCCTAAACCCCTAAACTCTAAACTCTAAACTGTAAACCCTAAATCCCTAAACCCTAAACTCTAAGGAGCAACACACTTTACCTCAACCTTAAAAAATGTGAGTTTTTCACTAACAACTTGGTATTTTTGGGATTTTTCATTAGCAATAGAGTGTCTGTTGACCAAAAGAAAATACAACTTGTCCAAGATTGGTTAGTCCCTACAAGTGTGTAGGAAGTAAGAAGCTTTCACGTGTTTGCAACTTTCTATGGGAGATTCATAAAGCACTTGAGTCTATCCACTATTACTAACTTGACCATCAAGTTAGTTTTGAATTGATTAAGAAAAAGTTGGCTAGGGCACCTGTTTTGGAACTCCCCAATTTTGAAATGGTGTTTGAGGTCAAAACTGATGAATATAGAGCATGTATAGGAGCTGTCTTGATGAAAGAAGGGAAGATTATTGAGTATTTCAGTGAAAAGTTAAGTGAAGCAAAGAGAAAGTGGTCAACGTATGAACAAGAGTTATATGCCATTGTTCGAGCACTTAAGCATATGGAACACTACCTCGTTCAAAGAGAATTTATGCTCTTTTGTGATCATCAGTCTCTTTAGTTCTTAAATCCTCAAAAGAATTTGAGCTCTATGCATCCCAGTGCGCCCTATTCTTGTATAAATTTAATTTTCTGTTCAAACATAGGAAGGGTAAGCAAAATGTGATGGCAGATGAATTGAGTAGAAGGGTGCACCTACTAACAGTGGTCAAGGGTGATGTTACATGTTATCAAGAACACAAGGGGCTATATGAAATTGATGAGGATGTTCAATCTTTATGGGCTAGATGTGTTCATAGATAGAATCAAGGGGACTTTTACCTATAAGATGAGTTTATTTTTAAAGGAAATAGACTGTGTATTCCCAAGACCTCTCTGAGGGAATTTTTTATTCAAGAATACCATAGCAATGGTCTACAAGCTCACTTAGCCCAAAAGACCCTGAGTGCACTTGACAGCAAATACTATTGGCCTCAACTCTGAAAGGACACCTGCAGATTTATTTAGAGATGTCCAACTTGCCAATCAGCCAAAGAATTAGCACAAAATGCAGGTTTGTACTCTCCTTTATCCATTCCTGAAACAATCTGGGAAGATTTGAGCATGGATTTTGTTTTGGGTCTCCCCAAAACATCTAGGCACATGGATTTTATTATGGTCGTGGCGGATAGGTTTTCTAAGATGGTTCACTTTGTGGCTTGTAAAGACTTTTGATGCCAGTTGTGGCTCAGTTATTTTTCAGAGAAATAGTCAAATTGCATGGCATTCCCAAGTCTATTGTCTCAGACAGGGATGTTAAGTTCACTAGCCATTTTTGAGAGTTGTGGAAGAGGTTTGGTACTGTCCTAAAATTTGGAACAACCTGCCATCCTTAAACCGATGGCCAAACAGAGATGGTCAATAGGACTCTTGGAAATATGCTCAGGTGCATTGCTGGTGACAAATTCAAACATTGGGATTTGGCTTTAGCCCAAGCAGAATTTGCTTTCAACAGTATGATTGGTTCAGGATCATAACATTGGAGAAAGTTACTAAGTCTTACAAGACCCATGCAGATGAGGAGAATTAACAAGTTTGAAGTTGGGGAATTGGTGATGGCACATTTGAGTAAAGAACGAACTCCCACTGCTTCTTACTCCAAACTTCAGGATCTTAAGATTGGGCCTTTCAGAATCAGTAGCAAAATTGATCCTAATGCCTATGTATTGGAGCTTCCATGTCATTTGCAAATCTCTTCAACATTTAATGTGAAGGATTTGTGTGAATATTTCCCTCCTGATGCAGGACAGCTTATTTGTTAAGATTTGGAAGAGAGCAAAGATGAATAGACTCATATTATTGAAGAGAAGGGCATTGATTCAGGGGCATAAGTGTCTTTACTCAGTTCTGTTACATTTATTTTTATTCTGCTGTTTGTGTTTTCCGTTATTGTTTTTGTTTATTTCTGTTTTGTTATGGAGTGCAAGTAGTGGAGAATGTCATTTTTTGTCTTTCAGCTTGAGCTGGCTTTTAGACATACTTTTGGTGTGGTACTAAGGCCAGGAAGGAGAAGATGGAAAACAGATTTTGGCATGTTTTGAATTTCGGTTTCCTTTAATTTTTGCCTTTGTAAACTTTCCTCCGCTTGATTCGAAGAAATCAGGTTTAATCTAAGAGTTTCCTGGTTTCTAGTGTAATTTTTTTTTATTACATCATGTAAGGATTCACACAAGTGTTGGAGATAATATTGCTTTTTGGTGTCTCTGTGGCTGCAACAAACAGTTTTCAACTTTTGAGAGACCTTGTAATTTTTTCTCCCCCTCCATGAAAAGGAAATACAGAAATTGTAATGATATATCAACACTTACATTATTGAATGAAAAAATTCATTATCTAGTCTATGCAACATTATCTAATCATGCTTCAGATTTCTTCATTGCACCTATAATGTGTTTTCTTATGATAGGTCTGATGGAATGGAGGTGATGGTAGATAACAAATTTCTCAAAGCAAATAACCCACTTCTGGTGATAAATTAATCACATGATGCATTATGATTACATTAGTCTTTAATATGTATCTTTTGATCCTAACGACTGTTCTGATGACTATTATTGTTACTCCTGTATTCCTTCCAGTTGATCAACTTTTATGAGCAACATCTCCGTTACAGTCCTACATTGTGATTCTGAAAAAGGTATTGATGGAATGTAAGCTAGTTGGACAATGCATATAAGAAATTGTTTTGATTTTAGTAGTTAGCTATTAACCCACTTCGGGCAGTATAGTAATCACATGATGCATTATGATTACATACCTTACTATGTACCTTCTGATCAGTAAGGACTGATCTAACGATTATTATTGTTACTCTTGTAATCCTTCCAGTTGCTCAACTTCTATGAACAAGATACATTGCAGTCCCACATTGTGATTCAGGAAAAGGTATAGCTGGAGTGTAAGCTTGTTGGATATGCATCTTGTCGTTAGCTGTTAAGTGTTTTTATTTTTATTTTATTCTAGTAATTTATGGAGATAGTAGACATTAATGTATGTTTTTCGATTTGTATACCGTGGCCAATCTGTCTGTTATCTATAAGTTACTTCGTTCAATAATTATCTAATTGATTGTATCATGTGGATGGATATTGAACTTTCTGGCCAGCATAATGATTAGATGTAGCCTGGGACTCTATCACTAGAAATTATATATCATGTCACGTCATCTAGTTCACCTGGAAATCTGGAATGCAAGATGCTCTGTAGAGCTGCTTTTAGAAGTTTTACAATTAACATGTTAATATATTTAGAGTACGTGTATATTAACTTACTAGTTTCTCTGGGTCGTGTGGTGTTTATGTGGACCACACCTTGCCACTCTACTTTCATAATTTTTGAGATTTTGGGTTCTTACATTTGTGTCGTTAGCGGATTTACAATTAACTTGTAAATGTAAGTATTTTAGATTTTTTTTCTTTTACAAATATTTTATTGGAAGTTAGTTTCAAATATATCTAAAATAAAAAATAAAACAGAAATAATATATAAAAATAATTTTATTAAAATATTTAAAATTTATTTATAATTGATAAAAATACTTATCAAGTAAATATCTAAAGTGAAAAAATTTGAACAAACTTTAGATTTATTTATTTAATCATCTAATTTGAAAATAAATGATATCCTCCAAATAATTTTGATATCATTTTGTAAATCTAAATGTCTAAATAGTTCAACTATGGTTTCGTGAACTATTAAAATTTTATTTTTTAAGAGATTTATATTAATTCATTGAAATTATAGTACATTGAAGAGTTTAATTACAAAAAAATTATATTAATTCGTTGAAATTATAGTACATTTGAGAATTTAATTACAAGATACAAATAAATAAAAATTGATAAATGTATTTATGTACATAAATCTTTGTTCATTGTTCTGGTGATACATTGTGATTAAGATCATTTTATATCAATTCTCATATATACGTTTTATGTGTTTACTATGTATTATACAAATGATTAGGGATGAAAAGTATAAAAAAGAGACAAAAACATATACGTAAAGTAAAAATAAAATAATCGATCAATATAACTTTGTTCAAGATTGATCGAGAAGTCGGGAGAACAATAGAAAGCAAGATTTGATCAATTCAAGAAAAGATTTGATTGATTGAACCATAAATCGATCGATCGAATTTCAATCGAGCGCTCTCTAGTTGAAAATATGCACACATTTTTTTTATAAAGAGAAAATTATTAGATAAATGAAAAAAAGGATAAAAAATGAGGTAAAAACTAGAAATTTAAAAGTATACTTAAAAACAATGAAATGACATGCAGTATATAACAAATAGAATAATAGGATCAATGCATTAAGAACTATCTAATTTAGTTGTTTAAACAACATCAAATCAAGGATTAAAAGATTAATTTATCTCCATTTATTAATAACTCAATACTAGTATTAAACATCATTCATGCCCTAAATAAAGTCAAGTTTAATCTAAATTTCAAAGTTAAGGAATGCTTTTTCTATTTAAAACATTTGTTAGCCGTAATTTGCCTCTGTGTTCAAGAAAAGAGATATATCTCTTGTTAATGTCTAATATCAATAAACCAAATACAACAAAACATGCCATAAGGTTCATAACAAGAACAAAGAGACTAGTTTAACGATACCATCCAACAACAATATTTGGAATGCTTGTTGAGAGTATAGCTAACCTAAGTATAATTTTGAACCTTAACAGGAATTACATTGTCACCAAGTCCAAGCATTTGAAAAGGCCACACGGAATCTGTTGTTGGGAACAAAAGCTGCAAATAATGAAAAATGATTGCCATCAAATTTAGGATACAAGTAGGTTCCATTTAGGTGGAAGAGAAAAAAAAATAAAAATTATAAGTGTAATCACATTTGATAAATTCATCAAATAAAAAATAAAAAAATATTTTTATAACTAAAATATGGTTAGTTACGTGGTCAATTTCTGGCCACATAAGAGATAGATAATTTTGCTTATAAATATGTAATGTTTTTACCTTAGAAAGACACTAAATAAGAGAAGCAAAGTAAAACCAAATGAACAATTTTCTTTGATGAAAAATAGTATTGTGTGCGAGAGAATATTTTAGAAAAGTATTTAAGATATTTTTATAAAAGAGGAATTACAAAATAGTAAGTTTTGAAAACATTTGTGTCACTATTTTAGGTTTATCTCATTTTTTTTGTATTCTCTCACTTTGTACCTATTAATTTTATTAGTTGAAGAAATATTTTTTGAAATTTGTTTCGTGAACATAGTCCAAATTAAAGGGTAAACCACGTTAAATTATCAATATCATTATTTTATTATGTTGAATTTACTTATTTTACCCGTTGCGTCCCAACAATTGGTATCAGACCCAGTCTAGTAAAATTATTAGTATGTTCTGTAGTTGTAGCATAGACTGATCTGTCACATCAGAAAATATTTTATTAGGTCAATATCATATTTATTTGCAAAAAAAAAAAAAACACAGCAAAAAAAAATTTCAAGCGAGAAGGTAGATATTGAGAAATTTAATGACAATAATAATTTCTCTTTATGACAAAGGATGATGAATGATATTCTTATTCAACAGAAAGTCCATAAGGCTTTGTTGGGGAAAGAAAAGAAGGAAACAAACGTCATTTAGAAACAGTGGGAGGAGATAGATGAGATTATAACTAGTATAATCCGTTTAAATCTCTCAGATAGTGTCTTGCAAAATATTGAATAAAAAATTACAAGATTGCAAAAGAAACATGAGAGACTCTAGAAAACGTGTACATATCAAAGAACCTTGTCAATAAATTTTATTTTTGGATGGAGATATATTAAATGAGGAAGGAAGATAATGTGAGCATGATGCAACATATTAGTGATTTCAACAACAAGCTTATTCACTTAAGAAGATGCAATATGAGTTTTGGTGATGAAGTGAAAGCTGTGATGTTGTTGGCATCACTACCCTCATCATATAATCATCTCACAACAACTCTGACTTATGCAAAAAATAAGATGTAGTTTGAAGTTCTTGTAGAAGCGTTATTGTCATATGAGAAATAGAATAGGGAGAGAAATTAAGAAGCATAAGCCTTTATCACAGAGTCTAAAGGAAGAAGATAGTACAAAGAATAGAAACCCAGAGGTAGGAGTAGAGGAAAATCAAACAAATATTCCAATGTTGAATGCCATCCCTGTAAGAGGAAGGCTCACATCAATAAATTTTACTGGGTGTTCAAGAAGGAATAGTAAATGAACAAAGGCAAAGTAGTGAAAAAAGACAACAATAGTGATGATGAGAAAACAAATACCATAGATGAGTTCAATATCGTTTATGATGAAGATTTTGTCAATCTTGCATCACACGAGACCAACTGGTTAATTGATAGTGGTGCTACAATTCACGCTACATCGCGTAGAGATTTTTTCTCATCATACACATATGAAAGTTTTAGTATTGTTAGAATGGGAAATAAAGGCCTATCAAATGTTGTTGACAGAAGATATATTTGCTTGGAAAGAGAGAATGAAACCAGACTAGTTTTAAAGAATGTCAGGCATATTCCAAATATGCTCTTGAATTTGGTCTCTGTACGTAAACTTGAAAATAAAGGATATTGCAGCTCCTTCATTTATGACAAATGGAAACTTACAAAAGGATCCTTAGTAGTAGCTAGAGGTGAAAAGCATACAATTTTATATATAATGCAAGTGAAGCTCTCCACCGACATAGTAAATTTCATGGAGAAAGATAGTGCAACTAAATTATTACATAAGAGACTCAGTCACATGGATGAAAAAGGTATGACAAGTATAACCAGGAAGAATATACTACACTGAATGGATGAGAAATTACTTCAGAGATTATGGTTGTCATAGAAGAAGTACATTGAGAAAGTACTTCAGAGATTTCATATGGACAAGGCTAAAGTGATTAATTGTCCTTTTTCTAATCACTTTAAGCTAAGTTCTAAACAGAGCCCTTCTATGACAAACCTGTGTTAGTTGGATACACAGATGTAGATATGGCTGGCGATGTGGATTCTAGAAAATCCACTTCAGGTTACCTAATTACATTTGTATGGGGAGTTGTATCATAACAATCAAAGTTACAAAAAATGTGTCGCACTATCTACTACAAAAGCAGAGTTTATAGCATCAACAGAAGCATGTAAAGAGTTGTTATGGATAAAATATTTCTTGAAAGAACTTGGGTTACAACAAGATAGTTACCAGTTATTTTGTGAGAGTTAGAGTGCTATCCACCTTGAAAAGAATGTCTCATTTCATTCGAGATCAAAACATATTGATGTGAGATATCATTGGATTAAGGATGTAATGGAGAATAAACTACTATAATTTGAGAAGATCCATACAGAGGATAATGGATCAGACATGTTGATGAAAATTCTTCCAAGACATAATTTTGATTACTGTCATTTAATTGCTGGATTGTTAGAGCCTTCCATGTAGTCGGGAATGAGAAATTTGTAGGTTTTGCCCATATAGAAGAGGAGGAAAATAAAAATTTTAGGTGCAACCACATTTGACAAATTCATCAAATATATATATATTTGTGGTTAAAATTTGGCCAACTACGTGACAAATTTCTAGCCATATAAGAGATAGACAATTTTGTCTATAAATAGACAATGCTTTTGCCTTAGAGATATACAACAAAAGAAGAGAAGCAAAATAAAGCCAAAGGAACGATTTCTTTTGATAAAAAAATAGTGTTGTGTATGAGAGAGAATATTTTAGAAAATATTTGAGATATTTTTCTAAAAAAGGAGTGACAAAATAATGAGTTTAGAAAACACTTGTATGTCATTATTTTTGAGTTTATTTTAATTTGTTGTATTATTTCTCACTTTATATCAATTAATTTTATTAGTAAAAAAAATATTTTTTAGAATTTATCCTATAAATACAGTCCAAATAAAGGATAAACCACGTTAAATTATTGATATTATTATTTTACTATGTTAAAATTATTTTATTTAATAATAAATCAATCGAACAATTTGAAGCAATGCACTATCAATAGAGAGAATTACGCAGTTCATGAACAATGATATTACTCCATAGGAAAGTTAAGCCAATTCCCTCAATGACTACGGCAATTCAAAGATTACAAGCCTAAGAACAACTAAGACAATAACTCACGCAAGTCTCAGTTTGTCACTCAATCAATGAAGGTTGTTGCACTTGCATATAAATAAGCCCTTCCTCAATGCTAACTAAATGCAAGTACACGTGCAAAGTAATAATTGGATCTTTGTAAATTTCACATGGGCGGGAACTTTAACATACATAACAATAGACTACATAGATACCAATGAAGGCAATCTGTGCATGCTGCCTATATCTTTCATTATTAGATGCTGAGTTCTTTAAGTCATTCTATGTCATTCACTTACGATTAAAATAAAGAGTGCTCCTAACATATATAATTATTTTTAATTGAATTTTAAAAGTTTTAATCAATATATATATATATATACACTTTGCATCGTTATAACGAAGTTTCGATATTTTAAAAAAGTAATAATATTTTCAAAGTATAAAAATATTCATTTTATTCTTAGTATTAATTACACTTAAATTATATTATTATAAAAAATTATCATTAATTAATTATTTTTATAACAATAACAAAATGTATCATGATAATATCACTACTCTTTAAAAATATCAATATTTTAATTAAAATAGTGATATTTTTTAATACAAATTGTTATTATTATAAGAATATTTCATTAATTAATAACAACGTTATGGAATAATTGTGATATTAAGGTGTAATTTAAATTATATTAAATTAAATAGTTTATATATTTTATGATAATAATAAGTGAATCATAAAAAGTTATCGTAAATATTTCATTATTGTTTATAATTTTCATAAATTATTTTGTTATTATTATTATTTTTTAATAAAGAGTACGTAATTTATTTTTTTTAAAGAAAAATTGAAGAAAATTCAGTTCTTTTAATTTTTAATTATATTTTCATCATATATCCATTAAAAAACGAGGTTGAAAAAATAAATAAAAAATATTAAAAATATTTAATTGCCTCGGTTTTCATCACATGTATGACACAAGAACAAATAAGTACGCAATTTATTTAATGGTTTTATTCCAAAGTATAATCTATTTTACAAAAAAAGAAATTATTTTCAATCATTTTACATATTTTATATATATTTTTTCATATAACATGAAAAACATATATTTTTTGATTTACATATTTTATTTATTTATTTATACATATAAAAATAAAAAAAATCACATGTTTTTTTAAATAAGTTTAAAAATAAAATAATTTGGACAACTACTTCGTATAAAAGTTATATAATTATTTAATTTACTGTTGAATTTATATGGCACGAAATCTAAAGGTAACTATCAAAAATGTGAATATATAAATATAAAAGTAATTCAATTAAAGCACTCAGATTAATTAATTTGAATAGTAATCCAATAAAATTCACAGATACAACCAAAGTAAATATGGCAATCGCCCTGCAAATCTTTTGCAGGCTTGGATATTCAACTACTCATGCTCATATACTTAGCAAGTGGGACACATCTCAAGACCAACTCAGACGCCAGACACAAACTGTTTGTAACTGAAATGACCAAACTATCATGCAACAACAACAAATTTTTGCACGCAATAATTTTAAACCTCACACTCTGGTGTGAGTGTGTGGTCTCTTTTAGGATCATGGCAATAGTCATACACCAAGTAGTTGTTCTGCACCCATTTCATGGTAGAGTATTGTTGCTTGCTTAGACAATCGGAGCCCGAGCCCGAGGCTGCCGGCGGTTGGCATGATGCTTGCCCATCCGATGTGCAGCCATCTATCTTGAAGTTAATGTACCTACTGACAAATGGTTGGTAATTGTAGTCTGCTTTGTATTTTCCATCCTCCGTAGCCCATGATGAAGCATCCCATATTGACCCATATGCATACATATGACGCACAGGGAATGTTGTTTCACTCTTTCTAGTATAGCTCCTTATAGGCACATCATCTACGAAAAATCTGCTTATGACATATTGACATTTTCAAAATTATAGTTATGTTTGTAAATTGCCAGATGGATACATGCAGCATAGTAGAAAGAAAGTGCTGCTGCGTACCATTGGTCCTCTATTTCTTGATAGGAAAAGCGATCAGGTATTAAAAGAGGAGTTCATGAATGAAGTTGAAAATTTTTCCATCTATTATTTTGGATGTATGCATTTATATGCATATAAAAGGTACATTTTAAGTATATATTGAAACTTATAAAGTCTACCGGGAGAATTGTTACATGCTTTTGTTATTAAAATATGATCAACTTTTTGTTTATAATTTTATTTTATTTTTATTTTTATTTTTTACTGCAGTTATTCAAGTCAAATTATTTTTATCTAATACAGTTAAAAAATATAAAAAAAATAATTTTATCGTTATGTAATTATATTTTAATAACAATAAGACTCAATTGTAATAAAAATAAGAATAAAAATTAATAGTAATTTTCCCAATACGCATAAGATACGGTAGTATTTTTCTTTCTTGAAAAAACCACTTTACTCTTTTTATTTTCAGCCTGAGAACGTGCAGGCACATATTTAGCAACAAAGGCATGGCAGTGTAAAATATTCTCTTTTTATTCCATCTTAAGGTTAATATTAATCCTGTAAAAATGTACATTTTAATCCTTTAATTAATATTTTTTTAACTCAAATGCATCGATTTTTATCATAATTAAGTAACTATTTTAATAATTATGAAAAATATAGAGCATATTTTCGCACAATTTAAAAACTATTTGACCACTTTTCAGAAAACAAAAAGCAGGTAAGTTTTTGGTTTTCTTAGACTTACATGATTTCGTGGGGCGTCCAAAGAATAGCATAGTTATGGAAATCTTGTGTAGGATCAAACCATAAGTGAAACTTCATCTCTCTTCCAATTATGTTACCATCTCCACTTCCTCTAATGTAGACATTAGTTTGCAAAGTATATGGCATATATGGGGTTGTCCCAAGAAACTCTATATCAATCTCATCATGGTTTCCAGGGTGGTCTTCATTGTTAGAAAGCTATTATTACCCAATTTAAAAAAAAGTTACAATAAAACATTCCATTTTCTTATTAACTTTCACTAACTAAAGATAATAATAAAAATATATATATTCCAAATTCTCACATAGAAAGAAGTAATAACTCCTGCAGTGTAACCGGTTTGTAGCTTTATGGAAGCACCAAAATATCCTGATCTGTATTGATCAACCGACTTGAATCCACTTCCTATTTGATTTAAACAAGTGGTAATAATAAGTAGAGAATTAGATAATATAAGGGGAATATATGAATAATAATTTTGGGTTTTCATTTTCTCTAAAAATATTATATATCTTTTAAAAAAGGATTTGGTATTTTAGTGATACCCTTATTAAAAAAAAAAGTATATATTTAGATCTATATTATCAAACTAGTACACTAATAGTCTTCTATTTAACAAAATGTATAGCAATTGTTCAACTTTGAAAAAAAAAAATTAATTTATAGAAGCATAATTTTGTTTTTATAAAAAACATTTATTATTTTATCATTTTATCATTTGTTTTTGCTAATTTCAATACAAAAACACTTCATATCACTCTAACAATTATTCTCACCTTCACCATCCTCTCCATCTTATCCCTAATATTGTTTGATTTTTTTGTCGGCCAACCAACTTTCATAATTTGGTGCAAATAATCTAAAATTATATTTTTTGATTGAATTTATATTCAAGTCATCACCAACTCATTTGAAGTACTTATCTCTGAACTTGAACTCCAATACCACCAGCTCATTCCATCTGATCTCCTTAATGCCTTCATCCTTTATGATCACCTTATATTTGACCAAACCTTAGGTGAAAATGACTTTGATCAAACACAAAGTGTTTAAAAAAGGATATGAGGGTCAATAAGATTGGAGAAAATGAGCTAACGGTAATCCTTGTCATTGGCAAAGATGATGTTTCAAATGAATTGATAGTTTTAATAAAAGTTGCATGTTTGGATTTTTTTTACAGAAAATAGTGAAAGATGGTTAGTGGATGAAAGAATGGGGTGATGTCAGGAATATGACAAAAATGATAGTAGATGTATACAATTATTGTCAGACAATCATCACTCCAATAGAGTAGAGATTTATACGAGATCAAGCCTTAGTAGGATAGGTCAAACCTTAGAAGGCTACAATATCTAGATTTTCACCCCTAAAGTTGTGCTTTCTAAAACATTACCTTTTAGGCTACATAGTCTAAAATATCCCAATTTAGGCCACACATTACTTGGTGGATTACCACCTTCTAGGTCATGCATCATGCTATCCATAGAATATTCCTTCCAGGTCACACCATTTAGATCGCCTTTTCCAGAATCTGAATCTAGGTTGTTGGCATCTAGACCACCCTTGATGGTATAGATATGTCTCTTTCTAAGCTACAATGTTTACAATCACTACTTCCTAGCAACTTCTTGTTACAACTACAATATTTGTGACTAACATTGCATACAAAACATAACTTACTACAATCATGGTAGTCATCCATGTTTGAATTTCTCCAAGTTAAGCACATTAAATATGGAGTTTCAAATAATTGGTTGACCAATATTCATGGAAATAAACTAATGATGGTGAACATTAAGTCATTTAACTTCATGGTCCCTAGGACCTCATTATCCTATGATAGGAAAAGTAAAATGAGAAGGATACTTCACCAAAAGTATATCAGTGATCAAGAAATATTCATCCTATAAACATGAACAATAATAGTATAAAAAGCACATCATCGTGGTGTCTATGACAATCACAACATATGAAGAACCAAACTTATATCAAGAAAATTAATTATCGTTAAGATGCACTTCCATGCATCCAGAATGACTATCAAAGAGGTGTGCTTCCATGCATATAGAATAAACATTGTCGAGATGTACTTTCATGTATCTAGATAGATTATTTGCAGGTGCATTTCCATGCATCAAGAAAAAAGTCTTCGATTTACACTTCCATTCATTAGAATAATTATCGATGAGGTACGCTTCCAAATACACAATCTTAGTACATCCTTTGCGATATGAAGATGGTTGATCCGTTACATCAAATAAGTTTTCCATCAATGTACCATATATGAGCGTCACCTTTGGTAGCTTATGGATAATAGGTTATGGACCAGTGTTAATGTATATATCGATCCCACCTAGACTATAGGCAATAATTTTACCATCAAAGTACTGCATGCAAGCATTGCTTTGGAAGCTCAGGGATGATAGGGTATGAAACATTTGGTAACAATAAGGTATAAACTAGTGGTGATGCATATATCAATCCCACCTAAACTATAGGCAATAATTTTTCCATCAAATTACCATATGCCAACGTTGCCTTTGGTAGTTGAGGGGCGATAGTGTTTGAACCAGTGGTGAGTACCCACCAATCTGTCTTGAGCAAATGATTACTACATAACATAGTATCCAGGCTAGATTTACCTGACTCTCTTTGAGGGACCATACCAAGGCTTGATGACCGTTTTATTCAAGTTAGAACAAATATATCAACCATGTTACTGATTCTAAGGTAGATATCCATAATTATTGTTATCAGATAAGCATTGCTTTGAGAGAGTAGCGATTCATATGAGATAAAGCCTTAGTAGGATAGGTCAAACCCTAAAAGGCTACATTATTCTGATTTCCACCCCAAGGTTGTGCTTTCAAGAACATTAGCTTGAGGTTGCATAGTTCAAAATATATCCATTTAGGCCACACATGACTTGGTAAATTACCACCTTTTAGGTTGCCCTATCTAGAGAATATCCTAGCCCACTATTCTCTAGACTCTGAATCTAGGTTGTTGGCATCTAGGTCGCACTTGATGGTATATATATGTCACTTTCTAAGTTGCAATGTTATAGCAACTTCTTATTGCACCTCCAATAGATGTGACCAATTTTGTATTCAGAACGTAACTTGAAACAATAATTGTAGATAAAGGAACTTCCTAGTGGATCACCTATTTTTGAATTTCTTTAAGTTAATCGCACTTAAATATGAAGTTCCAAAGAATTGATTGACCAATATTTATGGAACTAAATTGATGATGGTGAACATTAAGTCATTTAACTTCAAAGTCCCTAGCAACTCATTGCTCTATGATAAGATAAGTAAAATGAGAAGGGTACTTCACCGAAAGTATATCTAGGATCAATAAATGATCATCTTGGTGTCCTTGGCAACCATAACACATCACGAACCAGCTAACATAGTCCTAAGAGCACATCACCTTGGTGTCTTTGGCAACCATAGCCCATCATGAATCAACTTTACATTAAGAAAATTAATTATCATCAAGATGCACCTCCATACATCCAGAATGACTATCAAAGATGTGCACTTCCACACATCTACATCAAACATTGTCTATATGTATATCCATGCATCCAGATAAACTATGGTTAGATGCATTTCCATGCATAAAAAAACCATAATCAAGATGCATTTCCATTCATCAAGAATAACTATGGACAAGGTATGCTTCCAAATACTTAATCTTCGCACATCCTTTGTGATATAAGGGTGGCTCATCCCTCTAGCGATGATGCATACCAGTCCCACTTGAACTATAGACAAAAAGTTTTGCATCAATGTACCACATATGAGCATCACCTTTAGTAACTCAAGGTCGACAAGGTATGAATCAGTGGTGATGCATATATTTGTCCCACCCAGCCTATAGACAATAATTCTACCATCAAAGTACCATATGTAAGCGTCATCTTTGGTACACTGTTCCAACTTTGACCACAATCGCTCTGACCAGACTTGGTCCAACCAATTGACTGGACTAATTCCCTAGCCCTGGTTCGTTAGCTCCGAATCACAACAACTTTTGACTTTTTTAATACAAATATGACTACTCATATCTTCCTATTAGGTGATCAAATTCATGGACGAAAAATACCACTAGAAAGCTTATAATCTTATGCTTACTATTATGTTAATAAAATTAAGATATCAACTACAAAACATTAGAGATATTAAGAATTATGCATGACCTGCCAGAGACAACTAAAGAGGCCTAGGGGTTGATATTGAGGATATTTTTGTCAAGTACGTGCAACAAAGTTTCATCGGCCCATATTACAATTTTACTGATCAATAATCAATGGTCAATATACAATCAATGCTCAATTAGTACGTAATCAACATGTGGTTTAAATTAAATCATATGACATATTCTGTGAGTATTCTTCTTATTTATTTAATATTATAAAGAGATATTATTAAATATGGAATATTATTGAACATTTTTATAATATTTCATAAGGATAAAATATCTCTTGTCATATCTACCTATAAATAGGCTTGATATCACACCATTTCAAGTACTCTCTATTCTTTTACTAAACTTCAATTTTTTTTGTCAATTATAAGAAAACTAACTTATGCATTAGAGTGAATGTTATACCACCTGATGTTTCTTTTCGTTGTTTTGAAATATCTGAATTTCAATGAAAGTGAAGAACGCGATGAGCAGAAATTGATTTCAACATTAAATAATCAATAATCTTAAAATAAACAAAATAAATAAATAAATGCGTGCGTACACACACACAATTTTAAATCATGTTTAAAATAATTTTAGAAAAAAAGATATATTTCAAAATAATGACATATCTTGTTCTTTATGTTTTATTTTAAATTTTTTAAAACAAATTAAGTTATGAACATTAACTAAGGATCATTTTTCAACCATTTTAATTCTTAATTTCTAATTTCAAATTTCAAACTTTATAAATTTTGAAATTAGATTACAATTTCAATGATATATATTATTTCATGTACTAAAATTAATAATACAATCATAGTTAATCGTACTAAATCTTAATCAAAATAATTAAAGAACTAAAAATTTATAAAAATTTATCAAAAATAATTTTGAAATTAAATTTTAGAGATTAAAAAGATAAAAATTGAAAATTAAGAATTACTTATTAAACAAGCATATCCAATTTTTAATTTTTATTTTTCAAAATAAATTTTTTACAATTGTTTATCAAAGAACTTTTGTTTTGCTTTAAAAAAAAATTGAAATTGAAAATTCAATTCCAACACTAAAGAATTAAAAATTAAAAATTAGAATGTTTATTAAACATCGGCCAATTTTTTTTATAATATTAAAGAGTTTATTTTTCTAATAAATATCTCTTAATTTTTTTTAACTTATTACAATTTTTAACCATATTTATCATGTGCATTTTCAATATGTATGGTCCAATTCCATCATAAATTCAAGATTAAATTTTTATTATTTATTTGTTTATCTTTGTATGAAATAAATTTTATGCATATTGTAGAATTAAAAAATATATTTTTAAAAAATAACAAGTAACGTGAAAAACGTGGATTTTACAATTAAAATTATATATATATATAATTATTTATAAATATGTTTATAAATTAGGAAAATAAAATTAAATACATACAATAAATGAAATTATCTTATTACTAAATGAAAGATAGTAAAGTGATTAACTTTTTATTTTTATTTTCATTTATTTCCTCAATATGGCTTAAAGTCAAATTTTAGTTTGAATATTATCACATATTTCACCAAATGTAATAATAAAATTAAGCGATTATTTTCAATGATTTAATTATATTAAGTACATCAAAAAGTAGCACCTAAAGTTTTTATATTCCATTTTCTAATATTTTAAAAATATTTTTTTCACTATTTAATTAATTATTTCATCAATAATGTGAGAAAAATTTAGACAACGTATGAAAAATTGAAATTAAAAAAAAAATTAATGAAGATAGAGGAAGGGATACAAGTGAAAGAAAGAAGCAAGTGTTTTAGTATGATTATTTTTCTAAGACTATTTTTTTATTTAAATAAAGTTTTTTAGTTTGATGTATTTATTTACTTTGTTTAGTTTTATTTTTATTTTTTAAGCATAACAAATATAATAAGTAAATACATATATTTTTTTAGTTTGTTATTACTTTCTAAAAATTATTTAACTAATTAAAAAAATTGAAAATGCAATTTAGAGATACATTAATCAATAAAATATTTAAAGTTGATATTCATGTAATGATCAATGTCATTACAGCCAGATATAAAGAAAAAAAGCAAACCGGTAAGTGTGATATTTTCCCAATATAAGCATAATAAAACTTAATTGAAGCACCGAACATGCAATTGAAAAATTGAAAAAAGAAAGAAAGAACCTGAACTACTATCAAGCCATATGGTCAATCCTGTCTGGTCTAGTCTTTGATGTTGACGCCCCCATTGGTTTCGAAAATCTTCATTAAAGTCAATGGAGTTAATTTTGGAACTTGGGTAGTACCCAGGAGAGGGTGGACCCTGAGAACTTCTTGAAGGAATTACAAGAAGGAATGTGAGAAAGAATAGGCTTTCCATAGAGAGGATAGAGAAATGGGAAGACATTATAGAAAGCAGAGTACTCTGTTTATAATGACTGGAAATGCTCTGTTGTAATGAAGAGTATGGCTCTCAAAATTGGATATAAATGAAGATATCTTGACCCAACTGTGCAAGTAAAGTAATAAGTTGGTTGATTAGGGGGTCATAGATGAAGACAAAAGATTATACATCAAAGGGATAAATTATTCTACTTATGGTTTGTGGGGTTTTTCTTTTTATCCAAATCTGTTATATGATTCAATTGAGTTAAAACTTATTTGATATAGTTTGTTCATTTGGTTAAGTAAAGAAAAGATTAGAAGAGATGTGTTATGGGGTCTTTTCTTTGGTTTTCATCGTAAAGTTAATGCTTTGGTATGAAAATTTGATAACACTTACTAAGGATGTGTCGCAATGAGTTCAATCACATTCCTTAGAAATGAAAAAGTAAGGAACATTATTATTATAAAAGTTTTAAAAAGCTATAAAAAATACAATCTGGATTGAGTAGGAGGAAGATATGATTACTTTTTAACGAAAACTTTAAAATCAATTCAAAATTTATAACATTAAAAATAACACCAAATATGATTTAAGTAACGAGAAAAAATATTAAATAAATCTAAATTATTATAATTAAACTTAAACATCATCTAAAATTTATATATTTTTTCTTTAAATTTTCACTAATTTCTTTTGAGATCAAGTATGTGACTTTTTACCTCGTTATATAATTTAGTTATTTTGCTTTCGTAACTAATATTTAGTTCATTCTCTCTATAAAAATATGATAAATTAATCATCTCACCTTTTAGACAATACAATATTATTTTATTAATAAAATTTTTTCACACAATAATAAAATATATTTAATTGGAAAAAATTATCATTTAATTTTTTTCTCATTAGACCATTATCTCTTTTTTTTTAGTTATGGAGTTAACTACAATATTGAAAATATTAGCATTTTTCAGTTATATTTTCTCCATTTATCCATACGTTCTTTTAATCCACCGTTTCTATTCTCTCTAAAAGGAAAATAAACTACTGTATATCCATCACCATATTAACTAACTATTGTTATAAATATTTTAGAGTTGTTATAGAGAAAATTTACCATAAATCTATAGAAAAATGGAAATAATGTAATTGAAAAATATATAAATATTTTCAATTTTATAGTCGATAAAATGAATTTAAAATTGAATCATAAAATGAGAGGAGTGTATAAAAAAATGAAAAACTTTAAAATTATAATTTTGTTTTTCATTAAATATAGTTTATTATTCTATTAAAAAAATTTATTAATAAAATAATACTTTGTTTTTACGTTGGAATGATTTTTCAGTATTCACATTCATGTTCTTTTAAGGATGGTAGATTTATCGAATAGATTCATTTTTTCAGTGCAATAGCTCAAAAAGTATAATACTTCATTTGAGATTCGAGGGTCCATTTGGAATAGTAAGTCTATTTAATGTTAATTTAGTTTGGAAATGCATGGTATATAAAAAAGTGGAAAGAATTCTTCAAAATGGAAACATCATGTTTTTTTAATGTATATATATATTTTATAACTGAAAAATGCCTTATCTTTTAATATTTGTGTCAATTAATCATTTATATTATAAAATGTGTTGTTTCGCCGTAAACAAGATTTTTTTTTACTATTTACTCAATATTTTAATAATTTTTATGAATTTTTTTCACTATTTACACAATATTTTAATAGTTTTTATGATAAATATCATAATTGAAAATAAAAATCATATACTTATTTATCAATAAAATAAAATATTAAAAAAATATTATTATTTTATTCAAAAAATTAATAAAAAATAATTTTATCATATTTTTTTTTACAAAACTAAATAACTAAATAACACTTTTTTATTCGAGGGACTAAATGACGTCTTTTAACTTAATGTAAAAGACATGTGCGACATTTTTCTCTGTCCTATATATTAGGGGTGGATGTACACGATGGTTAGAGATGGCACGTATCCTCCTCGCTTGATTAAAAATAAGATTTTACATATATAATTTTATAATGATCATAAAAATTTGATAATATTTAATAAGTATCGTCGTTTCTCGACTTAACTTTTAAGCAGCTATTATAAATATAAAATATTTTAAGTTTAAATTTATGTGTAAACTCGATTATTTTTAATTAAAATTCAATAAATGGTTTAAAAAAACCATTTTGATACTTCTATTATTAAAAAATTTAATTATTGTATTTTAAGCTCTAATGTTTAATTTATTTCTTATTTGTATTTTTTTTGCAAAATTCATTTTATTTATTATTGATCAATGCACCCTCCTAGTTTTAGACAAGGATTTGCCTTTGACTATATACTCATTTCATGGTATTCATATAATTTACATCAATATTTAAAATATTGAGATTTAAATTTTATAGACATGTTAAAGATATTATCGTCCTCAATAAAAAATTTAAAAAAATATAAAAGTTATATATTTTTAATAAATCTTCATAATAGTGAAACAATCAATTATATATTTTTTAAATTAATTTTTTTATTTATTACATATAAATATATATGCATGTTTCAAAGTAATAGCGAATTAAGCAAGTTTCTCTTTTTTCAAAGGTAGTCATTTTCTTTACCCAGATGACTAGGTTGTTCAGTATTGCTAAAATAGTTATAGGATGTCATCCTCTTAAGACTGCCAGTAGTTTCGATTTTTTAATCTCGTACTAATAAGGTTGTGGTTGTATTGGTTGAATGCGAAACTTAAGTGCTTTTGGTGTCTGTTGACTATGTACTCTTGGATCATATGATGTCGTATGTATGATAAATGTGTTGTGGTGATTAATCTCAATGTCAATGATTATCCCCAAGGTTCAACGAATGAATTAAGCTATGATCGTAACTGGATAGAAACGATGGTAATCCTTTGATGTCTCTAAGCTGACCATAATAGAATCGATAGTCAAAGCAACCAATAGTAGTCTATTCTTGCTTATCGATAGATAGTAGGTTACTTTTAAGATAAAACCATTTGAAATAGAATTGCCACTTTATTCATTTTGAGAAAAAACTAAAACATTATGAAATATGTAGTTAAAATATTTAAATTAATAACTAAACATACACAATTGTCCAAATGTTTATAATATCTAATTTCTTTTAACAAAATATAAGTCTTAAAAATTTCAATAAATATATTTAATGGTAAATTATTTTTAAAAATCAAAGTTAATATAAACAAAATTTTATTGATATTATTTAACATTTTATCGATATTGTCACGATAATATATATTATTAATTGATATTTTCTTGGTATCGTCATTTTGTTGACATTATCATGAATCACAAACAATATGTATGAATATTAACATTTTAGCATCAAAATAGATTTTTATTTGTATAATTTTATTATTATTTTAACAAATCTATGTTTTCGAAATCACATGTATGCTTTGTTGTTTTTCAAATATTTCTTGTATTAAAATGATTCAACTTGAAGAATTATACCCAAAGCACTCAAATTACAACTTGAAAGAATAATAGAATACATATGGTAGCCTTACATATGTATACAACCAAATGTAAAGGGGAAAAATACAAAGAGAATTGGACACGTACAGAACAATGCATGCTGGAATAGAGGATTTATTTGTGTTATGACATGAGGCTATTAGAGTTAATTTCACACAATCTAGTATTAACACATGTCATGACACACAACCATAAATCTATCATGATCCTATTTTTTCTCTACTTTTCTCTCCTCTCTCCGCCTATATAAATCCCCTCATTGCTCCATTGTTTTTCATCTCTTCCAATTCTTTGCTATCTTTCTCTCTTACCTTTCTAAACTTTTCTTAGTTTTAGGTTTTAATTCTTCTCTCATTTTGAGAGTTGAACAATTTTAATTTTATATTATAAACAGTTTAGATTAGGTATCCACAATAAAATGGCAATAATAGGAGTTGTTTCAAATAACATATTGGTACATGAATTATTTGTACCAATACAGTTGAAGTATTAACTTTAATTGTATTCTACTTACATCTTTAATAAAATGTATATTTTGGAATGTTATATTTAATATATTGGTCATTTATTTAATTGAACATATCAGACTAATTGTGATAATAGGATTTTAGTGATTATTTTAATGACATATTTTTTGTAATAGTTTTAATGTTATTTCTCAAATTCATCAATCTAAAAACCAATTTAGAAAGCTCAAATAAAAGTTTAATTTGTTAGACCCGACCAAATATGACACTTAAATTGTTTGTTAATTTCTTAGAAAAAGAAGCATAAATTTAATTAAAACTCGACATAAGATTTCAAGTGATTTTAATTAATAATAAATAGTATACTCGATCTCAGGTGCTATTCTTATATATAAAAAGAATCGATAAAGTTGAGTTTATATTTTATTAACCTAATTAATTTTACCAAACATAATCAACTAGCTAAACATCCCATTAATTTTCCATTGATAAATGAATTATATGTCTACCTATTATTTGTGTTTACCTATATGTTATCTATCTTTAAATTTATGTTATTAATTTAGATATTTTCAAAACCAAAACTTTATGATAAAATATTTAGATATATTTTTCATTTTTAAGAATTTGTTGAATTATTTAAAAATCATGTGATTTCTCTTTAAATCGACCTTGAAAATATACATATAATTTCTTACAAAATAATTCGTGCACTTACAAACTATTTTAAAATATATAAAATTTATGCATCAAATTTTATTCATCAGTATCGTGATGAGACATTACTAACGCTGTGACGAGATGTTCTCAGGTTCAAACTAAACATTCTCAGATTTATATACGCATCACAGTGACACATTATCTATGTCGTGGGCCAAGGATCTCAAGTCTACTTATTTTTCAGAAGATATTTGTGTTCTATGGCCCAACATTTTCCATGCTACAATATGGTCCTCTTAAGTTGCATTTGAAAAAATAAAAATCAACGTGCGCTGTGGTGCACAAAAAATCATGTTGTGACTTATATACAAAAAGTTTCCATAAACTATATTATGCGTTCTAAACATGTTTAACCCCAACTTTAACTTATAAATACAACCTATCCCCTCTTAAAAATATCAATCAGCCATACACTAGCCACCAGCTCCATAGATGTTATTCCATTATCCATATACATATATAAAGAGAAAACCTCCCAAATGTAAAAAAAGATCCAAGGATTTGAAGATGATAGTGACAACCCATTCGAGGATCTTGAATCAACTTTATCAAGAAGGGGTATTTTATTGTTATATGTTATTTTTCATTCTGTAATTTGATGTCTTTTGTAATTGAATTAAATTTTGTTAATTTAATTATGATGGACTAATTTTGTAATATGAGATTTTAGTTTTTGTTTTTAATGATTGGAAGAATAATTTTATGGTTTTGAATAAATAAAAGTTTTATTTATTTCTTGTTCATTTTCTTAAAATATTTAATTATAAATTAATGATGGATCAAGTCTTGGTTTATAATTAAAAAAATGCTCTAGAATTATGCATTAGAAACATCATATGTGATTAGTTGTGCATTAATTAATGAGAGTTTAATTTAATTTTATTAATCAATTTCAAGTCTAACCAAGAAAGTTATTTATTAAATAAGATTAAATTAGATGATTAAAAAATCTCTTTCATTGTAAATTAATAATGAACCAAAACTTGATTTATAATTAAATTATATATTTACCTTAAAGTTTACCAATTAATTAATTTTAAACCCGACCAAAAAAGTTATTAATTAATTAAGGATCTTAGTTAATATATTTTATTTAGTTTTCCAATTAAGCCCAACCCAAAAAGTTATTGATTAATTGAGAATTGTGTGAACTCAATGTGACTGTGGGGTTCCATTTTTCAAATAGAAAGAAATTACTAAATCTAACTTGTTATTTGAATTTTTTAATTTGTTCTTTTCATGAAACGTTATGTTCACTAAAATCCTATATTCGTTCATCTTCATATTTTTGGATATAATTAATTTTACTTGCGTAATTTAGTTACAACCATTAATTTAGAATTTATAGTTTTTTTATCAACTGATCATTGCTAGAGTATTTATGATTGTTTTTCTTAACTAATTTAGAAGATAATTTGATTTTTTAAAATTTGTACATCAAGTTCTTGATGCCATTTTCGTGGAATAAGTGTTTTAAGTTGTTTATTTTTTTCTTTTTAGTTATTTTTCATAATTTTTTATTTTTTTGATTTTCATTTTATTTCTATGATTTTTTTAATTATTTTTATTTTTATTTCTTTTGATTTACTTTTATTTATTTCTATGTTACTTAATATTAGTATATTTGAGGTATGAGATCTCTTGAAAATCAACTTGTAACTTTCATAGATAATGTTAATAAAAGTAAATAACACTTACAAAGGATAGATAATAAAATCCAAGAGCTTTTACTATAACCTATAATAGAGCCACCAGTAGAGCCTATATTAGAACATGGGAGATGTTTATCAAAAGGGATCAATTGCAAAGCCAATCAATTGCACTGCTAATGCCCTTAATACAGTTGGCAATGGTGGTTAAAAACTACGAATTAGAAAAGATTCATTTTCCATGTTACCTTTCTTTTATGGAATTCCTAATGAAGCTCCTTGGACTTTCATTGGAGATTTTTACTCAATTGAACAAACATTTCCTTGTAAGGGCTAAATAGAGACCAATGGAAAGTAAGGTGCTTCCCATACACGCTCAAGGGTAGAGCATAGGCTTGACTTATGAATCTCTCTTCAGCTTCCCTGATAACTAAGGAGGGAGTCTACAATAAGTTTATGAAAATTTTCTATTCCCATAAAAAATTTCAATTTAAGAAAAAAAAGAGCAACATTCTCTCAAATGAAAGGACAACCATTCCATGAAGCTTAGGATAATTTCAAATTTTTTCTCACTTAATGTCTACACCATAGCTACCCACAGATGCAAAACCAATTCTTTTATGATTGATTGACACAATAGTGTCAATTCATAGTTGGTAATTCTCTAGGTGGTGCTATAGGGAAAAAAATAATCTTAGACACTTATGGACTCTATGAAATTTTGGGTGCTAATTCCAAATAAAAAAACATTAGAGTGAGAAGAGTTAAAATTCATGAGATAGACTCTCATAAACAAAAAACTTGGTAATTAAATTTTGTAAAATTTATAATAGCTCACAAGTGCACGAATCATTTCTAAAAAACGATACGTATACTCTCAAAATTGGTCTAAAGAAGAGCTACATGGTTTTTAATAATTCAACAAATCTCTTAAAATCAAATACAAAAAATAAATCTAAACATTATGTCACAATAGTTTAGTTTTGAAAAGTCTAATCTAATAACATAAAATTAAAAATAGAAATAAGATTGATTCAACAAATATTAGACATATAAACAATTAACACTCAATGGAGAATTTATAAGAATTAGTATCTAATCGACCATGTTTTCTTAGAATTAATTAGGTTATTAAATATATAAATTTAGTTTATTAATTTATTTTATGTATGAAAAAATATTTTGGCGGGGATAAGTTTCATTGTTAATCAAACCAATTAAAGTCTTTTACAGGGAATCAATAATTGATAAGATTAAACTATGCTTTATTCTTAAGGAAATAGCAAACTATGTAAATCAATACTTTTGGCAGAACTATTAACTTAAACATAAAAACTAATTTTTAGATTTCCAGTCCATTACAAAAACAATATATGGTCAATATATTTATCAGTAATAAATTTTGTAGAAATCTTGAATGAAGAAATACACTCAATTTTGTGTGTGAAAATATTCACCTATATTAATTTTCACAAACACGGTAACTTAACTAATATCTCATAGTAATAATCAGCCACATGCATAGATTTAGAAAACAAATCCTAATATATCAAAAATAATATTGAGAAAGATACATAAAAATTTTACCTATAAATAATTGAATATTATTAAATTAAAATACCTCAATGTATTGTTCACTATAATATTAAATCTTATAATGATCTGCGATCTGAAAAATCTCCAAAAAAATCTATCTGTACTGTTCTTGAATTAAAACTATTACAAAACTAAGAAAAGAAAACTTTGTAGAAACTAAATCCTAAGTCTTAAAATTGCACGAATGAAAACTAATTCTATATTACATCCAAAACCTAAAAGGAATGATATGTATTTATAGGTAAGGATTTCCATATGGGATTTGCGAAAAAAATTATTCGTGCATTACAACTCATGTTTATTTGTGCAATGGCCCTAGTCTCATAAAAGTATGCCTTTATTTATCCCAATAAGGTCATGCCACTTCCCAAATATTCTTCACGACGACTCAATCCAAACTACTTGAAATTGATGTTAAAAGAGCATGGAGTGTGCCGCATCCCACTATGTTTCATGTCGTAGCTACGCTGCCTATTTTCAATCCTTATTTTTACCCCTTACAACTAGTTGGATAGCATATAAGCCTTACATTTTTTTTCTTTTAATCTTCTAAGTTACAAATGAATGATTCAGGCATGATTCTTCAAATCAAATGTTAACAATTTAATCAAATTGAATCTAAAAATACATGAAAAATAACCAAAAATATCCCTGATTTTGAAAACATAGATTTTCTTAAATAATGATAAAATTATGTATATTCAAATATATTTATTAGCCTCAAGTGTAAATAAATCACAAAATATTAGTGTTATTCAAGTACTCAATATAACTCCCACTAACTTTTTGTTAGCCTATAGCTAAAAGCGATAAAAAAACTAAAAACAAAACTAAATTAAACTTATCTAAATCATTTTCTTAGATTGACAATTATATTTAGTGTATGTAACAAGCCTTTAAATCCTTGTTGTCATAGCGGATGAGTTTAAGTTTTGTGAGAGCTTTCATTAATGATACCCATAAACATCCTACTAAATGCAAAAACTAAAAGAAATAAAAAAAAAATAAGAACAAACAAATAACATATAAAAATAAAAAATAAATAAAAAATGTAAAATATTAAAACTTGTCATGCTTTAGCCTTTTTTAAGTTAATAATCAAAATCTAAAGCATAAGTTAGATCAACATCTCAAAGATTTATAGTTTATTACAAAAGTCAGTTGCATATCATAAATTCATGTTCCATAAAAACAATGTCATAGTATTTTGTTATATTATTTTTTTTTTCTCTTTTTTAATATATATATAATTTTTAGAGAATAAACCCAATGTACATATATGTATTTGGCGAGTGGCTAATTTTTGACCTTTTGTGTTGGCTTTAGAAAACCCAAGATATATCCCTTTTTGGAAGTCGTGCACGAATGAAATAGGCATACACTTTTAATTTCTACTTAAATTATTCAATTTAAGCAATCAAAATAAGTACATAACATTTCATAAGATGTTAAAAATCCTAATATTTAAAGAAAAATCTATAAAGATCATTTAACAATTTGAATAAATAATAAAAATGTTTAAAGGAGTAAAAAATATATTATCACTCAAAATAAAAAGATTACAGGTTTGAAATATTCTTACAAGATAGTCTCCACTATTTTGATTCCTGAACACCGATATCGAGTTTATCTCAATTCAACTTTTAATCATGAAACACAAACGATGACAAAGAGAATTTTATTTATCACAATATTCTATAACATATTTAAGACATTAATCTAAGAATACAAAGACTCAATTAATAGTTTAAAATCAACTAAAACATGACAGTTTTGTAAAAAAATTAAAATTGAACCTAAATATCCCTAAACAACTAAATATGAACCTAAAATAAAATAAAATAAATGCAAACA
Organism: Hippophae tibetana; assembly: GCA_037013495.1. Lineage (NCBI taxonomy): Eukaryota > Viridiplantae > Streptophyta > Magnoliopsida > Rosales > Elaeagnaceae > Hippophae > Hippophae tibetana. The sequence goes on from CM072803.1 coordinate 15,966,809, forward strand.
CATGTTTAATAAAAAATTTCAAAAAACCTAAATTCATGTGTAATTTTTCTTCCACTGCAATCTAGAATCCACATTATCCTCAATGTATCAAAAGTAAATTAAAAATAAAGATAAATAAAAGAAAAATTACCTATTTGTTTTAACTCAATGTGATTACACATGTGATGTGATGCACCAATCATCTAGTTTAATAATATCACACAGATAAAGTCTTGTGTATTTCTAATAAATTATATCTTAATAAATAGTTATAAATTTACCTCTTTTAAATAAAATAAACATGGATTTACATTAATAGGAAATAAAAGTAAATAAAATAATAAAATTAAATTAATTCTAAAACAGAGGAAACTTAATAAAAATAAAATAAAAACAACTATAACTAACAAATAAAAATAAAAATGAAAGAAAAAGTTTAATGGGTTACTTCTCATTTATGACTTAGTTTAAAGTCTTAACAAGACAATTCTTAAAGGGATTACAATATGTGAAATTTTAATTCACTTAATGTGTTCCTCATCATTGAGTTTATTGTATATCTGCAATTACAAAAGCTACAGATATGATTAGATTATCTACATGTACCATTAAATCCTTTATCAAATCATTTGGATATATTATAGATTTAACATCTAATTGTAGGGACATGGTTGTGTGTTTCAACTCACCCACTTTTAGCCACAAGTCTTATAAATAAGGCATTAAATTAACGTTAGCACTTAGGACTAACTTAACATTTATATATGTTTTATCACCAATGATGATATTAATATTAAAACTTCTAGAATATTTGGAGGTAACTTTAAAATTATTTATATTTTGGATTTTAAAAAATAGGGTTTGTAAAAGAAGAAGAAAGGAAAATTTGTATCAAATTTGAAACACAATTTTTGGGATTTTTAGTGTAAAATTTTATCTTAAGCCATAGTATGAACAAAACATATAAATCGACATATTTAAATTAGGACCCATGTGTTGCGAAGCACAAAACATTCATGTCGTGGCACGTAAAGTTTTCCCTTAACCCAATATTATCTCGAGAGCCACGTACCATGGCTCATTTTTTTTTAATAAATGCTATTACTAATCTAATACTAACCATTAAACAAAAACTAAGTACTAAATAAATAAAATAAAAATAAAAATAAAAAAATTATAAAAATATAGAATAAATAAATAATAAAAAGATAATTTAATAAAACAAAAGAAATAAGTTAGTAAATAAAGACAAAATTAATAAATAATAAAAAAATACACTTAATAGGTAAATAAATAAATAAACAACTATAAATGAGTTAATAAAAGAAAAGAGAATCAATTATACAAACAATTTGCGCACAAAAATACTAAATAAAAATAAATAACAAAATAAAAATAAAAAATAACAAAAATAAATTAATTTAGTAAATTAATAACTAAAAAAGTAAAAGAAAAGAAAATTAAAATTAGTACACAAAAATACTAAAAAGAAAATAGTAAAAAAAAGAATTAAGTTAGTAGCTAATAATAACTAAATCAAGTTAATAAAAAAATGAAGTTTAAATAAAAATTACAAATAAACTAAAATAATTTTTTTATTATTAATAACTTTCATAATTAAAATTTAAAATGCTACTCTCTAGCGCCAAAAACATGATCCACAAAAATTTAATAGTTAAATTTTATAAAATTTGTGATAGCTCATAATGCATGACTCACTAATAAAAAAAAATGATAAATATACTCCCAAGATCAATCTAAAAAAAGTACATGATTTTAAATAATTTAACAAATCTCTTAAAATCAAATATGAAAAATAAATCTAAATTTTTTGTCACAATAGTTTGATTTTGAAAAGTCTAATCTAATAACAAAAAACTAAAAATAGAAATAAGATTGATTCAACAAATATTTGACAGAAAAACGATTAACATTTAATGAAAAATTTAGGGGAAATTATTAACTAGTTGACCATGTTTAATTATAATTGATTAGATTATTAAAGATATAAATTTAGTTTTTTATTTTTCTTTTTAGTTATAAAAAAGTCTTTTATTAATCAAATCAATTAAAGTCTTTTGGTAGAGATCAATAATTGATAAAATTAAATTATATTTTATTTATGCAAAAATAACAAACCATTTAAATCAATTCTTTTGGTGGGACTATCAATTTAAACACTTACTCATAATGTTAAATCAAATCCTAAAACCTAATTTTAAGATTCTAAATCCATTACGAAAAGTATGTCATCAATATATTCATCACTAATAAATTTTGTAGAAATCTTAAATGAAAAAATAAACTCAATTTATTTTGTAAACAATATTCACCTAAACCATAAACATATTAACATAACTAATATCACATAGTAATAATTAGCTAATATGCTCAAATTTAATAAATTATCAATATATTAAAAATAACATTCATAAAGATACATAAAAATTGAATTTGTAAATAATCGAATACAATTAAGATAAAATACCTCAATGTATTCTTCAGTATATAGATAACTTTTATAACAATATGTGATTTGAAAAACCTCCAAAAAGATTTGCTGATATTATTGAATCAAAAATATTACAGAACTAAGAAAATAAAACTTTTCTAAAACAAAATCCTAAATCTATAATTTGCACGACCACAAAAAATTCTTTATTACATTCAAAACCTAAAAGAAATGCGATGTATTTATAGTCGAGATTGGGCAAAGGGGCTTTCAGATCAAAATTTGTTTGCTTGCTGTGACCACGTTTATTCATGCCATGACTTGAGTCTCATAAAAGTACATCTTGATTTATTTCGAATAGTTCGCATCGTGATCCATCTATTCTTCCTATGGGTTAGGATAAACTACTTGAAATTGATATTAAAACAGTATGGAGCACTATGTTTCATGTCATGGCTTGCGTTGCTTGTTTGCACTCATTATTTTGACCCCTTGCAACTAGTTTGATCATATGTAAAGCTTATATGTTTTGTTCTTTAAATCTTTTAAGTTATAAATGAATGCTTCATGCATGAGTCTTTATGTGTTATCAACTTAATTAAATTGAAGCTAAAAATATTTTAAAAATCATTGAAAATACTCGTGATTCTAAAAACATAGATTTGCTTAAGTAATGATAAAATCATGCATATTCAAATCTATTTATAGGATTTAAGTGAAAATAAATCATAAAATATTAGTGCTTTTCAAGCACTTATCAGGCTTCGGCACTGAAATGTCTATGCAATTTACAAAATTGATCAAATAAGTTACACTTCTTGCTACTAAGGACACTCCAAATAGAGAAGTACGTGGAATGTGTAGTAATTATAGGCATGATGCTAACCTTATCAAAGAGAACCAATTATAGGTCCTAAACAAGTGAATGCAATAGAGGGTTATCAACCTAGACCTATGAATGACCCTTAGGAAAATACATACAACCCATTTGTCTCGCATCGCGACACACTTAAAGCATCATTGTGACCCACGTTATTCAGCAATACTTCAACTTTTTTTTTACATTTCAACCCCCTTATATTTTTTTTGATACATATGTAAGACCTACATATGTTATCCTCTTTTTTTTCACGGTTCCAATGTAGAGCTTTTAGGTTGAAAGTTCGTTTAATTAATGACCTAAATATCCAATGAGCAAAAGTATGTTGAATTAAAGTTTTGTAAGCGATCAAACAACCAATCACGTGTACATAAAGTAATGCAAAAATAAAAATATCAAAACACAAGATTTTTAGGTGAAAACAACCTAGGTCATATCAATAACCTAACATGAAAACCATCAGTCCATTTGATCACCCAATTATCCACTATAAAAAATAAATATCCCTTAATAAGGTCCTGTCATAATTATCACCCAATTATCCACTATAAAAAATAAATATCCCTTAATAAGATCCTGTCATAATTAAGTATTCTCTGGTGATGATGGTGTTGTAGTTGACTTGGAAACGATAATTGCAAATCTTATTTACTTGAGAGCTGCTGTGAAATTCTATTGTTTAAGGTGGATGGTTTATAGAAGGAACATTGTTTGCTCGTTTCTTGGTGTGTTTGCTGCTTGGTTGTTCTCAGTTTTCTTTTCAATTTTTTGATGAATTGTGTATTGTTGTCAAGTTTTCTTATTTTCTTATTTTCTTGCTGGATTCTGGGTGATATTGATACTGTGTTTTGGTTTTCTAGTGTATGAATCTCATTCCTAAATGCTTTGGTTGGAGAATGCAAGCATTATGGTTGGCTCATATGCTAGATGAAGATGGAGTTTTACTTCTTTTTTGGTTTTTTTCGTTCCTGTTATGTTTTCTGTTGTCTTTGGCTTGTCTCTAGGAGTTGAAGCAATGTTTCTCTTGTAATGCTCAGCTTTCTTTCTGTGTGGGTATAATCGTGTTCTTCAATGAAATTATCTTTCTTTGACCAAAAAAAAACGACATACCATGGTATTAAATATGAATATTTGTCCCTATTCAGGATTTCATGTACCATTTTCTATATACCACTCCAATTTTTCAAAAACCAAAACATCAATAACTATTTTTACACACTAGACTCAGTAAATGGATACACAAACAAACATATAGAACCAACTAAGAAAATCCAACAATACCCTGTCCAGCAAAAAACAAAAAATCAAACTGTGGAGGAAAAATGGAACAAAAACCAAGCAACAATATAAATTAAAGGGACTTACTGGGGAATTAATAATGATAGTGTCGGCATCATGATTGAAGAGGAGATGAGGATCATAAACAAAGAGGAACAACCACTTCAACATTGAATCCCTTCTTGATCACAATCTCATGAGTGCTCAAAAAACACTAAAATTAACATGATTTTATACAAATTAATGGATTAAATATATATATATATATATATATATATATATATTTATATGATTTTATCATATATTTATATAAATTTTTCTTTTCAGAATCACGAGTATTCTTATTGTTTTTCAGATATTTTCGCTTAAAAATGTAACTTAAAGACTCAAAAAGGAATACTAAAGACAATACATCACAAATATATTCAAAAATAAATGAAGAAAAATCAACAAATATGAAAAAATTGGACAAAATGGGTCAAAAATATTAAAAATGAGGAAATCGTGTACGCAACCGTCCAGCCGCGCCGAGCAGTCGCCGCCCACGCCCAGTCCGGCTCGTGCCTTGTTGCTGTCTCGTGCGCACTGCACTTCCTGTCCTGCGCGTGCTGCACTTCCTATCTCACGCACTGTGCGCATCCTTGTTGCTTGCCGCGCGCGCCCCTGCACATATCATGAAATATTTTGTAATTATTTTTGGTAATTAGTTAGTTTTTGTCATAACTAGTATTTCTTGATAAGATGTACAAATTATATTAAACCCAAAATCGGTGTTTATAATTTTTTTTTAGTAAAAACTACCTTTGTGAGATATAATTTGAGCATAATTTCCTTTATTCAGAGTGAAATATATATTTTTTCTACTACAAACACATTTTTTATTTCTTCAAATTTTTTAGATGATCTCTATAGGTATTAGCATTGAATGTATGAATTTTTTCTTATCTTAATAGAGTATTGTATATTTTTTTTATTATTTTTGCTTAGATTAAATGATTTGAGTAGAAATTGATAGTATATGCTTATATCTCATTCATGCATGACTGACACAAAAAATAAGAAGACATATCTGGGGTTACCTAAACCAAAATCAAACAGAAAAACCACAAAATTAACCACTCACCAAAATCCTAAAAAATGTACAATCTGTACATGGGTTGACTCTAAAATATATATATTGAGAAATATCTTTAGAAAAAAAAATAGAGAGATAAATTTTTTATAGTATAATCTACGTACTATAACCCACATTACCTACAAAGTTGTGAGTAAAAGCTAATTACAAAAGAAAGATATAGGAAGTAATTTCCTAAAAAGTCATTGCACTTTCTTCATTTATAAAAGGTATATATCTTGAAATTTTTTCTTAATGAGTTTGATTTATGCATGAAAATAATTTTTATATACGATATCTTTATAATTTATACATTCGATTCCTTTCATGAGATCAATGTTAAAATAACACTTTGAGTCTTTATTCTTTATACATATGCGAACATATTAGTTCATTTCTATACATCAACTCTTTCGCATATAAATTAGTATGAATGTTTGAACCCATATGATTCAGTGTTTTGAGAGTATTGATTTGTGAGGAATAGAGTCGAAGTGAATTCGGATTCTAGATACTGAAATTGAGTGAAATTAAATTGATACATTTTTGATATGAAATATGAAAATGATTTTCGACTAATTATTATAATAAATCATGATTGTTTAAAGAAATTAAAATAACTTATGCTTGAGATTTTAATTATGATCTTAAAGGAGATTAAAAAGTATGAGACATTTTTGTGATATGTTATTTTCTTTTATTCTTAAAAGTTAATTTATGCTTTTGTTGTAATTTTAGTTTTTAAGTTGTTTGTTTTTATTATTTCTTTTAATTTTTACATTTATTTCAATGTTTGTGGGTATCATTACTGAAAATCCTCACGAGACTCAAACTCGTCCACTAGGGCAACCTAGGGGTTTAAAGGCTTGTTGCATAGGCAAAATGCAATAGTGTCAATCCACGAAAGTGATTTAGGATAGTTTAATTTTTAGTTTTTATCGCTTCTCTTGCTAAGGGACTAGCAAGAAGCTGGTTGAGGGTTGTGATGAGTGCTCAAAAAACACTAAAATTACCATGATTATAACACATTAATTAATTAAAAAAAATATATATATTTATATGATTTTATCATATATTTATATAAATTTGTCTTTTCGGAATCACGGGTATTCTTATTATTTTTCAGGTATTTTCGCTTAAAAATGTAACTTAACGACTCAAAAAGGAATACTTAAGAAAATACATCACAAATATATTCAAAAATAAATGAAGAAAAGTCAACAAATATAAAAAAATTGGACAAAATGGGTCAAAAATATCAAAAAGAAGGAAATCGCATACGCAGCCGCCCAACCGCGCCCAGCAATCGCCGCCCACGCCTAGTCCCGCGCATCGCGCGCGCCCTTGCTGCTTTCCAAGTGCGCCCCTGCTGCTGTCTGCGCGGGCCGTTGCCTATCTATGCCCCAATCCGTACGCGTCACCTACCCGCTGACGTCATCTTCACCTACTACGCGTTTCCTCTATTTTTTTTATCATTTTTTCACCCACTTTTTATTCCTTTCTTCACCTATAAATACCCCCATTCTCTTCACTTCATACCACACCTCAAAACACATCTTCTCTTCTCTTTCTTTCTCTCATTTCTTAGTTTTTTCTTAGTTTTTAGCTTTTCTTAGTTAGTTTCTCTTAGTTTTAGAGTTCTTCTCTTTTTGAGAAGAACTAGTTATGTTTTTGTAATTTATTTGCTTTTCTATTCAATAAATGGGAGTGCAAATTCCGTTTGGAGGTTTTCAGCAACGGAAATAACATCGAAGTATTGTAAGGATTTTATTTTCTTTACATTTATTTTTGATGCTTTATTCTTACATATTGTATTTAATTTGTCTGTGATTAAATTTAACTTTGCTGGTTGTTTGTAAACATGATATAATAATAACGTTGTTATGCTTACGAAATATTAAATAAGTAAAAATCTCTAAAATGAATTGATTTTATTTTTATTCAAGATTTCATTACAAACTTAAATCTGAAAATTAGATTTTAAGGTTTAGTTATCGGGTCTAATTTAAAGTAGAACTTTTTTATTTGTTAGTACAATCGCCCAGTAGTTAGAGTGACACTCTATTTCAAAAGTTTTTATAAGAATTATTATATAAAAATGTATTGCCAACATGTTTTCAATAGTGGTTTTAAAACTTGAAAGTTAGTATTCGGATAACTAAATTCTTAGGTTTAATTTGGACATCTTGAATAAAGTTTAAACTGTCTAATCCCACCAAATGTGACATTTAAATGGTTCATTTTCAATCTCTTAGAAAAAAGAATTAATTTAATTAACCAAATTAGTTATCAACCCCACCCATAAGTATTAATTAATTTATTTAGTTAACAAAGAATATCTAACCCCACCAAAGGTATTATTTATATAAAAAAGAGAGAATCAATAAATATCAATTCATATCTTTAATAACCTAAATAATATGAGCAAACATAATTAACTTAGTTATTATATACATAAATACTACACTATTATAAATGATAAAATTTACATAAATGTTTATTGAATCTATGTTTATTTTTATATCAGTAGATTAAAAATACAAAACCCAAAATATCGTGACAGAATGTTTAGGATTTAATTTCGTTTTTAAAAGTTTAAATAATAAATTAAAAACCACATATATTTCTTCCTTAGATCGAACTTGGGAGTATATTTATCATTTTCTACGAAATGATTCGTGCACTTGCGAGAGTTTTATAAATATAAAACTAAAGTATTGGCAGGATCGGTGATGCCGGTTTTCGCTCATCACAACCGTATCTAAAGACGAAGCTCTAACAAAATTCTCTGAAATCTCTTGTTCTAAAATTGGTTTATTCACGAAGAAAACCAATATTTGAGAATCCTCAATTGATTGTAGTGGTGGAAAAGAAGAACAGGAATCAAACGGCTGAGCTTGCAGCCTCCACTAGTAGAACTTAGGCATTGGATTTGGTCTGCAACAAGGATTGTCTTCCCATTCAAATTCCACTTACTGTCGCTCTTGCACCTCTGATTGCAAGGCTCTTTCTTGTTTCTTCTTATTATGGTTTTAGAAAATAGGGTTGTGGCTGCTGCATATTTTGAGTTTGAGAACTCCCAAAACAAGCACAAAAGGGGGCCACTGCATTTAGAGAAAGAGAAACGTTATTATTACTTTGATTTTTTATAGTGAAAGCATGGAAATTAGACATTGTCAAACCACATTAGAGGTGAAAACATTACACATAGGCGGTGATTCATTCTGATCTTGATAAATATGATTATTTGTTGCTAGTGCCCACCATTGCCATATACCAGTTAAAAAAGAACTTTCAGTCCATCATGTATGAGCAGACGATGGGAGAACAAGCAAAACAATTTATCATCACTAGGACACATAGTCAACATGTCAAAAACCTCTCGTGAAAACCACTTATTATATCACGTACACAATGTCATTTCTAATCCATCAGCAAGTATGTTGCTTACTGTATCTTGCTCTGTAGAATTATCATTAGCTAAGGCCTTTCTATATATTTCTTCTTTAACAACAGGACCTATCAATAATCCATGAGTCCTAGCATCTGGGACCCAACCCTTTTCCAACATTAAATCAAGCAGTTGAGAAGCCTTAAATTTATTACCCTCTTTCCAAAGTCCATTAATCAGTAAGTTGTAAATCGCTGGATCCATGACTTGATAATTAGAAATAAGATTATCAATGGAACAGGAAATCATGCATAGCCCAAAATGATTTGCTATACAAGACATCATATTAAATAGTCTTTCTGAATCAGGTACAAGCCCCTCAATAACCATCATATTGAAGAGCATAACACAATCTTTTATTCGCTTCGGCCAACTTATGCCCTGTATGAGTATACAGTATGCTTCCAGATCAAAATTGCAACCCTCCACCAGCATTCGAGCAAAGACAGCTAACAGATATTTGTCCTGGCCTGTTCCTAACAAACCATGCATAATAGCAGTGTATGTTGAACTATTGCAAGATGTACCTGAATGGTATGCCGTTTGACATAGTCTAACAGCCTCGTTGACTTTTCTCAAGTCACACATACCCTTGATCAGCAAATTGAAAATAGAATGATGCAATGAGCATCTCTTGCTGGCCATGTAGTGGAAGACTCCAGTTGCTTCAAGAGTCTTTCCCACATGGCAAAGGCTTTCAACTAGTTTAGAGTAAGACATTGAATCCAAAACCCAGCATTTGGCACATGCGCTATAGAATAGCTCCAAAGCATCCATGCACTTGCTCGATTTACAGTTGCCCACCACTAGAGCTGAATATGTGGCATCATCAGGGATAAAAGAATATATTATCATTCTACCTAGAACTTCATAAGCTTTTCTGATCCCTTCTTGCTCACAAACCCATCTAATGAGGATATTCCAAGAACCACAATCATCTATATGCCTCTCAGACATTTTCCCGAGTAGATCTTTTGCCATACAAAGCTGACCAACACTACAGAAACCTTCAAGCAGCACATTGTAAGGTAGCGTCTCAAGAATATTCCTATCTTCCAAGAATTGTACAGCCTTATCTAATTTCCCCAATTTACAATACATGTTGATTATATCCACAAACACATTAGTGGGAGGCATTAACCCAGTCTCTGTCATTTCTTCAAGAAGGCTGATTGCATCATCCAGTCTTAGATTCTCACAGGAACATTGTATCAATGCTGCATAAATTAGTGAATCTGGAACAAAATTAGAATCCTTCATCAGTCGAAACAATCTTATTCCCTCCTCCATTTTATTCAGTTGACATAACAAAGGTATCGTACATGTATAGAAACTCAATTCAGGCTGGCATCCAGATTTGAACATTTCATGTAAAAAAGTATTAGCTTCGTCGACTCTATTTTTTGCAATAAGGCCCTTGATGAGAATCTCAAAAGATTTATTGTTAGGATTGCAACCTTTCTTACTAATTTTATTAAACTGATTCAGTGCATATTCAACAAGATTTGTCTCAAACAGAATTTCTAGCAAGTAATTCAAAGTGTTGATGGTGGGTAAAACTCCCACCTTCACCATCTCTTTATAAACAAACAATACATCTTGAAAATCTTTCTTGTTCTTCACAAGAGCACCAATCACAACGTTAAAAGTCTCTACTGTGGGTGTGTAGCCCCTTGAAGTCATATTCAGAAGAACTAAGATTGCTTCACTTAGCCTACAATTCTCGACAAACAAATCAATTAATGCAAGAAGAGCCTTTTCAACACCTGGGCACCCATCTTTCATCATATTCTGACAAAATGCCTCCATTTCTTGAACATGCCCAGCCAAACCTAGTCTTGAAATGATCAAATAATATGTACCTGTTGTGTGGCGAAAGCGTTTTTGGAGGGAAGCCCATTTGAACACCTTCACTGCAGAGCTCAAATCTTTCGTCTCATTCAAAACCCAGATCAAGTTATCTGGAACAAGGTTAATCCTCAAGAGCTTGATGTTCGGTTCAAAATCAGACAAGGCTGAAGGATCTGGGGCACTACCCGAGAAAATTTGTATTGGATTAGCGCACGGGATTGATGAGATGCTGGCACTTGGAATATGCCAGACAGGGATTCTCTTTGAAACAACAAAGGCGAGGGCTTTTATGGGCATAATTGAGATTCATGGAAATTGGTAAAGTTTTCTAGTAAAAATGTGAATAGCAAACAGATTTGGATCACAAAAACATCTTAGAAGATGTTACAATTAGTACTTGATCACCAAATTTTCTAGCAAGGAATCTACAAAACTTAATCACGAAAATCCTCCAGAGAAAGGACGAAGAAATTTCCGAAGGGCGCACTCTTCACTCATAATTCCCAAACCCTCGACGTGAAGAACACCGGTGAAAGCCTTTTCGTTAGTTTTCTAAACCCATATAAATTTTCTAAACTCTTTCTTTGTTATCTTAATTTTGAAGAGTAAGTTCATACACATTTTAAAAACTAAGAACAATTTTTTCTACTTATGTTTAACTTCTTATTATATTAATTTATATGAAACAAAATTTTAAGAGTGTTGTAAACTAAGAACTCATGCTTACACCACTCATGAAAACATGGATGGTTGAAAATAATCCTAAAACTAAGTCAGTAGTAGTAACAACAACTACTTTTAACACCTTCCTTTAAACTGATTTTTTTACTGAAAAAATAGTTTAGGGTTTTTTTGATTGGTCTTCAACTTTAAGCAATCCTTCCTTGTTCGAGACTGAGGACTCATCACATTCCAAGAAACTTTCTAAATTTCTCAAAACTTGGTTGTTTGAAGGGGTTTGTTAGAATATCTGGTACTTGTTCTGAACTTTTGCAATACTTCAACTCAATAACCTCATCTTGACATAAGTCACGAAGAAAATGAAATCTGACATCTATGTGTTTGCTTCTCCTGTGTATTATTAGATTTTTAGACAGCTTGATAGTAGACATGTTATCGCAATAGATTATCATAGGGCTGTCTTGCTTCATTCTTAGGACTTCAAACATTTTCTTCATCCATATCCCTTGGCAGGAGCTTGATGTTGCTAGCACATACTCAGCTTCAGTAGTTGATAGAGTGACTATAGGTTGCTTCTTGGAGGACCACGAGATAGCTGTTGAGCTTAACATATAAGCATGGCATGATGTGTTATTTCTGTCATTTAGATCTCATGCATAATCACTGTCAGTGTAACCATAGAAATCTAAGTTGTCACCTTTCTTATAGAACACTCCATAGTCTAGTGTCCCCTTTACGTATCTTAGAATTCTTCTTGTTGCATTCAAGTGCAACTCTGTTGGATTTTTCATGTATCTACTTATTAAGCTCACACCATACATGATATCTGGTCTAGTTGAAATAAGATACATGAGACTTCCAACGATTTGTTTGAAGAAAGTGTTATCAACCTCTCTTCCTCCTTCATCCTTGTTGATTTTTAATCCAAGTTCAACTGGAGTCCTAATGACTTCTCAATCTTTCATCTGAAATCTTTCAAGCACCTTCTGTGCATATTTCTTTTGGTAAATGAAGTTACCAAAAGAGTTTTGAATTACTTCTATCCCCAAGAAGTAGTGCAACATTCTTAGATCTGTCATCTCGAATATTCTCATCATTGAGTTTTTGAACTCATTCAACATTTCTTGATTGTTTCCTGTATAGATTAGGTCATCAACATAGAGTGACATGATTAGAAATTTACCTCCTGTTCCAGCCTTAGTGTACAATGTATGTTCTGAGGGACATTTTCCAAAATCTAACTTGGCAAAATAGGTGTCAATTCTACTGTACCATGCTCGTGGAGCCTGCTTTTGGCCATAGAGTGTTTTCTTCAATTTTAGCACTTTTTCTTCTTTTTCTTTTTGAAAAAAACCAGGAGGTTGTTCAACATAAACCTCTTCCTACAATTCTCCATGGAGAAAAACAGACTTTACATCCATTTGTAGAATCTTCTAGGATTTCTTTACAGCCAAGGATATAAGCATCCTTATGGTTTCATGCCTTGCTACAGGTGCAAAGACTTCCTTATAGTATATGCCCTACTTTTGTTTGTATCCTTTAGCCACCAAACGAGCTTTATATTTGTCAACCTCTCCTCTTTCATTCACTTTTGTTTTGAATACTCACTTTACCCCAATATGCTTTTACCCTTTAGGTAAATCAGTGAGCTTCCAAGTGTTATTCTTCTCAATTGATAGTATCTCACTGTCCATTGCCTCTTTCCATTTATCTTCCTTTATAGTTTCATCAAAGGTGATGGGATCATTGCCAACAAATAACGCAAAGTTGGCAGTGTCTTCATCTGAACCACTGAAAGTTGTCTCATAGTCCATCATCCAGGGAGGCCTTGTCAGCGTTTGAGGATTTCTTAGATTGTAAACCCTCCTTTCTTTGTATTCCTCGTCACTTTGAGCTGATGTGTGAGCTTGAGGCTCTTGTGGCGATGTTAGTGGCTGAGGGATTTGAGTCTCAATCACTTGAGTTTTCCTTTCATCATCTGCTTCACTTTCCACTAGTATATTCTTTGGTGTTTTTGGTTGTTCTCCCCAATTCCACCTTTTTCCTCGTTAAACACCACATCACGGCTTATCACTATATTTCCTGAAACTGGGTTAAATAGTTTATAACCTTTTGACAATTCACTTACCCTTAGGAACACACATTTCTCAGTCTTTTCATCCAGCTTTTTCCTTCTCTAATCAGGTATGTGTGCATATGCTATGCAACCAAATACCTTGAAATGATCTACAGTTGGCTTCTTTCCATTCCATGCTTCTTGTGGAGTCATGTTCTTAACAGAAAATGTTGGACTTCTATTAAGAATGTGAACTATCCAACAAATAGCTTCAGGCCAGAAAACTTTGGGAACCTGTCCTGTTGCGTGTAAACTCCTCACCATATTGACTATGGTATGATTTTTCCTCTCACATACACCATTTTTTTTGGTGTATAAGATGTTGTCAGATGTCTCCTAATTCCCTTTTCATTGTAGAACTCAAAAAACTCCTTAGAACAGAATTCTCCTCCTCGATATGTTCTTAGGCATTTGATCCTTTTTTTGTCTGTGTCTCCACTAGAGAAGTGAAGTTTTGAAATCTTCAAAAGCTTCTGACTTTTCCTGCAAGAAATACACCCAAAATTTTCTACTGTAATCATCTATGAAGGTTATGAAAAATATTTTACCTCCATTAGATGTAGGGGACATTGAACCAAAAAGATCTGAGTGAATTAGCTCCATGATCTTATGAGCTCTTATTGATTTTCCTATAGGAAACATATCACATTCATGTTTCCCAGTGATGTAGTTCTCACATGTTGTTAAGGAAGGCATTGTGATTTCAAGTAGTCCTTCCACTATGTGCTTTTGTTTTAGAGTTCTGAGACCATTGAAATGAAGGTGCCCATATCTCTCATGCCATCTCCACACTGAAACATTTCCTTTGGCCATCAAACATGTTTGCACTGATTTAATTTTGAGAGGGAAGAGTCGATTTCTTGTCATATGCACCACTACAATTGATCCACTTTTGGGATCATAAATCTCACACTCTCCATTTTTAATTGTGATTGTGTAACCTTTTTCTTGCAACTGGCCAGCACTTAGTAGATTTGTTTTTAGGTCAGATATGTAAAATACATTAGATATTACCTCAATGAACTCATTCTTAGTTCTTATCTGAATATTACCCCTTCCTTCAACCTTCACAGTTGATCGATCACCAAAACTAACAAAAGTGGTGAAACTCTCATCTAAATTAGAGAAGGATGACTTACAATCGCTCATATGGTTACTACAACCTGTGTCCATGTACCAGATGTCTTCATTTGTGTCTTCCATTGCATGGAAGGCCATCAACAAAGTCGCCTCCTCTTTCTCCTTTTCCTTTTCTACAAAGTTGGATCTTTCACCATTCTCTTTGGTCATTTTTGTGTAACACTCATATTTGTAATGACCTAAGTTCCCACATCTGTAACATTCGACCTTTGATTTGTTGAAATGTCTCTTCTTGTTTTGATTATCATCATTTCGAGTTTGAGAAAATGATTTAGTTCCTTTTCTGTTCCACTCTCTATCTTCATCTTTTCTGTAGTTTCTATTGTAAGAGTGTTGTTCTTGACCTCTTTCACGTCCACTACGGCCTCTACCTCTTCCTCTTGTGTTTGAAGACTCATTAAAGGTGGAAACCTTCAGTGCCTGCATTTCTTCAACTATACTGGTCCTGTTAATTCTTTGCTCATGCATGAGCAAGGAACTCTGCAGTTCATCTATGAACATATCCTCAACTATATTAGACTCATCATTTGAGCATACCACATAGTCAAACTTGGGAGTCAAGGACCTTAATATTTTCTCAACCACAATGTCATATGTGGTTTTCTCACCGTGAAGACGCATCTTGTTTGCCACTGTAATCACTTTTCCAAAGTAGTCATTTATTGTTTCTCCTTTCTTCATCTAAAGAGTTTCAAAATCTCTTCTAAGAGTTTGAAGTTGTGCCCACTTCACTCTATTAGAGCCCTGGTACTTCTTTTTCAGAGTCCCAGATTTCCTTATTCGTATCCTTGTTAAGGATTGTCTCCAAAATAGACATGTCGATTGCCTGAAATAGATAATTCTTTACCTTCAGATCGTTCAATTTCGTTGCATCATTTTTCTGCTTTTGTTGAGCAAAAATCTCTAAACTGTCCAATTTAATTTCTCCAATCCCAGTTTCTATAAGATCCCAAAATTCTTTAGATCTTATGAAGTTTTCCATCAGCATATTCCAGTGATCGTAGTGACCATCGAATTTGGGAATAACTGGTTGGAAAAAACTTTCATTTTCTGTAGGCATTTTACTGTTGTGATTTTTTTTCCAGCTCCCTTCTTGGTTCTGATACCAGATGTTGGGTTAGTTTTCTAAACCCCTATCTTATATGTTGGGTAAGTTTTCTAAACTCTTCTCTTGTTCATCTCAATTTTGAAGATTGAGTTCTCACACATTTTGGAGACTAAGAACAGTTTTTTTTGCTTATGTTTTCAGCTTCTTATTATATCAATTTATAGGAAACAAACTGCTAAAATTTCAACAGTTTTATAGAATTTCAAGAGTGGAAAACACCATTCCTTAAAACTAGGAACTCATGCTCGCACCACTAATGAAAACATGGAATACTCCACTCATGAAAACATGGAATACTCTACTCATGAAAACATGGATTGTTGAAAACAATCCTAAAATTAAGGTAGTAGCAGCAGCTACTTTCAACAATACCGAGCTAGAGCTCCTCGTTAAAAATCAATCCCACATGTTAACCAAAGCTCCCTCAATTCGAGGAAAAACAAATCCCTAACCCCTATTGATAAGTTCGTGAAGCTCTATGATGTTGTTATTGCCTTGAAAAGAGCTTGATATTTTCAAATGAAATCGCATATGGGAGAGATAATGTGTAAGTTCGCATGACGGCTTATGGTTGTCGACAATAGACTTGGGAGCGAATGTGAGTGAGGAGTATTGCGTGCAAAAATAACCCAAAACCCAATTTTATAGGTTTTGAAATCACACTTTATCGAGATAAAAATAAAAAATAAAGGGTAATAAAAGTTTGTTACATTAAATAAAGAAGTGATATTTTATTTATAGTAAAAATAATATTTAAATTTTATATTTATTTTTTTAACGGTTTTATTATCATAAAAAATAACCGTATAAAAATAAAAGATAATTTTTTTTATTTTTTGTTTTTCAATTATATTAGATAAAAATTATTTTAACTTAAATAAAATATAACTAAAAAAATTGAAAAAATTTAAATAAAAACATAAAAAATAATTATTTGTTTTTATGTGCTCACTTTTTTATAACAATAATTCTAAAATGTTAGAGAAAATAAGTACATGACCTAAGTATCATATTTAAAATAAATATAAGATCTTTACCGTTATTTTCTCTAGATAGAAATGCTTTTTAGTTTGTTAATTATTCAGTTAGATAGTATAAATATGTTATCTCTTTTAAAGTATAAAAAAATCCATTTGAAAGATATGGGTCCTATTTTTAAAGATAAAATTAAAATTTTGAAAAGCATTTTAAGTTTTTACCAAAAACAACAAAAATAAAAATTAAATAAAATTTTTCCAACTAATGAATCATTTATGGTTTTAAATAATAAGCAAATAAAAAAATTAATATTGAAAAGATATCATTGAGACTATTAGTTGTAAGAAGATGGACAATAGTGTAGATATAAATAAAAAATAACTATTTAAATATTTCTTACGTTAATTTTGGTAAAACAAATAAATATTTTTACAATGTCAATTTTACCTCTGAAAATATAGCCTAAATCTTAAAGATGGACTTCGATGACCCTTTCAATAGAGATAATGAACATGTATTGTTCTATCAAATAACTAGCAAACTAAAATGCATTTTTATCAAAGGTATGAGATTTCAACTATCCTTTGAAATTTTGTTTATTTATGGAACTAAATATCTAGTTAGCGAAATTATGATAAATTAAGATTTCATAAGTGATCAAGCATACCATCACATGTAAATAAAATAATGTAAAAAATAAAAATCAACACACGAGTTTTTTAGGTGGAAACAACTTATGTTAAACCAATTACCTAAGAGAAAAACTATCGGTCCACTGGACCACCTAACAATCCACTATGGAAAATAAGTATCCAATTATAAATCTAGAACTCAAACTACATACTAAGGTAATGTAACTAAGTAATTTACTTATAAATCATTGCTTTCATCATAGTCTCTACAAGAAAGGCATTCAAATCCAGACTGACATTTCGTCAAACTTGAGTCACACGAGTCAATCAAAAACGTACCATTGTAACTCGAGGCACACGTAAATGTGTTTCATAGAGTAAATTCAATAATGAAAAACTCTAACTAGATGATTTAAAAAATATATTAAATAAATCAAAATCAACTAATAACTTTAAAACAATCAGTTTAAGCACAAGTTCAATAAAGATAACTTCTTCAAAGACTAATAATCAAATCAAATAATTATGATATGACACACACAATACTTAATCTAAAAATTCAAGAATGAAAATAAAGAAGAAGTTATAAGAAAATATGATCAAAATATTATAAACCAATTAGGCTTATTAATCGATCATACATAACCACCAATATTTGATAGATTAATTAAATAAAAACCCTAAAGAATTATGATGTTATATTTGTAAAATAAGGGGGAGAATAAAAGATGAAGAGAATAAGTACAATTAAACTCCAGTGTGATTAGTTTTAAATATGTGCTTATGGTTTGTATTTATAGAATATTTTGAAGCACGTTAGGTTAAAGTGGAATTACCGCATTGTCCATAAAATCAGTTAAATTTGTTTTAGAAATAATGACAACATTTTAAAAACAATACAATTTGTATTAGAAATATGTTTTAAAATTACATAACTGACTCCTTGATCAATCCACTCAATTTCTCGATTGATTGAGTACATTATTCGATCAATTGAACATTCACTCAATGATCCAGAATACATTTAACCAATAGATAAAACAAGTGGATCGATCGAGTATATTCCTCGATTGAACATATTAGGCTTAAGTATTGATCTTTGATAAATGCTTCTAAATTTAATAATACTTTACATGCTTCACCTAATAAGACTCATAACCATTATCCACTATGCATGTTGCATCATATTCTAAGATGAATAAAAATTATAATAATATGTTAAAAAATTCTACTAAAGAGTATGAAGTTGTTGGTTCAAAGAGGCATGTAAAATTCAATACTTGTAATTCTAGGACTAATTACCATCATTCTATCATGCATGCTACATGTTCATTTAGGATGAATGTGAGATCTAGTTATAAGTTCAAGGATATGCCAATAACAACTAAAGTAGTTGATTTCTAACCCAAAAATATAAAGAAAAACCTAAACTCACTGGACGTCAATGTTTTGAATGCATGAGTTTTGGTCATTTTGCAGTAAATTATGCATATAAAAGGAACAACAATGTAAGAGATTTTAATGCCACATTCACTGATTCTAAAAGCAACAATGACAATCGAGTTGAACCATAAAACAACAACACAAACTTACCAGTATTTTCTTCAAAATATGATAAACGCTCAGTAAGTCTAATATTGATCCAGATAATGAGAAAAGTGACACTGAATTTTTACTTAAGCAGTTTAATGTCACTAATATTAATGATGTGTTTATAGAGTTTCTAATATGCAAAAGAGATAAAGAAAAGTTGCTTATAGAAGTAACTAAACTTAATGAAAAACTTAATTCATTTGAAGCAAGCTCATCAATACTTGAACATGATAGTATTGATTTGTTTGAACATTTTAATGCTTTGAATTCAAATATTGCAGGTTTAGAAAAATAAAAATAAATTATGGTGTAACAATTTGAACAATCAAAGGAAGAAGTAAAGAGTTTAACAATTAGAGTTGAAAGGTTAAAAAAGCTCTGGATTATAGAAAGAGAAAGCTAGAATATGTAGATGAGCACATTATACCATTTTCGTCAAAACCAACTAAATTTTTCAATCCTTCAAATATGTCTTCCTTACATGATACATATGACATTGGTTATAAGGTTTAGAGCACAACTTCTTCAACTTCAAAAACCACATCTATAAGGCCTTCTAACCCTTCTCTTATTATTACCATTATACTCAAAAAAGAGTTGCACCTGTTGTGAAAAAACATGTTAAATTTAAGCTTGTTTGTCATAACAGTGGTTAGAAATGATATATTAGACCATATTGTAGATTCCTTAGGACTTATCCACTTTATAATAATGCCTTTCGTGCTAGATATTATGGAAATAATTTTTTTCGTTCATACATTTATGTTGTATCTCCCCAATGATGAAAGCAAAATAAAGGTAAAAATATAAATAAACCTAAGAAAAATTTAAATTCAACTAAGACTATTAATTCTAAACCGAAAATATAGAAAACCATAATCTAAGAAAATTTAGGTTAGGAAAAATAGTATGTTTTTGGTCATCTGATCATCTTTGTTTCACTTAGGAATTATAATTCTGTGCTTATTTGATTCTATGTGAGTTTTCTAGTTTGATTAGTTAAAATAATATTTTGGATTTTAAATTTAGTTGTTTGATTATTAATTTTGATTTTAGGTTATTTAACATTTTTCATTAAAATTCAAAAATAAAATAAAAATTCAAAAAAAATAAAGGTTAGTAGAATTGTTCTAATAATGAAATAAGCTCAAATACTATTTTGGAACAAAATAATAAATATTTTATAAAATCATATTTATTTTAATTAATTATGCATTGTGTAATTAAGGATCTTGTTCTATGCATCTATGCTTTTTATTATGTATAGTGATTGATGATAACAAGAATTCACTCATATATTTACTGAATACATAAGTATATCACACTTGAAATTTATAATTAATTATGTGACATTTTAAGATTTGAGATAACATTGATTGTAAAAAATACGGTTGAACTATATCTTTCACTGTATAAAATATCACTATAGAGAGATACCTAATTTCGAGAGGGTTACATATTGTGATGTGTGAAGGCTACCACATTGATAAAAAAAGGCTATCTCACAACTATTGTGAAAGTCATCATACTAGGTTTATTGGTTTGTACATATTTTGTGTATATATATATATATATATAATTGATGCACAAAAAGAAAGAGAGACAAATGGTTATGCAAAGAGAAAATTATATAATAATTCCCTCATTCAAAAAGAGTAAAAGAAAATAAGTGTGATGAAATTGAGAGGGAAAACAAAAAATATAATCTATCTTTAGTAAAGACATTTTTTATTATGTGATTGAAATTTTTACATGATTGGTAATACTCTTTACTTCAAATTTTCCATAACTAATCATACATGGATAACTTGACATCCTATCATAATTCAACATTTATTTCACTATGAGTAATTGTTAATATGTCACTATTTCTAATGAAAAATATATGTGTGCTTAATCGGAATACTTATGAATGCCATTAATAATCTATTTCTATTAAAGAATGATTTTTTATTCCAAAATTGATTATTTAAGTGATGTTCATATTTGAATAAATCTACTATCTTTACTCAAAAAATATAAAAATAGAAATAAAAATAAATTTTTAATTTTGTGTGTTTTTGGTTATTTATAGGACTTAGGGATAATTTTTGAATTTTTTAAAAACATTGAAGGTTTATCGATCAAGTATGAACTAGATCCATCGAGAATTGAAGATCAATCGATTGAAAAATTCTCAATTGATTGAGCAAGCATAGTTTAAATATCCTTATTCTTTTTTTCCTCCCTCACCTTTGCAAACTCTTCCCCCCACTCTCGGCCATTTTTTTAGTTTTCATTCTAAATCTTAACAAAATCACTCGTTTTGTCCACAAATCACTCAAAATTGATTGCTAAAAATTCTGTAGCATCAAACGCTTCAAAAAGTGACTAATTTGTACAAAAATTTGAAAAACCATAATCCCTATTTTCCTATATTTTCCCACTAAGAAAATACCAAGGTTCTCTCGCTCTTTTCTCAAAATGGTGGGATGAGAAGTTTGTATTGGGGTATATCTCTACTTTCTCTCGTCACCCTATTTTAACTGAACGTGGAATTGTCTGGATAGATTTCCATGAAGTTGGGATAACTCAAGCCACAAGGGCTTTAGGTAAGACATCCCTTTTCACCCGTTAAGTTATATTACCCTAGTATGCAAACTATATGCAAAAATTAATTCTCATATTCGTAACCCTGGGCCGACGAGCTACAAAGTTTTTATTAAAAATAAAACAATTGATATCTTAGTTTGGAGAATCAATAACTTCTTAGCCATTATAAACATATGTAAACCCGAATTTATGGTGGATCAATTTAATATAACCGTTGATGAATTACCGATTGAACTATTTGGTTCACTTGATAAAATATTTAGCACTAAAAGGCTCTTTATTTCTGGTGAAATCACACCTTCTATTGGTGTTGAATAAAATAATTTGTACCAACTTCCTATCTTTCAAGTATTTTGTTGAGATTGGTTTCCAACATGAAAAAATCTTGTACTACATTGGAAAAGGAACTAAGTTTGATGTTGGATCACTTATGCAAGATGAGATTATTAACTAATCTGAAGTCACCAACCCAAGGCTATTACTACCCTATGGATGCCTTATCATCCAGTTGATTCTAGTTGTTGGTGTACAACAAATAAGGGACTCCATCACTGTTAAGTTAATAGGTGACTTTGGAAAGGAAACACTCTCAAAATCATCTACCTAGACTACCAAAAGACAGAGGCCCACTGATGCAGAAGGATGTAGAGCCGGTACTAGCGACAAAAGTGCTAGAGATGATTTTTTCAAGGATGATGATATGGAGGATTTGTTTGAACCTACCACATCTCACAATAAAATATTTGAAAATGAGGTTAGTATGAGACTGAATGAAATGGATAAAATATTGGTAAGGGTTCAGAAAAATCAAGTTGAATTACTTTATGATATGTGTGTCATTCGTTCATACCTCAGGATTCCTCCTTTAGAACAATGATATTTTTATTTTTGATATTAGTTTTTTTTAAAAGGTGTAATTGATTGTGCTTGGGATGTACTTGACGTTTATTAATTAGTACACTATTTTGGTTGCATCTGAGTATTTATATTTCCTATTTTTACTACATCTAGATATTTATACTTCCTTTATTTTACTACTTCTAAATGTCAAGTGTAACATTTTTATTTTTATGACAAAAAAGGGGGAGATAAAATTAGGTAACGTAAATTTGATATATTCCTATTAAAAATCTATCTAAAAATAACATCAAAAAAATTTAAAAATTGAAACATGATTTTAAATTTCAATTGATAAAATAAATGAGATATTTATCTTAAGGGGAGATGGAAAAATATTTTTGGAAATATTACACATAGAGGGTTATGCCTTTAAATGTATCGGTGATGCTACACATTCCTATGTATTTTCTTCTCCTTTATATTATTATGTTACATTGAACTAATGAATAACAAATCTTTAATATTCTATGTGATGATGTTACTCATTTTTATGTATTTTCTTCGCTTCATATTATTATATTACATTGAACTAATGAATAATGAGTCTTTCTGGACAAATTGTTTGGTTTTTTATGTTTTTATTTTTTTAGTGTTCATATGAGCTTTCAAGAACCAAGCAAAGATAATTCCACCAGATCATAGGATAACACCACTATGTAAAATTTAATTTTTCTATGAGTGTTATATAGTGGAAGAGAGGTTTTGTCACACAAATATGCCAACTGGGGAGATTTTTAGGTTTATTTTAGTATTGATGATATTCGTGAAACAAAACATTTAATTGTAATTTTAGTTTTTAAGTGTGTTTTAGAAGAATATTTCAAGCCATATAAACTATTGCGCCTCAACAATCACATATACGGTATATTTTTATTCCCGTGCACGTTAGATTACATATTAGAAATAATAGGAAAAATATGAATTTGAGTCACTCGATTGATTGAGTATATATTGGATCGATCGAGTAATAAACATGATTAATCTAATTTTAATATATGTCGAGATCAATCAATGCATATACTTAATCAATACGTTTATTATTAAATATTGGTTAAACATATTTTGGATCAATCGAATAGCTAGTTATATGAATTTAAAACGTATTTATAATACAAGTTGGATTGATTTTTTTATAGTATTGTTCTTATTTCTTAAAAGTGTTTTAAATGATTTTGTAGACAATATGGTAATTCCACTTTAACCTATTGTGCTTCAAAATATTCTATAAATACAAACCATAAACACAAATTTGAAACTAACCACACAAGAACTTAATTGTGCTTATTTTGTTCATCTTTTATTCTCTCTCTTATTTTGCAAATGTAAGATCATAATTATTTAGGCTTCTTTATTTAGCTAATCTATCAAAAATTGATGGTTGTGTTTGATTGATTAATAAGCCTAATTAATTTATAATATTTTGATCATATGTTCTTATACCTTCTTCTTTGTTTTCGTTCTTGAATGGTTGGATTAAATATTTGTGTGTGTCATACCATAATTATTTGATTTGATTTTTAGTCTTTAAAGAAATCATCTTTATTGAACTTGTGTTTAAACTGATTGTTCTAGGGTTACTAGTTGATTTTGATTTATTTGTTATACTTATTAAATCATCTAGCTAAGGTTACTCATTATTGAATTTACTATAGGACATATATTTGCACTTATGTTTATGTGCTAACTTTTCAAGTTATAGCGATACAAGTTCGATTAACTCATGTGAATCAAATTTTTCAGAACATCTATCTGAATCCAAATGTCTTTCTTTTAAAGATTATGATGAAAGTAATAGCTTATAAGTAACTTTATAATTGGATACTTATTTTTCATAATGGATAGTTAGGTGATTTAGTGAACTAGTGGTTTTCTTCTTAGGTCATTAGTATGGCCTATGTTTTTTTCCACCTAAAAATCTCGTATATTGATCTTTATTTTCCACATTAATATATTTATATGTGATTATATGCTTGACCACTTATAAAATTTTAATTTTTCATACTTTCATTGATATTTTCCTAATTAGATATTTAGATCCATAACTAAATAAATGAACTTTCACCCTTTATCCATGAACAAATTTATACTAAAATCACATTAAATAGGGTCAAATTAACAAAATTCAGTAGTTGAACCTTAAAGGAAGACTTTTATATGAGCTACGCTGATGGATGACTTACAAAATCCCTTTATTGATTGCTTTACATTGCTACATTTACTTGCATATAGAGAACCCAAATTCCTGTAGGTACCAATAATATCTTATTGAAATTATCAAGTATAGTAAATACTCATGTAAGGCACATATGAAAGCTTTTCCTTAAAATGCAGCATTAATTTAAGATGTACATCTCATGCTTCGTAAAAAGGGAAAAATAAAAAAAATTATGTAATGTGTGGAGTTTTCACATGTAAAAACTTTATACTTTCGTAACTTGTTACAAGCATGCGTAAAACATTTGGGAATTTAACAATATGAAGGTAGGGAAAAAATTGAATAGAAAAAAGGTTCGGAAAAAAATTGTGATCAATGCTATGAACACTGACCAAACATATTATGAAATAAAACTAAGTCAAATTAGATTGTAAACTTTGATATTACTCAGGTATATTTTGTGAGTTTTTCTTTTTAAATATTATTAGTTTAAAAGTGAAGTATAATACCATTGTTGGGTATAAATTAGTACACATTATGTGGTGAGAGATGAATGATCTAAACTAATAAGAATGACTCATAACCAGTCCAATAGGTGCTAGCTTAGCAGATGAATATATATGCCCAAAAAAATCCCAATGTAAGCTTCCATGAATGCAGCCCCAAGAACAATGACCCAAAAAAATGCTAGTAAATTGGGGGGTCGACAAGGGTGGTCAGTGAGACCCTTGGCAAGGTATCTTGTGAGCTTGAGTTTAACCTATAAATACCCCCGTTCTTTGTGTTTTGTAATGAAAGAAATATAGCAGTGCTCTGTCAAATTGAAATCTCATTTTTTTGATTTCTAATCATTATTACCTTGAGTTTGGTTAGATGTTGGTGATTCATGACTGAGTGAGAAAAATCTTGTTCTTGAGTGGTGAGTACTTGAGATAGTGTTTGCTACTCGGCTCCGATGAGGTGAATATCAGTCTCTGTATCACAAATCACTTTAAGTGTTTTTGAATGATTGTGATACATTTTAGTGAGAGCAAAATAGCATTCTTAGATTATGAGTGACTAGGACTATTTTCTGGAATGAAATGAGCAATACTGTGCTTTGGGATTATTGAGTGTTTCCAAGATAGTGATTATGGGTGATCGTGGTTAAGTGTATTTCACACGTTGGTTGTTTGTGGTTCGTGGTTAAGTGTATTTCCCATGATTAGATGTTCACTATCAGGTTCACATTACTGATCCTTGGTTACTGATCACACTATTTTATGTGGTGCTGGCTTTAGAGGAAAGTAGGGTATGTGTGTCTAACTAATTCATTATAGAGGTAGTAATCAAGGAATGGAAACAATAGGTAGTTAGAGTAGAGATCTCAACTGATAAAGGTATTTGTGTTTATATTTCTATCAAGTTGTATCTATATATTATTTTTAATAGATTGTTTTATTCCGAGTGGTTACCCTAAGCAACCTAAGAATATTACCACATAGGCAGAGATTTTATATGGGTTTACCTCATTACATGATTATGTTTAAATAATCAGCTATTATGTTATTATGATATGAGTTTCTATCTTATATGTACCAACATACTAGATTTAGATTCTAGTTAGAAAGATTACTAGACCACACTAATAACCTATGGGGAAAACCACCGGTTCAACAGACCATCTAACTATCTACTATGAAAATTAAGTATCCAATTACAAGGCTAGAATTCAAACTACTCACTAAGGTTATTCCTCCAAGTAATCTACTTATAAGCTACTACTTTCATCATAGTCTCTACAAAAAGGCATTCGAATCCGTTCCAATATTCCAACAAGTTTGAGTCACACGAGTTAATCAAACCTATACCATTGTCACTAGAAAGGTTAGCACATAAATACAAGTGCAAGTGTGTTTCCTAAAATAGATTAAGTAATTAATAACCCTAACTAGTTAATTTAAACAATATATAAGATAAATCGAAAATAACTAGTAACTTTAGAACAATTAGTTTAAAAGTGCAATATCTCAATTATCATAGGCTTGTTAATCCAAAAAACATAACTACAAATGCTTGATAAATTAATTTAATGAAAAAGTATACTTCAATAGTTTTAGAAAAATAAGAGAGAGAATAAGCATAATTGAGTTCTTGTGTGGTTGGTTCCAATTGTATGCTTATGTTTATATTTATAGAATATTTTGAAGCACTTTAGGTCAAAGTAAAATTACCATCTTATCCATAAAATTGGTTAAATGAGTTTTAAGGAATAAGGACAATATAGTAAAATGCCAATTCAATTCGTATTAAAAATAATTTTTAAAATTAAAGCTCTATTTGCTCGATTAATAGAGTAAATAGTTTGATCAATCAAATGTCCTCTCGTTTGATCTAGTGTGTAAATTAATTAGTTCTCAAAAATTGGATCAATCTAGTCACTAATCTCAATCGATCTAATGCTCAATCGATTAAGTATTAATCCCTTGATAGATCTAATCACTAATCTCAAGCGTTGAAAGCTCTTCTAGTTTGGTTTCTTTTGTTTGCACAGTCAACTGCAAAGTGACCAAAACCCATTCATTCAAGACATTGAATTATAGTGGGTTTAGATTTCTTATCATTAGAACTTATAGATTTGAATTCTCTTGGATCATTGTTCTTTTGATATATTGATTGTCCTTTTTGAGGATTTTTTTGTTATAGATTTTGTTCAATATTTTGGTTAAGAGTACTAATTCTTCATCATCATTGTCACTGTATTCAATCATAGTAATTTTGAAAGTGATTCCTTTGTTCTTTGGAGGTTTCCGAAAGCTCATCTAAAAGGTTTGAAGTAAGCCAACAAATTCCTCTATTTTAATGGTGTCAGCATCCTTGCTTTCATTAATAGCAGTGACCTTTGCATGGAAGCACTCTAGTAATGATGAGAGAATTTTTCAAACTATCTTAAAAGCATCAATTTTCTCTCCAAGATTGGTATTGGTGATAGTAATGTCACATAATCTAGCGTAGAGTTAAGAAAAAGTCTCATCTTCTTTCACCATAATATTCTCAAATCGAGTACAAAGCATGCAATTTTTTGTTCATTTAACTTGTGATGTACTCTCATTAGCAACCTCTAAAATATCCCAAGCATGCTTATCAGTTTAAACATGATAAATATGATGAAACTCATCAATAGACACAATACTAAAAATAGCATTAGTACCCTTTTGATTCCAGTTACTACCAATTTTATCTTCAATGGTCGAGTCTTTCTTAGGTTTAGGAGTAACAATATTATCTTTGATAACTATAAGTAGTTCCTAACTATAAAGCATAGAGTACCATATGCTTTCATCTAGAGACCGTAGAAAGGCTCTCATACGAGCCCTCCAATAGAGATAATTGGACCCATCAAAGTAAGATGTACGGGTTATAGATGAACCTTATCTTAAATTATTCATAACAAGGTACTAGGAACATTAAGTGTATCTAATGATTTCTCTAATACCAATTGAAGGTTTGTTTATTTAGTTATGGATCTAATTATCTAATCAGTTGAATATCAATAAAAATTAACATATGAGATTTTTAGATGGAAGTAACTTAGGCTATACCAATGACCTAAGAGGAAATAAGTATTCAGTCTACCAAACCACCTAACTAACCATTATGAAAAATAAGTATCCGATTATAAGGCTAGGACTCAAATTCCTTATCCAAATAATGCCCCTAAGTAATCTACTTACAAGCCGCTACTTTCATCATAGTCTCTACAAGAAAGGCGTTCGGATCCTGACCAGCGTTTCGAAAAACTCGAGTCCCATGAGTTAATTGAACCCGCATTGTTGTCACCTAAAAAGTTAGCATATAAACAAAATAGCAACTAGTAAATCTAGAATAGTCAATGAAAATCACAATACCACAATTAATATTCTAGGTTGTTAAGTTAACACTTGGTATTTTTTCAACACATATCTTCTAATTCATTAATTAGACCCCAAAGGAAAACAAAAGAAATTCATTGTATATTCCTATTAACATGTTATTTTTCATAATACAATATAGGTTTCAATAAAAAAATGGGACGTACAAAATAACCTTATTAAACCATATCAATATGGAACTAGAAAAATGCTACTTTTTTATTTTATGAAGTTTATTGTACATAAGTTTAATAAGCTTAAGAAACCTTGAGGGAGAAAAAGAAGCAAAAGTTATTTTTTTTTGTTTTTTTGGAGAGTATGGGGCAGACTATGGTTGCGGTTCTCATTGAATCATGAAATAACTTGTGTACATTATTTAGCTAAGTACTTAAGTTTAATGGTAAATGCTTCGGAATATTATTTAAATTCAACTGCTCAATACCACATATGCGTCAATACATAACATTTATGTACAATTTTTTAAATTTTAATTAATTATAGAATTTGTATATTCATCAGTCATGTTTGTTCCCTACAAATATGATGATGAACAACACAAGAGTGGCTTCGGATTAGCAATACTAATATTGTGGATATTTTAGTTTTATATTTGTAAAACTCTTGCAAGTGTAATAATAATTTTATAGAAAATATCAAATATACTTCGAAGGTCGATATAAAGAAGGAATATATGTGGTTTTTAATTTATTATTTAAAATTTTCAAAACGAAATTAAATCTTAAACATCTTTTCACGATATTTTGATTTTTGTTTCCTAATCTAATGACATAAAAAAACAAAGATATGGATTCAATAAACAATAATGTAAATTTTATTATTCATAACAGTAGAGTATTTATGGATATAATAATTAAGTTAATTATGTTTGCTCATATTATTTAGGTTATCAAAGATATAAATTGATATTTGTTAATTTTCTTTTTTTGGTATGAAAGTGTCCTTAGAGGGGACCCAAATTCTTGTTTAATATTAATTAACTAATAACATTAAGCATGACCTATTAATTAATTATGTTTCAAATTTCAGCTTTATTTATAAGAAAATAACAAACCACATAACTACGAGGTGATTGTACCAAAAAATAAAAGAGTACTACTCTAAATTAGACCGAATAATTAAACCTTATAATCTAAATTTTTAATATTTAAGTTTGTAATAAAAAATAATATATTTCTCTCTAACATCCTTAATATAAACTCTTAAATAAAAAAAAATCAATTTATTATATAGAAATGTTTTACTTATTTAATACTTCGCAAGCATAACAACGTTATTATTATATTATATTTACAAACAGTCAGTCATGTTAAATTTAATCACATACAAATTAAACATAACATATAATAATAAAATATAAAAAATAATTGTAAAGAATTCATTTTAAAAATTATACCTCAAAAGAATCCTTACAAAACTTTGATGCTAATTCTATTACTGGAAAACCTCCAAATGGATACATTTCCGTTTATTGAATCAATAACTAGAAATCTATAAAAGTATAACTAGCTCTTCTAAAAAAGAGAAGAAGTTTAAAACTAAAAAAACTAAAAATAAGAGAGAAAACTAGAGAGAGATAAGAGATTTTGAGAGATGATTTCTACAATGGAGGATAAGGTGCTTTTATAGATGAGAAAAATGTCAAAAAAGGTGGGAAAATATTTCAAAAATTGATTTTGAATGCGTTTGGACAAGCTGGCACGCATGTGGAGGGCAAGATTTGTTACAGATGGGCATTGGCCCTCGTGGGTGTGCGTGAGACAAATGCGTGTAAGACTCGACACGGGCGTGTGTTGGCTGCGTACTGGCATGTGCTGAGAATGCACACGTGGGACTCTACATTTTTGACATTTTTAACTCATTTTGTCCAATTTTTCCATTTATTTTTACTTTTTCTCATTTGTTTTTGAACATATTAGTGATGCATTGCCTCCAATATTTTGTTTTCATGTCTTTAAGTTATTTTTGAATGAAAATATCTAAAAAACAATAAAAATACCTGTGATTATAAAAAGACAAATTTATATAAAAATATGATAAAATCATACAAATATAAATCTATTTAATCAATTAAAGTACATTAAATTATGATAATATTAGTGCTTTTTAAGCACTCATTGGGATACTATATAGTATTACTCCATTTTAGTACAAAACAATCCTAGTAGGTTTTAAATAACTTATGAAACATGACCCAGTTGTCTATGCACTTGTGTTGCTTGAAAGTTTTTAGTTACAAATCTCTTTAACCTAGATGGTGAATAATTAATTAATCAAAATATATCAAATTAAAATTTCACAAACTGTCACACATGCAATCATACATAAATAAAATAATACAAAACTAAATAAATATTTGAAACACGATATTTTTATGTGTAAACAACCTAGGTCACAATAATTACCTAAGAAGAATAAGTATTTTGACAAGACACATAGATATACTAATACGTTTAGTGACATATCGAAAATCACGAAATAAGAAACATATTTGAATTTTAAAAGTATGTCATTTAATTAATTTATGATCAATCATGAAAGATTCAAAAGAAAAAAAATGCCACCTATTATCAAAAAATTTAGTTGAATTCTTACTTACACAAAATAAAATTTACTTACAAAGAGAGAATTTTAATTAATATTTTTTTGTACTCTCCACTTTAAATTTTTATATACGAGAGATTGATTATTTATTTATTTATTTTTGTATAACCACTTATGATTTTTTGTGTGCATCTAATTTCTTTTGTATTTTTCTTTTTTCCTTTATTAATTTTTTTTAGCTAATGAAATGCATGAGCCAAAAACCTATTATTATGAATTTCACACTAGTTGTAAGGTAGCCCTTTCCGCTTACTGTAATAGTTTTACACATCATAGGAAGCTGCCCTCTCAAAACTGGGTGTCATTCTATAGTAACATTTTGAAAAATGAAAGATAAAGCTCAAACATAATTTTTTAGTCAAGATTATCTCAAGTTCTAGAATCTCACAAAAACAATCATAAACTTTAAGCATGATACACATATGTATTCAATGAGTGTGTGCGTAGGTTCTTGTCAGCATCAATTAGCAAATGTGAAAATTTTAAATACACAAGTCAAAATATCTATTTGCATAATATAAAGTCAATCAAGAGAAGTAAATTAATGTGAGAATAGTATGTAAAGTTCATGTTAATGTTAAAATAGGTCAACCTTCCTCTTTTCTATTTTATTATTATTTATAAAACTAAAGAAAAAACACAAATTTAATAAAGATGCTCACCTAGGTTTAATTAAGCACTAAAAAACAAGTACCTAGGTGAATAACAAAAGATGGTCAGATGATACAAACAAAATAATATTTTCTAACCCAAACTTTCTTGAATTTTGATTTCTTTATTTCTTTAGGTTAGAACATAACTATCTTATTCTTGATAGGAATGTTCATGGACTTAAAATTACTTTTAGATTTCACATTCATCCTAAATGAAGAAGAAACATGCATGGTAGGAATAATTAGTCCTAGAAGTAAATATATTGAATTTCACTTGACTCTTTGAATCAACAACTTCATGCTTACTAGTATATATAATTATTGGACATAATATTCATAGATGGATGATAATTACAAGTCCTATAACTAGAACCATGAAAGGATTAACAACATAGGTAGTAGTAACAAAAATCTATACTTGGGCCTAATATGACCATTCCTACCACAATGATGACTAATAGGTATAAACTTAACAATTTTATCAATTATAGGTACAAAATTATTTGTGCACAATCAATAACTGCAGGAGTAGAATTAGAAGGCCTTGCAACAATGGTTTTTGATGTTAAAGTTGTATCGTGTATTGAAAGAAATTATTTATCACTTATAGGTACAACAATTATTTATGCATAATATGACCTTTACAAACTCAGTTATTTTGAAGATAATGGTGTAGAATCCTTATCTACATAGCCTAGCCTTCTCTTGTCTCCAAAAGGTTTTTTATAGTCAAGAACTTTATTTAGCCTTTCAACTCTAATGGTTAACCTCTTCACAACTTCTTTTGATTTTTCAAGTTCTTGCACATGATTCTTATTTTCCTATTTAAGATCTACAAGACTTGAATTCAAAACATTAGAAAGTTTAGAAAATTCTATTTTTTTCTTTTTCTATAATTGAAGAATTTGTTTCATAGGATTAAAGTTTATAATTTAGTTTGGTTACTTCTATAAGTAATCTATCCTTTTGTCTCTTACAATATACTAACTCTATAAGCAATTCATGAAGACTATTAGCATTAAATTTATTTAGTAGGAATTTATAATCATTTTTCCCATAATCTAAATTAATGTTAGACATTTTGGACTATCCACCAATTTTCCAATAAATACCAAGTAATTGGTGCAGAAATCCTTAGTCATTAGAACTATCATTGTCACTTTTTGAGTTTCTAAGGGTAGTATTGAAAGTAATTCTAATTCTCTTCTTTTGTTAGCATACTCAACTACAATATGCCCAATCCAATTGCATTCAAAATATTCAGATACAGTGGGTTTAGTTTTCTTACTTTTGGAATTCATAGTTGAGTTTTCTTGGATTTTGATTCCTTGAATGGCTTGGTAGCCAATTTTTCTATGAATTATTCTAGTTGTAGATTTTCTTGAGTCTTTTGACTAAGAGTTTCAATTATTCCTCATCCTTATTATCACCATTATCAGTCATGGTGATTTTTAAAGTGATACCTTTGTTCTTTGCAAATGTTTGAAAGCTCATCTCAAAGGTTTGAACTGAATCAATGAGTTCGATCTACTTTGATAGTGTCTACATCTTTGCTTTCATCAATGCCAGTAACCTTTGCACCTTTCAAACAATCCTGAAATCATCAATTTTCTCTTCAAGATTGGTAGAGGTGTTAGTAATATCATATAGTTTAACATAAAATTCAAAAACTATATCATCTTCTTTCATACGAAGGATTGCAAATTGAGTACCAAGCAAGCAAATTTTAATTCATTTAACTTGTATGGTGCCTATATGTAAAACCTCTAAAATATCCCAAGCATGCTTAGTAGTATCAACATTAGAAATACAATGGAATTCATCAGCAGACACTCAACTAAAGATAACATTGATACCTTTTTGGTTCTAATTAGTA
This sequence comes from Hippophae tibetana, assembly GCA_037013495.1. Lineage (NCBI taxonomy): Eukaryota > Viridiplantae > Streptophyta > Magnoliopsida > Rosales > Elaeagnaceae > Hippophae > Hippophae tibetana. The sequence continues at coordinate 16,000,750 of CM072803.1, forward strand.
GTACTTTTATTTTCAATGATCCATTCATTCTTAGGTTTAAGTGTGACAATATTATCTTTGATAGAATGTAAAAAGGCTCTCATACAAGCTTTCCAATATTGGTAGTTAGACCCATCAAAGAAGGGAGCATGGATTGTAGACGAACCCTATCTCAAATAATCCATAAAAAGGTCCTAGGAAAAACTATGTATATCTAATGACTTCTTTGATACCATTGAAATTTTTTAGTTACAAACTAATTAACCTAGATGAGTAAATAGTTAATTAATTAAAATATGTTAAATTAAAATTTCACAAACGAGCAAATATACAATCATGTGTAAATAAAGCAATGTAAAAATAAATAAATAAATATTTTACACACGATATTTGTAGGTGGAAACCACCTAGGTCACAACAATGACCTAACAGAAAAACAACTAGTCTATCGGTCCACCTAACTATCCACTATGAAAACAAGATTCACTTATAAGACCAAGACTTAAACTACCCTCCAAGATAATGCCCCTCTAATAACTCAACTTATACTAGTTATAGAACCCGTTTAGCTAGCATATGAAAAGTTAACATAATAACATAAGTGCAAGGCATGTCTTATAACAGATTCAATAATGAAAAACCCTAACGAGATGATTTAATAAAATATCAATTAAATCAAAATCAACTAGAAAACCTTAGAATAAAATATGAAGCACGTGATCATAAATAAAATAGGCTTATTAATCAATCAAAAATAACCAAATTGTTTTATAGATTAATTAAAGAAAGAAGCCTAAAAAATATGATCTTATTTTTGAAAAATTCTTTGAGTGAGAGCACAAAAACAATTAGAAAATTATATTGAATGTGATTAAAGAAAACAAGAGGCATTATGTTGTCTAGATGAAAAATATCGAAGCCCTAATAGTAGGTTAAGGTCCAATTACAAATCTGTCCATTTAACAATACATAAAGCAGAAAATAATAGGGATGATATGGTAATTGAAATGTTTGGCTCGAGTATACAATTAGGTTAAAGTTGAAGACTTCATCACTCAATTAATCTAAATAGAGCTTGATCAATTGAACTAATAAGGTCGATCGATCAAAATCTTTTTTGATAAATCCAAGCAACAATTAATAAAAATCGAGATCAGGTACATCGAATACGATCGTTCTAGTCCCTCGATCGATCGAACTCAAAACTTTGATTGATCGATCTACCGCAATTTTAAAATCAACCCGAGAAGACTTAGATTGTATATGATCAATACTTGATCGATCTATCTCCTCGATCGATCCAAACAATGCATAATCATTAGAGTATTCTATGTACTAAATATTCCTAAATATCTAATATGAAATCTAAAGTGCTTAGAAATAACTTTATGCCTTAAATAAATGGACTTGAAGTTCAATAGTTTTTTCAGTTTAAGTAGTGATTTTGAAAACATGTCTATAAACTAATTTACATTTAAATATTTTATTTTGGAATATTATCACACTTATAAATCTAAAAATATCCTCTGAATATCTCACATATATTACTATACATATGAAAAATCTTCAATTAAATGACAAATTGTATTTTTTATAAATATGAGTAACACTAAGATACTACCTTAAAAATATGGCTAAAAATGAAACCAAAAGTAGAATCGTAATACTTATGATATATATGTGTGTGTTTTATTTTTTAAATTTTTATATTTTAATTTCGAAACATATTATTGTTATAAATTTTACTGTTAGATTTAAATCTATATTTTATTAATGCTCTCTAATATAACGAGCTTTGTAATTTTTGAATTTATAATATTTAACTCATCACTCCTATATTCTTCTCTCTTTTTTGTGTTAAAATTCATCACTTATGTATTATTTTATTTTTTGAATTTTTTTTGGCGTAAAGTTCATCACCCATCCATTCATTTCATTAAAAAAACATGTGAAAGAAGATAATCTTCCTAATTAAATGATAAATTATAATTAATTGTTATTTTTTAAATAGAAATACTATGGATAAAAAGTATATTAAAAGTAAAATCTTAAAACAAACCATTATATATATATATATATATAGTTGTTAATGATATCTAATATAATAAACTTTCTACTTTTTTGAAATTATTATGTTTAAATTCATCACCCTTGTATTCCTTTCTTTTTCTTTTAAATTCATCACTACTCCGTTCATTTCATTAAAAAATAGGTGAGAGAATAAATCAATAACCTCAAGACTGTAAATCATATGTTCAATCCGAAGTGTATATATATATAATCATATTTTATTGTTTGATAATTATTTTTATTTTTTAAATTTTTAAATTTTTGGAAACAAATATATTTGATAAGTTATTTTTACTTTCTATTTTTTAAATTTTGAAATTTAGTTTTAAAACTTCGCAAAATTCTAAAATTTGCAAAAAGTCAATTTTGAAATTAAATTTTAAATTTTCTTATTTTTTAACATTAAATTAATAACTCATCTATATACAACCTTACTCAAAATGATTAAAGAGATAAAAATTGACGAAAATTGATCAAAAATGTTTAAAATTTGAATTTTAGAACTTAAAAAATTGAAAATTAAAAATTAGGAATTGGTTGTTAAACAAGCAATATCCTATTTTGAATTTATACTTTTAAAAATTAACAAAAAAATCTGTTATGAAAATAATTTTATCTTTTATCAAAAAATGAAGTTTCAAAATTAAAGAATTAAAAATTAAAAATTAAAATAGTTATCATGTACACTACCTTTACTAAAATGAAAATCCTCCTAACATGTTTATATGCATAAAAGCTTACTTTTCTATGCAGATAACTAAATTGTTGAGTAATTCGTTTGTTTTCTTATATAAAATTTAGATGGATACAAGAATACTAAAATAAAAATGGAGCAATACTATATCTTTCTTTGCCTACCTCTCCCAAGGCACTGAAATCCTATGATTTTCATTATTTACGGTGGAAAGCTATAGTCTAATTTAAGAAATTGGCAATATATTCAATTATTCCACAAAATTACAAGAGGATATATATGGATCTTTTAATTTATATATAACAACCTATGATCTTTATGGTAATAATATATTTTCACGTAACACTAAAAAGGAAATTTATAGTAAGCAACAATTTAGTAGCCAGCTCATATGTAATTGTAACCTTCCTGGATTACATGGCGTAACAATCACTTCTTTGCCATATGAAAATGCTAACCATGACATTGTTCCTTATCAACCACGTAGTGTTGTTTTAGTTTGCATCGTATTTGCTCTCGTTGTGGATGTTTTATTTTTCATCCAAATTCACACATATTTGTTTATAGGATGAAGTGTTCATATGATTTTTTTTTTTTTTAGGTCAAATGTGTTGGTTAATATTTTAGCTTAGAATGTATTTTTAAATCTTTTTTGTTTGTAAAAAGATATCATTTAGTCTATTTATATGTGAAAATGTTATAACACAAAAATAAATTTAAATTCTATCCAATATTTTATTAAATTTAATAAAATAACAAATATATTAAATGCATGTTTAGATTTATAATATGCATATACGTAAAAAAAATTAATATTTAATTAAAAAAATTACTCAAAATTTTAAGAAAATTTTTTCTTTCAAAAAACAAAATTTTCAATGAAAATTGAATAAAAATTTTATTGTTTAATATTCAAAGTTACATATAAAAAATTTATATAAGTTCGTAAGAATTTATTAAATAATTTACTAATTTTTTAATTAAAAACCACTTCATTAGGTATATATACTATCAAAAAAATATAATGCATGTGTCATCTATGTCATTATATTATTTTTAATATAAAATTGGATGAAAAATTAACTTTATCCTAACACACTTTTTACAAATAAATGGACTTAAAAATACATTTTTAAGCAATGGTACATAGACAATGTCTTAGACTTAAACAAAGGGATTTATAAACACTTTTTTCTTGTTTATACTATAAAAAATTTACATTATTTTTAGTCAAGTTATTTATTTATAAAAATAATAAATGTCATTATAAAAAAATTAATTCTAAATAAAAAATAATTTATGGTGTGTATAGAATGTGATGACACAAATTAATACCCTTATAATTTCTTTTCTTTTTTTCGTTATAACATGACCAAAGTTGAGAGTTCCATACATCGAAACATATATATATATATATATATATATATATATATATGTGTGTGTGTGTGTGTGTGTGTGTGTGTGTGTGTGTGTGTGTGATTATACTATCTATTCATATAGGTATTCAGAACCTACAACAGGGAAGAGATGGTAACCCATTGAATCTTTTCGCGAGTTATGCATATATCACAATAGAAATACAATAAAAATAACATAGTTAAATCAACATATTACAAAATAACCAGTAGATAAGAAAGAATAATCAAAGGTAAATACACTAATGATGGTGTAACTCACAAGTTTCTATCTAGGCAAGAAACATACATTAAAATGGCAAACAACACAGATTATGTCAATAAGGTAAACATAGTAGAAAAGCTATAATGGATTTTCAATTACTTGAAGACCTTATATGTGAAAATATGTTCGGTAAATAATGATTGTACTCTCACAACATGGATCATACATAACAAAACATAAAATGAGGTAAACCCACGTAAGATCCAACTCTTATGTGGTAACATTTTTGGGCTTCTTATAGAAACCACTTGTAACAAGAAATTCTCTAATAAGTAAATCACAGTACATCACTTGATTAAAAGTATAAACTCAAATACATTTACCAGTCAGAACACGTACCCTAATTGCACATAAGTTTCCCTCACTTGCTGTCAACATAACACCTTATCCAAGTACATCCAAGCTTGTCCCTAAGCTTCATCACCATATGATGATATCGACTACTGATGGTTCAATATCCTAAGAAAAACTTAGCCAACACACGACAATACAACTTAAGAGAAACCTCTCAAAATGATAAGGCTTTTCACTAGCTAATCATGCATTTTGACTCTCAATAAATCCTCACTTAATCTTTCCATTTTTCACTCAATCCGATGTTTGAGATATATGAAAAAAATCCTCTATGATGTCCTACATCATATAGATGTTATACATTTTTTCAAACCTGATATTCAAAAGGAAAATATACCAAGAGTATATTGGGAAAGTCTAATGCCAACTGCCAAATCACTACTAAAATAGTTATCTATAGTCTCAAATTGTTTTTTTAAAAAACCGATGTCATAGGGTTTTGGTCAAGGTTTAATAAAAATTGAAGCTATAATGTATACATACAACCTCTGTTTTATAAATAATCGTGATCATAAGTTAAACTATAAAAAATACTTAAATATAAACAAACTTATATAGTCATTATTATTAAATGATCGTGATCTAATTAAAATAATAGAGTTACCAATGTTTTTAAAACCAAAATCAAATAATATATTGTGTGGTTATTTATTTAAAAAATACAATAATTACTTTACAATTTTTTCATTTCTCCATTAATTTAATTTCATGTATCTTCTTTCTTTTACACCACACACCAATTTTTCTATCATTTTTTTCCTTTTTTTCCTATCTTTTTTTCATTTTTCTCCCCCTCGCGCTTGCATTGTATCATTTTAGGATTTTTATCATGCAATAGATTAATTGGATTTAGAATTCACCCTCTCTGTTGCTTTACATGTGTCATTGTCGTTGTCCTCGTCTCTACCATCTCGTTGTCCTCATCTCGGTGTCTCAACGTCCCCTACTTCTCTCTGCTCTACTTGGTTAGTTCTTATTCACTTCTAACTTTGAGTTTGCTCTACTTTATGTTCTTCACTACCTTTATTTATCATCCACTACTTCTCTCTACTTTATGTTCTCTCATTTTGCATCCACTATTGAGTTGATTAGGGTATTCAATTGAAGTTTGTAGCAGGCCTTTATGTTGGGCTGCAATATGATAAACACGAGAAGTTAGGGTACCTTATGCGTGGAAAGAATTAATTTCCTGTGACAACTAATGGCTTATTGAGCTTTAACATTAAGGAGAATTGTGATATTGATAAGGAATTTAAAGAGTTAAGTGTTTTTCTTTAGCTTTGATTATTGTCTATTTGCTACCTACAATCTATGGAAATTTTAGCTTCCTTATACTGTTGATAATCTTCATTTTTTTATAGAAGAGGTCTAAAGGAGTTGTTGAATTTTCTTGGTACATATTCAATTTTCAAAAGGAGCTGTTGAATGTAAATACAAATTGGAAGTCTTTGCATTCTCTTTATAACATAATTATCTTAGTTTATAGTTTGTAATAAATGATTAAATGCAAAGTGAAAATTTACACTTGGACATGCAAGGCATTATGAATGTCTTTATATTTGTTGGTTTAGGCATGAGAACCTTGCTACCACTATCTTTATCAACAACAATGAATTTTCTTTAAGATTTTGAAACATTTTTAATTGCTCATTCTTTTTTCTTTTTTTTTAGAATTTATATATTAATGGCACTTTTCATAATTAGTAAACCTTTGGATGGTAGGCAGTGGCTATGGAAGGTGGAAACTATTATATCTAGACCTAACTATAAGTTTCCTATTTTTGTGAAATGTTATTGATGCGTCAAGTATAAGGATGAGATGGGTTCTGAGGGTCAAAAAGTCAAAATCCTTTTTCTAGGGGACTAAAAGACAAGTTATCTATGCATTGGCAGAGACAATCAGAAAGAAATGGGCAAGGGTATGTCAATAATTATGAGAAATTGAGTGAAGGGCAAAAAAACACTCAACCATCTACTATAAAAGATGGTGTTCTAGCCAACAAGGTCAATGCTTCTACCGGTAGGATCAACATTCTTGCTACTCTTAAAAGGCCTAAACAAGTATATTAAATTGATATTTTTCTAATTAATATCTTTCATGCCTGTTGTCTATCAATTTTATTTATGCTTATGGTTGAGAGGTTCAAGATTGGTGATAATGTTTATGAAAAGTTTAATCTTTCCCCAAAATACAAAATGCCCATAAAATAGAGTCAATTACACAATAGGCTAAAGCAACAAAGCTTGTGGAATTAATATGCAAATGCTAGAGATGCATCAACATCTGAACAAATTGTTCAATCTAAATCAGTTGAGACTAGTAGTAAATCCTCCTTAGGAATTGTGGATCTATTTAAAGATACATTTTCCTCAACACAAATGGAAAAAGATGTGTCTCAAGGATCTGTGGACAACAATGGCAAGTATAGTTTAGGAATTGAAGATCTATTCAAAGATCCACCTTCATTAAAACCGACTTCGGATAAACCCTATAAAGATGTAAAAAGTGACATCATAATGCTTGTATATGGACTACGTGATGCACAAAGAGTTATATAGGTAGGGTATGTAGCTATATCTCACATTTATTACAAATTATGGTCATATTAACTATTTTTGAGGAGTTAGTAAAGTAAAACATTGTTTCTTAAAATTATTAATATAATGTGAGATCTATGTTTACAACTTCCTACGGTCAAGTGGGGTAAGTCGTTACAGCACTTGCCAACCATGATGACTAGGGCTTGACAAGAACACGAGCAAGAAAAGCATTTCAAACATCGAGAAACAATTGACTCCCCAATAGGATAGTACAACAACAAACAAAGTCCCCAACATGACAACATAACAACTAACAATCAACAATGCAAACTGTATGCAATCTAAGAGAATAAATGTGTGTAACAGAAAAATACAAAACGATGTCCTAAGTTATATTGAGTCACTACTAACCAACTTATAAAGGACATACATAAACATCAAATAAAATACAGAGATCATGATTATGTTTTGCACCTTAAAATATCAAAACAACATGACTTACAAATGTCAATTACATTTTTAACTAATTTTAGTGATTTACTTGTTCAGGAATTAATAGTATAATTGATAGGATAAGTATACCCTTTGTCAAATGTCTAAAGTTTGAATTAAAAAAGACTTTGGTGATTTACTAATAATATTGGCTGTATTACACAAATTATCTTTAAAAAAATTTAATATTTTTTACTTTAGTCCATTATTATTTTTCTTATAAATTGTACTTTATTGTTTTATTTTCATACTTTAGTCTTTTTATTGTTTTTTCTTATAATTTGATTATTTTCCTTTTCAATTTTCATAAATTTGTGATTAACTTAAAATTAAATTTTAAAAGTATAAAATATTAAGAGGATCAAAATATAAAATTTAAAACTAAAAGGACTCATTGTTAAAAAAAAAAGTAAGGCATCAAAATATGAAAGTTATAAAAATAAGTGACTAAAGTATTTGTTCTGTAGAACAACAAAATACTAAAAACCAGTTTAAAATTTACCTTTTTTTCCATCTCAAACTCATATTTTTTTACATTTGAAAAATAAAAGATTAAATTCAAACACAAACTATTCCTATCTTAGTTGACTTCGTTACTTCACAATTACCTCCTTTCATTCTGCCGATAAAGAATCGTTTACTGCTATATTGTTGACAGTGAAAGATACAAACAAAGAAAATCATTAAATAAGTAATATAAGGAAGGGACAAAAATAGGGTATTGTTACAATTAAATTATTATTACTATAAGAGTATTATTAATGACAACTTTATGTTACATTAAATTATTATTAGTATAAGAGTATTATTAATAAGGAATTTATATTATAATAATAATATTAAAGTATAATTAATACTAAAAGTAAACAATGATAAAAATTATTATGAAAATATCATTAAAAAATAATAAGTAAATCAATTATTTAAGTCAATGAAATTAATAATAAACCAAGTAAAGAGAAACAATAAACGGAATTTGCTGGGGGAAAAACAAAATCAAAATTTTAAAATAAGAATTTGAAAACCTTAAGCTCTAGACCTTTCTTTTTAGCCTTATCAAACAAATCTAGTTTCATTCCAACATTAAAAAAAAAAAAAAGATTGACATATTAATATTAACAATATTAATCTTATTTCATAATATGATTTTAGACACCATATAAATCAAAAGTTATTTTTTCCTTTTCACTCATAAATTTTACAATTTGGTATGTCTAGTTTTGGGATGCTAAACACTATAAATTCCCTACTACACTCATTTTTCACAAACAACAATGGCATCAGCTCTTTCCAGTGTCCTGCTTTCTCTTCTTTTCCTTATACCTTTCTTAGCAGCAACAATTGCCATAAACAATAATCACCTTCAATCATCTTCAAATTCCAACTTCCCAAAACCAGAAGCAAAAAAGCTCATCAGAGACCTCAACTTGTTTCCTGAGATTAATGTAAATGTTGCAACTCATGAGCCTAAAATTACACCTAAAAAGATAGTTGAAAAGCGTTTCAAATTCCCTTTTCTTGGTAGTTCTTCCATACAAGAGCTTGGTCACCATGCTGGGTATTATCAGCTTTCACATTCTCATGCAGCGAGGTATATATAGGCCGTTACGTCTTTAATTAGCATTTTGAGGACAATCTATGTATGTTTGAATATAATTGTTACTAACCATCTACAACTCTGCAGGATGTTCTATTTATTCTTCGAATCACAGAATAGTAAGAAGAACGACCCTGTGGTCATATGGTTAACTGGTGGACCAGGCTGTGGAAGTGAATTGGCTTTGTTTTATGAAAATGGTCCTTACAAAATTCAAAATAACTTGTCTCTTCTTTGGAATGATTATAGCTGGAACAAGGTATATAGAATTTTCTAGATTATTTTTGTCATTTGAACTATGTTAGTTGTACTCTTCCTTTTTTTGTACTAACTATGTGGGTCTTATGTTATTTGGACTCTTCATATTTTGAAAAGCAAATGTGTTTAAGCAACGTGATATGGACATGGGTGTGATTCTTTGGACACTCCAATTTAGAGTAAATTTACAAAAAAAATTAGAAAAATTAATGTTACGTTTCAAAAATTTATAACTCTCCATGTTCTAAAAGAGTCCTAGTAATATAACTTGTGTCCAAGCAACATAATGTAAGCATGGAAGTGTGTACTTGAATACTCTAATTTAATGTAAATTTACATAATATAGAAAAATAGGTATATTTGACATTCGGATATGTATCTCAAAATTTAAGAATATTTATTTTTCCCAAACTATATAAGTAGAAAATTGTCAAATGATTGATACAAGATTTAACTTCTCATACCTCTCTGATTCATTCTCCCATTATTCTTCCCAAAGCTCTATACTAGAACTGAAGAGGATCCTTCTTGTTTCTTCAAATTGCTCATTTCGTTAATCCCTGCATTCACAAAAAGTGACTTAAAATTATTTGCGCCGTATTGTCAAAGTTATTTTTGTTAATATCGGAAAAAAAATTCTATTTTTAAAAACACTTAAATATTGATTGTAAGGTAATATTTTCAACTGCTTTGGCTTTAATCTTTCATGGACTGGAAATTGCAATTTCCTAAAATTATGACATTTTGATAACCGGAAATGATACAATTTCAATAAGAAATTTAACTAAATTAAAGCTGAAGTTAAGGCAAATTCAATAACGAGATACAAGCTTCAACTATGGCCGTTATATTTTTTTCTGTAAGGTTTCTTATATTAATATTTTGTGGTTATTTGCAGGCTTCAAACATCCTATACATTGACCAGCCTATTGGGACTGGATTCAGCTATACTACTGATGAAAGTGACATTCGTCACGATGAAAATGGCATTAGTAATGACTTGTATGACTTCTTGCAGGTCCAGAATTTTTACCTATTGCTATGTTGTTGAGCATAACCTTGTTGGAGATTATCATAAAGCTCCTTAAATTAAGGAACAAAACATGGAGTAAAACATGGAGCAAAACAAGGAGTAAAACATGGAGCAAAACAAGGAGTAATTCATGGAGCAAAACAAGCAGCTTAATTCAAGGAGCAATTTAAGGAACCATTAATTTAATGAGTAATTCAATGAGTGAATTTTTCTATAAATAGATGTGTAATTGTAATGAATTAATCATCCAAAGTGTTCATTCCAATTGAGAGAAAAGCTTAGAGAGAAAAGCTTTTGTGAGAGAAAATTGAGAGTAATTTTCTTGGGTGTAATTGGGTTGTGAGTTGTGAGTGTTGTAAACACCTTGTGTAATTTCTCCCCTTTCAGTAAAAAGATCTGCAGCAGGTCCGGAGACGTAAGCAAGATTGGCCGAACTCCGTTATCAAATTTGTGTGTTATTTTTCTATTCTTGCTTTCTCATAAATCTGGCTTATCGGAAATTTGTGTAATTTCCCAACAACTGGTATCAGAGCTATTGGTGGTGATTTCTGTCAATTTTCTACAAGGTTACTATTTACGTGAATAGTGAATTACGTGAATAGTGACATTTTGTCGACGATATTTGTTCGTTGACGTAGGTGTTCTAATACACGGTGGTTTAGAGAAATAGTCAGAAACGATCCAGAGGAAGTCAGATTTTAGTGGGAGCAATGGCCGTAGATGAAGGAAGGGTGAAACTCGAGAAATTCGATGGCACAGATTTTGGGTTTTGGAAAATGCAGATAGAGGATTATCTGTATCAAAAAAATCTATATCAACCTCTCTCAGGGAAGAAACCAGAAGCTATGAAGGAAGAAGATTGGAATCTTCTAGACAGACAAGCCCTCGGAGTTATTCGATTGACGCTATCCCGTAATGTTGCCTTCAACATAGCAAAGGAAAAGACCACGGCGGGTCTTATGGTAGCTCTTTCCAATATGTATGAGAAGCCATCAGCCTCAAACAAAGTGCACTTGATGAGGCGTTTGTTCAATTTGCGGATGAATGAAGGCG